>JAMFQS010000012.1:0-248250 GCA_025503055.1 Sordariomycetes sp. B11D1
GGGGACAGGTTAAGGTTGGAGCTGTCGACCTAGCCTCTCCAGTTATCGAAAGACAGAACGGGGGGGGGGGACCGACAGTCTTTTGGGTGATGTCAATTTCTGGGAAGAATGTGGAGATGGGAGGGGAAAATGGATGATGTGTGTGCGGAGAGGCGAGACGAAGTAACGGAACGGGCTGCCCCCAAAGGTGTCACGAGCGACTGAGTTATAGGGAATCTGGGAGAGCTTTGGCCAATATTGGTGGCTGCGGTGGGTCTCGGCAAAGTCACCCGCTCGAAAAGATACCGGGCCGGGCGTACCCCATAAGTATCATCCGCTGCACACACCGCAGCGCCGCACCGCGGAAAACCGCAGGGCCACCCGGCCGCTACCTGCCCCGGTTGTCTGCGGTCGGTGGGTAAGCCGGACGATGGAGCCCTGTTGCCTAGCGTGCTATGAGATCACAGGAAAGAGCAGAGCAGCGCTGGTTGGCCGACGAGGGCATCTTGGAGCATAAACTCATGCACCATCTTTCCGGTTGGCCCGAGTCATCGTGGAGCTTCCTCGCTGCCAGCGAGATCGGTCCCCGGTGACGTACCTGCCACTGGCCCCTGAAGCGCTGGATGGGGCCGTCATCCACAATACAGAGTCTTCCGTCGACATGTCCATCGGTGCCGATCGAACATGGTCTCTTCCCCCACCGACCAGGGCGACCTTAGCTTGCTGGATCGCCGGAAATTGCGCCGAGCCGCCCGAGTCCTCTTCCTCCTACCTAACGTTGTATCAGATATAGAAACAGTCGCATCCCGCCCTCAGTATCAGCTCCTGGCATCGACCCAAACTGGACCTCAAACCGTCCGCCGCGCCTGCTGCGCCCCCGGCTACCCGCAGTGACCTGCCAACCGCAAAACGGCATGTATTGGTACGCAGCTGCAGAGCTCCCCCCTCCCCGCCCCCCCCCCCCAAACCCGAACCGGGGAGCCCTGTCGCTGGCCGGGGCCATGTGTAAATGTCGATGTCATGCCCCTGCCTCGGGCCACATCGGTTTTGACTTACTGTGCCTTCAGCCGGTGCTACGCCATCGCTTTGTGGACCCTGCCCCTGCGCTATCCTCTCGAGATCGACACTCCTCCCCGCCCAAGCGATAATTTCCCGAGACACCTCGAGGTACTGGCCTATCCAGCGCCCCCTAGATATGGGAGCAAAGGTGCTACCCTAGCAAGCCCCTCTACCAGCCACGCGCTGGCAACAGCCCACGCAAGCAACCTGGCAAGAAGCAAGAGCAAGGGCCTCAACGAAAGACAAGACCTCCCCGCCCGCCAAGCAGCGCCTTCCACCGCGAATAGAACCTGAGGTTACGCCCGCGTCACATTATCGATCCCCATCGCACATCCCCATCCCGTGTCGGGGGCCCTTGGCTCGCGCGGCGCTGCAAGGCTTACCACCGTCCTGAGCCCCGTGCATCTTCGTTTCTCGAGCTCATTTGCTAGCTCCATGCACGCGAGACACGCCACAAAAGCCCGTTGGGGAAATCGACGGGACCGTCGCATCAGAGCATCGGCGCGCTCCCAGGCCCACCGAGATCAGCGAATCACCCTCGCTTCCACCCAAACCGCGGTAACAACACCGTCCCTTGCCCATCACGCCATTCATGTGCTTCTCCCCGCCTCCCCCAGAAACCCGAACCCCCGCTCGAATCGCGCTTCGCCCCCTTTTCCCTCCCTTCCCCACTTACCCCGGATTTTCCCCTCACGCTTTCGATTCAATAGTCTCGAGTCCGAGGCCCAAACTCCGACCAATCCGCCCCTTCCTCCGGTCCGTCCCGTCCAGATACCTCGTAGACCTGGCTTCCATCGCGAACTCCGTTTTGT
Source organism: Sordariomycetes sp. B11D1 (assembly GCA_025503055.1). NCBI lineage: Eukaryota > Fungi > Ascomycota > Sordariomycetes > Sordariomycetes sp. B11D1. Next base: position 1,851 of record JAMFQS010000012.1, read on the forward strand.
TGAGAACGGGAAACGCAGCCCAACGCAGCCAACCCAACACAACGCCCCAAGCTTCCTGGTCCTCGGCCATGGGATCCGGCATGTGATTCCCAATCCTGCCGAGCCCATTGTAATTACAGTAATCTTTACAGGCAGGGACCCGCCGTTCATGTCAGCATCTTATTTCCTAAACAGTAAGCCTCCCCGGGCCCAACCCATCCGTGACATACGCACCCAACCCGTGCCTTTCGCCAAGCCGACTGCTCACCGCGGAGAGCTCCACGGGAACCACGTCGGCCCGGAGATGAGTTTTCTTTTTTCTTTTTTCTTTTCATCTTTTTCCCACAAACGGGGCCGGATACCACGCGCTTGGTCGCGCTACTCACAGAGATGGAAGCATGTTATCAGGGTCCCGTGATAGATGAAAGAGACCGCGGCAACCACCTCGTGCCGGGGAAGCGACAATAGCCGCAGTGATCCTAGACAGGGACCACGGACCCGACAGGCGCCGAGTGGCCCGAACGGCAACGAAAACAAAAACAGCTTTACCTAGGAAGGTCCGAGGTAAACAAACGCATCTGCTGACAAGACTTGACTACAGAGGCCGAGACACCGAATGGACATGTGTGCTTCGCTTCGTATTCGTAAACAGGGGAGGTGTTTCCAGGCTGCATACGACCAGGCTCTCCAAAATCACCGGAACTCACGTACTGCTTTGGGCCGCCTTCACTACTCCGAACTTGTGAAACTTACATCACGTTACACTGGGCACCACAGACAAGTGAAACAATGCGACTTTTAATTACTCATGGCGAGGCCAACCTCGCCATGTATCCCAGGCGTACCCTACGCTCAAAGCCGGAAAACGCATCGGCTATCAACACTCTGGGATCCCATGCCATGGAACACACTCTCGGGTCCTAATCCCGGCAGGCAACACCTTACCCAGACCTATTAACCCCCTCCATCACCGCCTCAAGAATCATCTCCCTCGCCTTCTCAACCCCCTCCTCGCTCCCCACAATCTCAATAGCCTCGCCCTGATTCTCCCTCGGCACCGTAATCTTACACCCGCTCTGGTTCCGGATGCTCTTCACCTTGCTGCCCCCGGACCCAATCACGAACCTGTAGCTCCGCGGGTCGGGGAGCGTCAGCAGGCCAGTGGTGTCCTGCTTGCTCGCCTGCTCTAGGGCCGCCTGGATCGCCTTCTTGGCCCGCTCAACGTTCTCCGCCGAGCCGCGGAGGACCCAGGGGATATCGCCCTCCTCAGTGGACACGTTCCGCACCGTGGTCCACGAGTGCGCATCGGCCGCCTCGTCCGCCTCGTCCGTGATGAGCGGGAGGGACCCGCCGTTCGAACGCGTGGCCTCGGGCTTGGGCGGCGTGCTCTGCCCCGCGTGATCGACCGTCACGGACCAGTCGTTCCTCAGCTTGCGGAAAAACTGTCCGTTATTGGAGATGGCGTGGTGCATCGCGCGAGGCACCTGCACCGTCTCGCCCTCCTGCTCCTTGATGAGCGACTGGATGTGCTCCTTAGCCGCCTCGACCTTCTCGGCCCGGCCCGTCACCTTGACGCCCGTCTTGCCGTCACCCTGGCGGGGAATATCAATCGAAACCTCGAACTTGGCCTCCATCTGGCGCTTGGTGTCTCCGCCGCGGCCGATGAGGGCCCGGTGCTTGTCGGTGGGGACGTCGATGACTTCAGTCACCTGGCTCTCCCACTCGGCGGTCTTCTCCTCAATGGCCGCGATGATCTTGTCGACGACCTCGGACCGGCCCTCGACCTTGATGGTGCTGCCATCGGCGTCCTGCTTGGGGAATTGGATAGTCCTGGCCAGCTCCCGGCGGTCATCAGAGCCACCCGCGCCGACAACCAGATTGCGGAGGTTCGACCCTGTAAGTGGCCAGTTAGCGAAAACGTACAGAAAGCATCTTGGTATCTCGGAAACTCACCTCCGGGGCCGATGAGCGCCTTGTGGTGCTTGCGGTCGACGTCAATGGTCCGGACAATGGTGTCATCAAAGATGGACTTCTTCTGCTCGAGGACCTTCTTAGCGGCCGCAACCTGCTCCTTAGTTCCCTTGAGCTGCACCTCGACCATCTCGACGTTCCTGTCGGCGGGGATATCAATCTTGGCACCGGTGGACAGGCGCAGCTCCTCCAGGGCAGACCCTCCCTGACCAATCAGGGACGGAACCTGCTTCTGCTGAATGGTCACCGTAGCCGTGAAAGAGTTGTCCTTCAGATACTGGTAAAGAGAGAGGAGCTCATCGCGAGCACCGTCCGCGCCCTTACTAGGGCCGCGGACGACAACCTCATCAGGAGCCTGCTGGCGCTTCGGCTTACCGGTGTCGCTCGACGCGTCGCCCTGGTCCTCAGACGTAGCCTTCGCGGACCGAGGGAAAAAGATGAGCACCTTGTAACGGTCCTGGAGTCTGTTGATCTGAGTACCCTCCTTGCCGATGAGCTCTCTGTGGAACTTGGGGTCGATCTTGAGGATATGGGTAGCCTCATCCGCCCAGCTGCGACCAAGGGAGAGAATATGCGACTTGGCCTTCTCGGCCTTGTTCTTGGGACCCTTGAGCTCAACCTTGCCGTCCTGGACCTGGATCTCCACGTCGAACTTGTCACGGAGATCCCGGATGTTGCTGCCGCCTTTTCCAATGAGGTGGTTGGCGAACTTCTGAGGGAAATCAAAGGACAGGGTAAACCCGCGCTCCTTCTCATCCTCCTTCTCCTGCTCAACGAACTGCGCGACCTTCTCAGCCAAGGTCTGGACAGCAGACGCGGGACCCTTCAGAGTGACCTTCGTCTTCGCCGACGACACCCTGATGGGAATCTGATTCTCAGACCTACGGCGATCCTGCTCGCCCTTGATGAACCGCCGTAGCCTCTCGTGGAACCTAGACCAAGGGTCAGCATGGCCATGATACGCGTTAATGTTGACCACGGACGGACTTACTTCATAGGTACATCGATCGAGACGGCCTCGATGTTCTCCTGCTTACTGATGAGGTCCGAGATGTGCTTCTGTGCATCCTGAAGGCCCTGCCGGAAAGTCTTGATTTCGTCCTGCGAGGGCGCCGCCTTGGGGACCTCGTAGGGTGCATCTCCCGTGCCCTCATAAACAAGAAGAACGGGCAAGTTTGCCTCCGAGGCCTCGGGAACCACGACCTGCACGCCGTAATCGCGGCGCACGCGAGGGCTGACGTCCTTGCTGATGTGGGCGTGGAAAAAGGGGTCGACCGGGACGGAAGCCATACGCGACGGCGGGTGCCCATTTAGGATTGAGGTAATCTCGGATTGGGCCCGAATAGAGTTCTTGCCGTCACGCGAATAGATCTCCCATGGAAGCGCTCCCTGATCGGAGAAGGGGGTGTTGATGTGAGCATTGTAGGCCGCTTCGAGGCGCGCAATCTCCCTACGCTGGCGCAGATAGCGGGTGACGTCACGGGCATGTGCAGCAGCGCCGTTGGGGGCGTCGCGGTGGAAGCGCGATATGTCGAAGTTCGAGGACTGCATTCCCAGGGCGAGATCCATAGCCCTGTCCAGGGCATTGGGCACCTTCTCTGCGGGTCCGATAATAGTGACCAGGTCCTCTCCGCTCTTGGCAGGCAGGAGAAGCGAGCATTCAGTGTCAGCGAAGAAGTCCTCAATAGGGATGCCCTGCTTGCCGACGATGAACTGATGCCGCCCGTGCTGAACAGAGAACTGATCGAGCTTGAGCTGATGCTGGAGGTCCTGCGCAAGCTGCTCAATCGTGGCGCGCGCCCTCTGGACAGCAGCACGATCTCCGGCAAGGGATATAAACTCCTCAACCTCATCAGTTGGGAAGATCAAGGGCTCGCCATCTCTGGGAATGGTCGGAATCGGCTGCGACGTCCAAGGGTTGTGCCGGGGCACGTGGATCCGGACGCCGTTCTCCTCCTCCAAAGCTCGGACCCTGCTGTTGCGGGGGCCGGCGATGAAGGGGTAGAACTCGGCCGGGATGCCTCGCAGCCGGGTCTGAGTGTTCGCATAACGCTCGTTCACGATCTTTAGGATCTCCTCACGGGCCGAAGCAGCAGAGACGGTGTTGCCCTCGATCTTCACGATGATATCCGCGTCATCGTCGTCGGCGTTGACCTGGGTCTCCTTGGGCAGGTTGATCCAAGCACCGGTTCGCTCCTGGATGCCCTTGATGGTCGAACCCTGTTTGCCGATGATGTGGGCGCGGGCAGACTGCGGGATCTCGACAGGAACAGTGATCTACGAAAGTTAGTTAGCGGCGAATGAAGAAGGAAACGAGGGATAGACATACCCGAACGCCGATCTGCCGGACCAACTCCTTCAGTGCCTGTTGAGCAACATCCTGTGGTCCGGTGGCATCAAACTTCAGCCTGCCGTTGGCAGCCGAGAGCATGGACACATTGGCGCGGGACTTTCGGTTGATATCCCGGATGACGTCGGGAATGGGGCGCGGCAGATCCTTCTTCGGAAGGATATGATGGGGCTCTATCGTTATAGACTCCACGTTCCGACCGGGAAGGGTCATGGCAGGCGTGGCCATAGGGCGGGGCGGGCCATTGGCGTTCTCCTTTCCATTAGGGCCAGCTCCCCAGGTTGGGACGGCGCTCGCGGCTCCCTTGCCCTTAGAGGCAGACCCGAGCTCGGGGAAGAGCTCATGCGACTGGGTATCGAGGGGGGCTTTCTGCTTCTTTCCGGCAGGCTGGGCATAGCTAGGTGCCTCTTGCGAAGGGGCCGGAGCGTCGCTAACGCTGGCGGAGGTGGTCGCGAGTCCGGGCTCTTCCGGGTCGGGTTCGACGTAGGCCTGGTGGGAGATGGCGTGCTCCTGGGCCATCCTCTCGGCTGCGGACATTCCGGAAGCCATGAGTTCGGTTAACAATCGGGGGACGGTAACACAAAGCGCGTGTGATAGGTGTGAATGCGGGTCGAGGATCTGTCTCAACGAGCGTTAGCGCCAGCATGGACACGGGACTCAGCACTGTGCCAGAGATTAAAGGGAGCTTGGATACCTGTCAGAGTGCGCGAAGCAGGATTGTGCTTTGAGGAGTGCGAGTTTACAATTGGACCTTTTGAAAATAACCAGAGGGGCGAGTTCTAGACGATGGAGCTTTGAAGTGGCTCTAGAACATGATGGCCACGGATAGGCGGGAATGTGCAGGTAACCAGGGACGTAAACCGGGAGAGAGGAAAGGGCGAGGGCGTCCTTTCCAGATAGAGTGTGAGCCTTGAGAGGCCAACGAAATGGGGGAGGTGAGTTGGGTGCGTAGCGGAGTCGCGGGTGACGTTGTGTTGAGAAGAGGGTGAGGTGGAAGTTTTGGAGAGGCCGCCTCGAGGTGCCCGGATAATGTACGCGCAGCCAATGGCACTGGCGCTAGCGCTGCTCCAGGCTTGAGCGATCCGGGGCCCCTGTGCACCTGCATCCGCGCCAGGCCCGCTCAAGCAACCATCCTCCCCACCAGAGCAGAGGCTATGGGGTCACGTGACCTGGGAGAGTCACATGTCACTGCTTCCTCGACCTCTCCTTTGGCCCAGATCTCAACATTCACAGTGCTTCAGTGTGTGTGGACCTCGTCATCGAGATTTTCACACCTGTGAATCTTATCAGAGCCCCGTGTCTCGATGGCCTAGGACTTCGAGCCTTTGTTTATGCTTGTTTATCTGGAGAAGTAGCTGCAAGCTTCCGCTACAGAGCACCTCTACCTGCTCATTCCGTTCTCAATGTTCCGTATGCTTTTTCCTGTCTTTTCCCTGGACATAGAAGCTTCAAGCTCATTTCAGTTTCCGTGGAGGATTCGAAACTGTCAGATAATTGTGTGTCACTCTCCGCGAGTGAGGTTTGACGGACTCATGAAGCCAACGCAGCTCGAGTTGTCAGGACATCCTCGATGCCGACACCAATCGCAATAAACGCGGAGCCAGTGGCTGGAAGCATAGATATCGTGGCCTGACTCATCCTCCAACCGTCCAGCAACGCAAAGAACCTATCCTCTATTGGGGAATTTCAGGGGCTATCTACACATCCGCCTCCATGACGCGGTAGGCCCTCCAAATTGCCCCTCGCTGCCGTGTAAAGGGGGCAAAACGAAGCCTCCAACTCGCCGTCCGAGAAAACCTCCGCAAGGGAGCGAGTGACCCCCGTCATCGCCGGGACGCCATGCAGCCACCCGCAGCCCGTGGGGTGTTCATCTCGGCAACTACTGTATTCCCGCCTACCAGGCATTGGCTCGTTTTACGCCTCCCTGCCAGAGCAAGAGACAAGTCTTGTTTCACAAGAATGACACGTCCGCAGGCCATTCATATTGGACTAGGCGCGACACTCACTGGGCTGCTTTCGGATATAACGAGACCCACGAATAGACTAGGCTCAATTCCGATGGGGGCTGGCGTCTTGGCTGAGCGGCTACGGATCGGGGTCTCGCACGACGCATCAGCTGTGCTCGCGTGTTTCCTCAGCGGGTGTTCGTGGTGCGCTGTGGGCTAATGGCCGTGGCCTGGAGCACGGTCCCCTCCCCCGGTACCCAATCCCGCGCGAGAGATTCGCGAGGTGCGAGGCCGATGAGCTACAAGAGCCACTGAGCCAGCCCGGAGTCAGTAGAAGGGTAGGGCCCGTCGAGCTTGTGAATCTCACCTTAGCCGATGTCGTGTTCAGAGCTCGTGGTCAACCTCCAAGGATTCAAGGTGTAAAGACGAAGGAGACCATGTTCGGGCACCTATTTGTGCTCCATGCCTTTACCGTGGCGGTGGCTCGTAACACTTAGCCGAACGGCACCCAGGGCCTAACCAATACGACACCGCTATACCAGGGAGAGCTACGGGCGTCCCTTACGTGCGTGTCACGAATGTCTTCGAAATCAGAAGTAGGGGGATAGGTAAGAGGCCTAGGCATGCAGGGCGCAAGACGTTGTGGGAGTCAAACGTATTAGAACAGGGAAGCAGTGCGGTCAAGGACCAGCGGTGGCACACTCTCGTACAAACGGCGAGGTTTGGCGTTCAGACGCTCTTCGATCCAGAAGTAGGCATTGGCGGTAATATTAGAGCCGGGCTATATTTGTAAGTGTTAAGGCCCTTGTCCTTAGATTTCTGTTCCATGGAACAGGTAGAGGCAGTCAAAAGGAGCTATAAGCTCAACAGCTAGGCATGCGGTCTGGCCGCGATATTCCAAGACTTTCTCGACCTTGATTTGTGTTCTCAGTTACTTTACTGTAAGCGACGTGGCTGCGGTATGAACTACAAACATTTGTCCGTCCTCGGCGAGGGATCTTCTGAGCGGAATACGAAGTAGACATTCGTCTGGCAGACAAGTGACAGGTGAAGCGTCTCGGTTCGGATTTCGAGAAAACGAAAGTGAGACTCTATGGCGAAACTGTAGAGCATGTAGGACGGTGAATCTTGCGAGAAACTAGGGTCCCTCATGTCACGTTCGCGTCGGATAAGATTCTTCGCCGTCCCGATCTGGTGCGTCGTGAAGACGAACCTGCGTCGTCGACGACGCTTGGCGCATAAATCTCCTTCGACCTAAGAACGGACAAGCCGGAGCGATCAGCAGCGGCAGCGCCTCATCGGGTTTGACCGTTGAAATCTCATCACGGATATCAGACCGAATTTCCAAATCACCAGCGGGTCCAGGGGCTCGCACGCCCGCCAATTTCCACTCCAACGGCCCGCTCAACCTCATTCCCCAGACCCTGGAGATCCCACGACATGAGATCATCTGTCCTCATGCGCACAGCAGACACCTTCCAGAACAGCAGAAAAAGCACGCTGCCTCACCCGAGTGCTCTGTGGCACTCGCGCCACCAACGGCTCACACCAGGTACACTGCACGGCGACCGAGCCCCTTGGCAACACGAAGCCCATCAGACGAGCACCTTGACCCCCTTCCCCGTTGTCGGAAATGACAGGGAGGGGGAACCCGGAATCCGGAACACGGCGAAGCTCTCATCTGGTAGGGGTCTTCCCGGGAGACCCCTGTAAGCACGAGGGTACTCGGTACCTGGCCCCTGGTGAAGTCCGAATGAAGGGGCCGGGAGGACCCTTGTCCCGCTTTGAGGCGTTTAGCCATGGCGGAGATTTGACGCTCCTCCCGCGGGGTATCAGGTTGAGAGTGGCAACTGAAGCCACCAGCGAGTTGCGCAGCGCGCCCAAGCACGAAGCCAACCTAGCACTCAACGCACGAAGCCATGAGGTCATTGCCCCTGCGCGGGCGTCATACAGCCCGCAGTACGGGCCTATTCCGGAATTCCCCCTCTGGTCCCTACATCACACACACGTCTAGGCAACAATCACGTTTCCATAGCCGCCGAGCTTCAAGGTGGGGGAACCCAAACAAGCGAGAGCCTCTGGTCGAACCATTCCAACTCCGCGGATAGACAACAAAACAGACCGAGCCTCCCGCTCCGTCGGGAAGTGTTTCTTGCGGGCATGCGCGGGGTAACTCAAGTCAAGTAACCGAACTGCCAAACGAACAAGAGACGGTCTCAAAGTCTGCCGCCACAAGATCGGCGGCTTGTGCTTGTTTAGACTGATGGGGCGCGCTACGGGGCCCCGGCGGGACGTACTCTGTACTATGCCGTCTTGAAGCTAGCCCGCTTCTGTTTCTGTTTTCAAACCGTGAGAGAGCTTGCCGCGAGGGCTTGGAATGCTGGTGCCACAGCCGATGATGGCCATCGGTGATCGACGGAGCTCTCGCTCTTGCACCGGAAATAGGAATGCTGGCAGGGGCCCGTTTGACGAATCCCATGTTGGCAAATTACCGTGATCCCGACGATCCTCCAGCTGCACGGTCCATAGTTGGCCGATGAGCGGGCGCGGGAATATCAACGCCGCATCTTGCCATTGCAAATTTCCAACCGGCTCCGCTGGAATGCGGCGTCGGAGGAGCCGCTCGCGGCCCGCCAGCACTGTTCAACCCATGACCCGGGCCTCCAAGGCGGCCTCGATACAACATGGCCCAGCGACCCACAAGGTGCCTCATCTCTCTCACCCGCGCTTTCAGCGCGCACCAGGGTCGAGCTTAGCTAACAGTTTCGGAAGCGGCTCCTTCAGGCAATGAGCACCCGGTGAAGGCATCAATGGTGGGGGATACTCAGTCGGACGATTCATTCCCCGGTCAGAGATTTCAGTGTCCCAAACAGAATAATTTCAGACACTTGACGATCGTCGTGATATGCCAGACCCGGAGATCGCAAACCCTGGATACCGATGCGCGGGCGGCGCTTCCGATGGATGGATGCCGGGGGCCCCGCCGTGGGTTTCTCTCATTTAAGGTGAAGAGCTTCAGAGCTTGAGCGTGACAAAAAAAAGCACAAGCAGTGGGAACTTTCCCAGCGGGTCCTTCTGTTTATTCGGGTACCATGTACTTCTCCCGTGCCCGCTCCGCCTTAGAGAATACTTGTATCCATATACAAGTACAAGTCTTAGCCAGTCCCTTTTGCGACCGCATCAGTTCTCCATAGCAATCTAAAACACGCAAGTACTTATAGGCTCAGGTCCCGTCTTGCCCGCCGCACACAGGATGTTACCTGCCGTTCTGCACCTGCTGTTGTGAAGCCAGAGTACGCACAAGTAATACTCCCCCCATCGCGCCTGCCATAATCTCCTCAGAGCCCACGGCACAAAGTGTGGAGCGAAACGGTCGCGTCTGGGCCCATTTTCTGCCCCAAGTGGAAGTGCCCTAGGAGCCGCTGGGCCCTCAGTTGGACCACCCCACCTCGTACCACGACATACTGTCCGCCCCATCCCATTACTTCTCAGGTTCTCGCCACCTTCCCCATCGCGCAAATCGACCCTCGGCGCAAACGAACCTAGCATTCCCCAGCAACCTAGTGCTGTCCTCCATCAACCGACAGCAGCCTATCCACCGGTGGCGTCCGTATAGGTACCTGTACTCGACCCCGCCCTCCCGCAGAGAGCGTTCCAGCGTCTCTCGCCTCCCGGCGCTGGTGCTCGCCCTAGTAGAGGGTACTTCGACTCGCCGACAGTGGCAGGGAGCAAGGCATCGCAACGCGACTCCGTGGACCAGATACTGCGCCAATTCCCCTCCCCCCCCCCCCTGCCGCGACACGCACCTCGCATGTTTTAGTCCATGGACTGGCCCGCCCGTCCCCGTTTGGCGCAGCTCCACACCTTAACCCAGAGTATTGTGCATTAAATCTTCTCTCCCTGCTTGCCAACGCTTGTTCTTGCCGCCGTGGCTGCAGCACCCACCGGACGCAAACAGAAGATACCCGCCCCCCTTCTAGGTCCTTTCCTCTCCTCTCCTACCTGGAGTTGGACGGATCATGGACATTCAGAACGGCAACTCCCAACGTCGAAGACTGACAAAGAAACCGCCTCCCCACCATCACGCCCGCTCGTCATCCGGCTTCGATGGTGGCCTCGGCTTCGACGCCCAATCTCTCCACAGTAAACGCAGCACCCACAGTTTGAAGCGCTCGCCGAGCGCTCCGCACGCCAGGGCTAACTACCACTACCCCAACGCGTCAAACAACTCGTCTCCCCGACACCCCCCGTCGATTCTGCGATCGAACCCGTCTCCGCTTCTTGGAGCCGCCGACTTTCCGACTTCTTCGTCCAACTTTACCCACCAGCACCTGCCCATCGCCGCCGCCGCCGCCGCGCCGCAGCATCGTGCCCGTCGTCTCTCCGACCCCCAGAGCCAGCACCTGGAGCCCCTCACCAACAACGGCGGCGACGACTTCATTGGCGCTCCCTTCGATAGCGCCGCCATCCTCGATCGCCTCGACGCGCCCAAGTTACCTCAGCCGTCGACAAAGCCAATTCACCCGCCCCCCCTAATCAAGGCGAACACCGACACGGGCGTCATGAACCCGACCGCCCCCCAGCCGGGCACTTTTATGCCGACGGATCACCCCTCGGCCAACGAGAAGACGAACGACACAAAGGTCATGGAGAGCCCCGTGGCGGCCCCCAAGACGGCCTCCGACGAGGCCAAGGAGCCCAGGCTCGGCATCCTTAGGAAGAAGTCAGGCTTCTCGGGCTTCGTGAGCGGCCTCGTTGGGTCGCCCAAGAAGCCTGTCATTTCCGCGCCAGAGAACCCGGTCCACGTCACCCACGTAGGATATGACAGCAACACGGGTCAATTCACTGTACGTATTCCCATGCCGTCCCCTATCGCGACGACTGCTCGCACAAGCATTGAGACAATCTGCTTTTCGTGCCCATCCGTCCAGAGTCTATCCCTGGATGCGCATTTGCTTCGGGTCCACCAGTATCATTGACCTTTGCTGTTTAGGGCCTTCCGAAAGCATGGCAGCGATTAATCAACGAGAGCGGAATCCCCGAAAAGGAGAGGCAGGCGAACCCCCAGACGATGGTCGACATCCTTCAGTTCTACAAGGAGACGACGGAACGAGGCAAGGATGACCTGGTGCTCGAGAAGTTCCACAACGCCCCTGCGCCTACAGATGCGCGCCAGTATAACGCCCCACAGCAGCAGGCGGCCATGCCGCCCAACACACAACAGCAGAACTACGCGGGCGTGTCTCCCATGATCAGCCCGCCGGCAAGCCCCCGGTTCCCGACCGTCAACCATACGGGGAGCTTCGAGAATCCCCGCGCCCCGCCTCCTGTTCCGATGAAGGGGCCCGGCCCCATGCCTCCAACGAAAGACCCAAACCTCGTCCCGAGCAGGCCCGCACCGAAGCCTCCCGTCGCGCAGCCATCCAGAAACGCTCCTCAACCTCAATACCACATCAAGGACTCCGGTATCGGTCTGACACAACCGAATGAAGTCCTCCCTTCTGTCTCGTACATTCCCCCGAAGGACGGCACGTCGATGTTGCCTGAAGAGCATAGGAATAGGTCTCGGTCTAACTCTCGTGCGAATGGGACAGCCCCATACGCGCCCCAGGGAGTACCGGTCCACGCGCAAGGAACGCCGGCAGCGTCTCAGAATGCGCAGGCAGCTGCGTATCAGCAGCAGCTCCTACAACAACAGCATGAGCAGGCACTGGCTCAGGCGCAAGCCATGTCCCACGGCCACCTTGGGCGTGCGCCAAGTAAGAGGCAGCAGGCCCAGCAGCCCACACCCCCTGGCTCGCAGCACCAGTACGGCCGGCCCGTGGAGCCGAGCCCAGCGGAGAGGATGCGGCAGCCGCCCCAGGCCGGTGGGCCGCCACCGGCTGCTACGCCCCGCCCTCGCCAGCGAACTAGGCAGAGCAGCAGCATTGATATCATCGCCGCACTTAGGCGGATTTGCTCTGAGGGTGACCCGCGCGACATCTACCGCGGCTTCACTAAGATTGGCCAGGGTGCCTCTGGCGGCGTCTTCACGGGTCACGAGCGGGGCACTAACCGGTTAGTCGCCATCAAGCAGATGAACCTCGAGCAGCAGCCGAAGAAGGACCTCATCATCAACGAGATCCTCGTCATGAAGGAAAGCTCGCACCCGAACATTGTCAACTTTATCGACAGTTATCTGTGCGGTGGGGAGCTGTGGGTCGTGATGGAGTTCATGCAGGGCGGCAGCCTGACGGATGTTGTGACCTTCAACATAATGACTGAGGGCATGATCGCGTCAGTGTGCCGCGAGACGCTAAAGGGGCTTCTGCATCTGCACTCCAAGGGCGTGATACATCGGGATATCAAGTCGGACAACATCCTATTGTCGATGGAAGGCAACATCAAGCTTAGTACGTGTCTCACAATCCGGGAATCCTTGTTTAGAGGTGAGAATGCTAACACTGCGCAGCTGACTTTGGCTTCTGCGCCACCATCAACGACGCTCAGAACAAGCGGACGACAATGGTTGGCACCCCGTACTGGATGGCGCCCGAGGTCGTCACCCGTAAGGAGTACGGCCAGAAGGTTGACATCTGGTCACTGGGCATCATGTCCATCGAGATGATCGAGGGCGAGCCGCCTTACCTGACGGAGTCCCCGCTGCGCGCGCTGTGGCTGATCGCTACCAACGGGACGCCGCAAATCAAGGACGAGCAGAATCTGTCGGACGTGTTCAGGGACTTCTTGTACTGGGCTCTCAAGGTGGATCCGGAGAGGCGAGCGAGCGCGAATGATTTGCTAAGGGTGAGTTTATCCCCTTTGCCCTTGCAGCATAGTCGCAGCTTTCTGTGGACGAAATACTGACTGGGGTACAGCACGACTTTATGAAGCAGTGTGTCGACCTGAAGCACCTCGCGCCGCTAGTGAAGGCCGCGCGGGAGGCGCGGGCGCAAGAGAAGGCGAAGAAGGGCGGGCACTAGCGTCGCCCGGACCGTCGTCGCTGGTCGTCTTCTTCGCCCGAGGTGCGCTATTCTGAGGACAGCAGCATGAACGTCTGGAGGCCCGCCGAGGAGGACGCTGCGGGAAAGCTGTGCCGTTTCATGTGAGGTCTCTAGGCTCGTTATGACGACGATTCGAGCTGTCGGAGTATCGCGATATACCCTCGTAGGCGTTGAAAGAAGAAAGAGCTGAGGGGAGAGAAGAGGAAAGGAGGGCGAATGACTAGACGATAAACGGCATCTCCATCTCGTCCATGTTTGTCATTTTTTTTGGTCTGGTCTCTTTTGTTGCCGACTTGTTCATTATCTGCAAGCGTCGGCGCGCTCACGGGAAATGGGAAATATCCGCGATCAGGGTGGTACAAAAGGGAGGGAAGGGGGAATGGGCGGAAGGGTATTGTGGCATCCGGATTGTCTTTTTTTTTTTTTTTTTTTTTACTATGAAATGAGTGGAAAATATAGCGGTTTCAGGAGAGGGATCATGCGGGCATGGGAGAAGAGAAGGGAACGGATGAAGGGACTGGGGGGAGGAAGGGAGTTGGGGAGTCAAGGATGGGAGTAAGAGGGTATGTAATTGTGGTTCGTGGGTTTGAACCTAATGAAAGGGTTAGACGAGCCGTCTGCCGTGATATACACCATGTACTTGCGTCCAATGATGTGCCTGGGTCCTCTCGCCTGAGGAGGTGCTTGAGGTGAAGATACGATGGCGCTGTGTAGCCACTCCTGTTACTCCTGTCGTTATGTTCTTGTTCCTTGCCGCCATCGCGGCAGTATCAAGCACTGCACACTCATCTTGGCCTAGACAATCACGCACCACGCTTAGAGTTTGAGAGTAAAGAGCTGGGAATCACCAACCTCCATGTACCACTAGCCGCTTGCCACCTCGAGCCCATCCGATAACCAGCACAGCCTCAACTTAAAACAACTACAAGCCTCCACCCTCCCATCCCACGACTGATCCGGGAGTATAAACCATGCTTGTAGCCCTCGCAGAAGGGACCCATTCCCATTACTGCCCGCCAGCCAGTCTAGCATAAGAACTGTCATGTACAGCAACCCACAACCGCATCTCCTCCCTCGAACCACACCCCCGCCCTCCACCCAAGCCCGCCCCTCCCATTCTGTCAAAAAAAAGATACTACGCTCTCCACGAACTAGAGCTCAATCAAACTCTCCTCGACAGCCGGCTGCGCAGGCTTCTGCGGCTCCTGGTACCCCACGTGCCCCGGCCCCTGCGCCGGCCACTGCCCCTGCCCGCCCTGCTGTGGCTGCTGCGGGACAGAGGGCTGCCAATACTGCGGCGCCTGTCCCTGTGGGTGTTGCGGCTGCCCATGAGAAACCTGCTGCGGTAGCTGCTGGTGATGTACCTGCGGCGTGTGCTGCGGCGACTGCACCGCTTGCTGCACGGGCGTCGGCGCACCAGGCTGCTGGTACTGCATCGTCTGCTGCAGATTCGAGTACGGCGATCCCACGGCCTCCTGCCCCGGCTGCTGCTGCTGATAATAATACGCTGCATTTGGATCCGCGCTGGGCGGCGCTGGCGGCGCCGACGGAGCAGACGGCACCCCCGGCGGTGCAGGCGCAGGCGTCTGAGGCGGCGCCTCGCTAGCCGGGTAACTCTGTGGCGGGTGCCCCTGCCCCTGCCCCTGCTTCGCCTGCCAGCTATCCGACCTCGCAGGCTGCGCGGGGTACTGTCCCGGTGTCGGCGCCGCCGGCACCTGGTACTGAGGCTGGGGCTGGCCGTAGGGCTGTTGCGCGGGAGACCGGTGCTCGCCGGTGTAGAAGTTCTCTGCCGGGCCAGGAGAGCCGACGACGCCTGTACGGAGGTTCGGGTACCCTCCGGCGGATGGGCGTCCCATGGCGGGCATGGGGTACCCACCGAGGGTGTGCTGTCCGTACGCCTTGGACAGTCTCTCCTCCAGCATCCTGTCGTAGTATCTAATCACCGTCGATAACTTCGCGTGAAGATCAAGTAGCGTGTCTGCAAAGACATTAGCATGTACCGCTCACATAGAGGCCCCGGATAACCTACCATGCTTGCTCATAGTTTCCCCGTATGTCCGCGCCAGCTTCGGCCGTAGCGCCCCAATGCTATCATACAGCTCCTGTATCTGCGGCTCCCTCAGAATCGTCCCAGGCGGCTGCGTCTGAAGCCGATCGACAAGAGTCGCAAAGAGGTTAATGTTCTCCGCCTCCACGGGCGTAAGCTCGTAGTCGTTCTTGGGGAGCGCGACCGGCGCAACCCCGCTGCTCTCAGCCGGCCGGTGCGTCTGCTCCTTCAGCGCCGCCGCGTGCCTCTGCTTCTGCTCCTCCATATCCGAGAGCGACGCCGCGATGGCCCGCTTCAAATCCTCGTCCTCGTCCTCATCGGCCTTGTCCGCGTGCGAGTCCCCGTTGACCCTGGTCGTGGTCCCGGACGGGCCGTTCTTCGTAGGCTCGACGTAACCCTTGGAGTAGCTCTTCACCTCCTCCAGACTCATCTCTAGCGCCCTCTTGAGGTCGTCGTCCATAGCCTCATCTACCCGTGCATTCCTCGGCTGCATCGCAGATGTGCTCCGCGTCTTATGGGGGTATGTCGGGGAACGGTCCACCGGCGCGCCGCTGGGCGTCTTGCTCGTGAGCTTCGTGTAACATCCATCGTCGACTCGGACGGGCGTCATGATCCCGATGTGGGGGAGGGGCAGCGTCTTGCTCGAGCATTGCTGGTCGAAGCAGCTTCCGCAGTTGCGGCAGTGATGTTTCCGATTCGTAAAAGTAAAGGCGGTTCGGCATCGCATGCAAACGTCGGAGTCGACCCATTCCGGGGGCTAGAGCGAAGCAAGTGTCAGCACAATCTGGGCCAAGGCTGGGTGCCAGGAGCTCGAGTGGGGCCGGTCTTACCGCGCTGCTATCAATCATGCTGCTGGAAACAGTAGTCCTCGGAGGGAACTGGTACCCCTCCCGCTGAAGCCTGGTGTAGACCTGACCAATATACGACAAGTCGTGCCGCCCCTCCGTCGCCGACGCCCACGCCTGGATGTACTCGAGGATCTTCGCCCGGACCTCAGGGTTGACCGCTGCGGGCCCGGAAGCCTGGAGGAGAGATATTAGGTTGTCCATGAACTCGCGCGAGGCGATCTCCTTGAGGAAGTGGTCGCCTCCATTCTTGAAGCAGGTATCGGTGAGCTGGCCACACCCGCGGTTAGCTATAAACCCCTCCGCAACCGAGACAGCTCGAGGGCACGTACACTCAGAGCGCTGAGCTGGGTATTGGGGTTCTTATTCCCGATGCGCTTCTTCAGAGACCGCATAGCCTCAAGCGGCTGTACTGTTTTCGACCGGATTATGTCGGAGATCTCGAGGTTCAGGGCAATGTCCTCTCTGTTGCGATCGCGCAATGTCAGAACGGAGCTCAGAGTCGGGCGGGATGGGTCCTTACAAGCTGCTGCCGGTCGCCTTCTCTATCTGCTCATCCAAGGCCGTGTTGGCCGAGGAAGTCCACCAGCTCATCATCTTGCCTGGCGGGTTGCCCGAGTCCCTGGGGCGCAGGCGTCGCGGCTAAGTCGCGGTGGTCGGTGTCTGGCTGATGATGTGGCGATCCCGAAGGCTCGGAAAGGGAGATTGCGGGGTAGGGTCTGTAAAGATCCGGGAGTTCGAGGGTCGCGCAATGTTCAGGGTTCGCCGCACACTGGAAGCGGGATGTCGTGAGTTGCGATGTCGGGGAAATAGTGCTGCCTGTTGGGGGGTTGTAGCGCTGGTAGCCTTGGTGGAGTTGATGATGGCATTGCTAGCTGATGTTGCTCCGGATCAGGTGCGCTAAGCCAGTCTAGAGGGGCGCCGCCTGGGCCCTTGAAGCCCCGTACTGTGCGGCTACTTTATGCGCACGCAGTCCCGGTCACCAGTCAAACATCGCGACACTTGTGAATCCTCGTTGAATTTGGAATGCCGAAGGCCCTGAATTATCAAGAGTAAGATTGATGTCCCTATTGGCCTCCCCCAAGACTAAGACTCTGTCAAAGACCAAAAGAACACCGCCATGCCGAACAACCCAATAAACCACAAAACCATACTTCCCTCAATCCTCTTATACAGATTCCGATAGCCACAACGCCCCTCCCGCTTTACCTTCAAAAAACAGATACATGTAAAAAGAAAGATGGCAGGTTACGCCCGCCTAGTAAAGCTAAGCAAGTTTTGACAGCTTCATCACAGATGCTCGCCCCCGGATGACGGATTGAACACTTGCAAAGTGCCTACGCTCACCGCTTCGAAGAACCAACACCAAGTCGAGGCGGAACATCTGTCCCTAATAATGGGATTAGTTGTCCGCCTGCTCGTCGATGAGGACGAGGAGGGACGCAATGTAAGGAGACTTAAGAACACGTTAGCTTCCAATCCCTACCAACAAACATCACTGAGACTTACCATCGCCCGGTTCTCCGCCATAACCTCAAACAGTCTCCCTATCAACGGCCTGAAAAGCCTCTCCTTCCAGCCCCCTGGCTCCCCGCCCTTCGTTCTCTCATTCTCCGCCGCCAGCTCCTCCTCCGCATCCGTCTTACCAACATTCCTAGCAATGTTCCTCAGCACGAGAACAGCGCTAAGCGGGATCCCGCTCGCCTGCGCCGGCGCGTTGGGGTTCTGCTCGTCGCGCACCGTCTGGGTCTCCTCGAACGTGACCGTCATCGTCTTTGCAGGGATCATCCAGTCCTTGCGGGGCTTCTTCGTGCGAGGCTCCGAGTTAGGAGGGGGCCAGCACGACGAGATGTGGACGTTGACGTGGCGCGCAAAGTCGATTAGGCGGAGGGAGGTAGGCTTGTCGTGGCGAGAGCAATCCTTCCAGAGACACCGGAACGTCTTCTCTTCATTCGGGTAGCGGCCCTGCTCGTCGGCCGTCTCGCCGAGATGCGACTCAAGGACGTGGGTGAACATGTTTTTGCGCTCGAGGAAATACTCCCCGCAGACCTGCCCTGGCTGGTCCTTGGAGACCCACTGGCACTTGACGTACTCTTGGCCCTCGAGGTTGACGGGGGTGGGCCTCGGGCGGATCGACGCGATGATGAACTTCTGTTGAGCGTCGCCCCGAGTAAGAACCTGCGGCGCCGAGTTCTGGTAGATCTGCGAGCAGCTGCGGATGAAGTCCGCAGGCGACGTGGGGGGGTGGCCGAGCTGCTTGAGGCACTCTGCAAAGGCCCCGTTGTAGGCCTGCCACGCGGCGATCTGCGTGACAAAGGACTCCGGGTCGTAGTCGAAGAAGCACTTGACCCAACGATGGACTCGGTCCGGCTCCTTAAGCTGGAGAAGCTCGTCCCTCAACTGGGGAGGCATGGCCGGGATTTCCTCGGTTGTCGGTGGGACTCGCGTCTCGGGGCTCATGATAATCTCCTTCTGGACCCTCTTTGCACCGTGGGATAGGAGGCGGGCGAGGTGGAAGACTAGGTTCTCGGCTGAGATGGCGCGAAGTAGCGAATCCACATTCTTGACAACCGCTGTATACTGATACAGGAAGTCCAAGCAAGCGTCGGTGAACTCATCATCGTTTAACAGGATCCAGTTCACCATGTTCTCTAGCAGAGCCGGCGGGACGTGGCCAAGGCTGTTGGCCGTATCCAGGTTCATTGAGATGCGTCCGAGGGCCCGGAGGGCGGTGAGAATGACACCGCGATCGTCGGAGTCCATCTGGTTTAGTAGGGACTGGTAGAAAGGATCGTCCGATTCCAGCGTCATGTAGGGGGTGATGTGTTCCGCGATGTCGAGCGCATAATGCTTCACTTCCACAAGACAATCCCGGGTTGGAAGGCTGAGGATGATGCAGATGAGATCCTTCGCCGGCGCAAAGTTGGCGATATGTACAGCGTTGTCCGCGAGCGTGACCATATTCCTGATTGTCAATACGGCCTCTGTGACACGCAGCAATTCGTCGCTGAATTCCTCGGTTTGGATGGTGTCGTGCACGTTCTTGGGGTTGAGGCGCTTAATCGTCTCGAGGATGTCTGGAGTGCCATTGACACCGTCCAGTTCGTCAACGCCAAGCGGGGTGGACGGGTCCCAAGATATAGTCCAATCCACGTCGTAGTAGAGCTTGCCTACTTGCAGGGCCGCCTCGACAAGGCCCTCGTCGAGACCGGGAAACACTTCGAAGCGGAACTTCTCACCACGTTCGTAGGATATACGGACCCAGTGATGAAGAGCGTAGCTACGTTCTGCAAGGCAAGAGGAACGCAAAGCATTCAGGCACCTAATATATATGTTCGCACCGTCGAAAGCTACACTGAGTTAGCATTTCCCGGGTCAGCAAATTAGAGGGTCAAGAGACTGACTTCCTGGTGGGAGGCGAGGCAACTCCCCCGCCTCTGTCGCTCGCAGCTTTGCTAGGGGCTTGGTTTTGGCGAAAGCAGGTGGGTTGTTCCTGGGGGTGTCCACGGGTCGCAGAGGTATGGCGGCGGATTGACGAGGGTTGTACGCGGCGATAAAGGGCGGGACCGTAGCTGGTTGGTTGGGGTTGTAGGGGCCGCCTCCCGTTACTTGGCCTGCATTTCTGGTAAGCTGCTGATGGGTTGGTGGCGCCTGGTTGACAGGTGCGCGTTGGTGTTGAAGGTGTTGCGAACCTGGAGTGCCTGGCGCTGGAGAAGCTGAAGCTGACTGGGAGGGGGCGTGGTGAGCAGACGAGTGTCGCGTCGGTCGGGAAGGGCCGGTGTCGGGTTGGAATATAACTCGCTGGGGCGGCGCCTCGCGAAGGCCTCGGGACGCGCGTGATGAATTCGGCGTCTCTGCCGCGGGCCGCTCGCGCGCCGGAGTGCCGTCGTCTCCAGATGCGACTGACTCGACGCCATACGTCTTTGAACCCCTTTGGAAATTCTCTCGCGTCCGCTTCAAGAGACCAGATCCCTTGGCCGTGACATCCTCCAGGATATCCTTTGGGGGCGGCTCCTGCCCGTGGACGGTCTTGATCTCGTACGCAGCGAGGTTCTTGTAGAACTTTTCCTTCAGCGCAAACGCTGTCGCCGCCTCATTATTCGTGTAGAGGCTTAGCTCGTTGGCCATGCGGCGCCAGGCCAGCTTCTCGTCCGAGACCTTGTCATAACCACCGTATGCGACGATGTGTTTGAACACCTTGAGAAGGTCGAGATGTGTCGTGCCCACTTTTGGCTCGGGGTCGAAGGCAGTTCCACGATCCGCGTGGAAGGCTCTGAGCTTCTCAATGAATTCGTTGTATTCCGGGGTTCGTTCGATTACGTGCGGCGGGAAATCTGGCTTGGGCGGCATCTTTGCGGTTAGCACGAGCAGTCACCGCGGGCATCAGCGGCGACGATTGAAGTCGGTGATGGGCGCTGCTGCTAGTAATGGTTGCGCTTCAAAAATTGGGAACGCGACGTGCCTGCGGGACACCGTCACTTCACCGTGTCAAATGCCAGCTCGTGGTATGCCTACTGTGTACCCATCTCATAGCTAGCGTATCCATGCACAGACCTCAAGCGCGCTGGCGGCACGCCAGTGTATATGATCACGTGATTGCGTTGTCTTGCTGTGCCTTGTGAGGAAAGAGCGCTGCTTCGTCGAGCGAAGACGTCACGGATAGATTGAGAGATTTCGGGGTAATTCGTTGTTTGTTTATGGTTTTATGTTTCCGGGGTTCTATATTGAACTATATACGCATGAACCATTGGCTGTGGGTTGCCTCCAGTTCCACTATGGCTGTGTTCTCCCACTTACCGGAACCCTGATATCCGGCGTGATGTCTAAGAGTGAGCATGCGGATCGCAGAATCCATACATCCGAACAGCCCCTTCTTTTCCGTTTCACAGTTTGAAGAAGGTGCGGCTCGATTCGCGGTACATTACTTGTTCCCTCCCCTAAGAATTGAGACGAAGGAGGTAGCTGCACCCGGTAGAAGGTGCAATGCTCCGTCGCTCCTTCCCCCTTCAACTGCGAGTGACAGCGTCCTCTTATCACTTGCCGAGTGTCAGTATATGAGATCCTGGGTCTGCCCTTCTTTGTAGATTGTATCATCTGTAGTTGTTCTTTCTTTTTCATCACTATTAATCCCAGCTCGAGGCCCACTACTGCCTCTGTCTCGCGGTGATGCTGGCTTCCTCGTAGCCCCAATTACTCTTTGCTGCTCCCATGCTCTCACGTCGGCCATCTAACGGCCTCTATACTTACAATTTTGAACTCGGCCACTTGCGAATAACAACGCATGAACCTTCAACGTCTCTTATACTCGACCAACGAGACCATCCCGCTAAGCTCATCCTTACCTTGCGACAGTTCAGGGACGCCCCGCGCGGGAAGGCCAAGAAAGCAGAGACCGGTTATCTTCTAATATTGCATTCGGGGACCACTGCAGTCGTAGGTCAATTTTACAAAAAGGGACTCGCCCCAGTTCCTCGTTCTAACAGGGCGCGCACACAGGAGAGACTCGACCTCCGGAAAGTCCGTCAGTCCACGTCTCACGGTGGAACGCCCACATATAAGATTCGGTGCGAAGATAATGGGGTCGAGTTTCAGTACCTTTGTAGCGAGGGAAACGTTAGTGCAGGTTCTACAGTCAGTCATGACATGGGACTGACACCAGCCACAGATCCGGAAGATCGATATTGAGTTTCGAAAACCATACGAGTACGAGAGGGCTCTGCAGATACTCTTGAGCCAGGGGCTTTCTGTCATAATCAAGAGGCCGGAGTACAATCCTCTCAAGCGCCAGCCCTTAGTATCGGAAGTACCTGGATCTCTCCAACTTAGCTTTCCACACAGGTCTCTTCAGCCTCGTCAAAACACAGCCCCCGGCATTCCGGGACTCTGGAACGCATCGCCTGTTTACGCACCTCATTTCCCATCCCAGTTAGGACGAGCCCCGAGCATCCCAATACCTCCACCAGCCAGTGATGTAAGGCCAGATACACATATGGAGGCACCGGGGTATCACCATCCTCGAGAACTGCACCCTTCAGGCCTTGCCGCCTCGGTATATCACACACCTACCCAGAGCCAGAGGTTCGTAACGCTTGGCAGTCGTTTCCGAATACCCTTGCTGCCTTTACGTGTGCTAACGATCGTTCAGTCAGCTCAGCGAGGAAGGCTTCACTAGCCAATACTGGAGACACTCTCAGCGACTAAACGACTGCCTCAGCAATGCCTCTTCGAGCGAGCTCTTGCAATTTGGTACGCACCCAGAGGCATCGTCAATGGGTCCCAGTCACCTGCCTCATGAGGTTGTGCGATACGATACCCCGCATTCATTTGTGTCATCGCAGTCTTGCCATGAACGATCGCATCCACAACACGCAGTCTTGCCTCCAACCTATGCTCAGCAGGAGTACCGCTTCGGACGAGACATGACCAGACCCGCTGCAGTGGCGGATGCTGAGCCCAAATCCATGCTCCCACCGACGCGAACGCTGCCATTCAAATCAAAGGACAAGTCCCTTGCTCGTCCTAATGGGCCAACGAGCGCGGCGAAGGGGAAGCAATGGATCGTTGATGGGAGGATGGAAATGGAGAGGAGGCAGAAGGAAAACTATTTGTTCAAGGCCGGGATTCCTCGGGCGGCGGTAGCCAATTTCACGCCAGTCCCTCACGAGACTCGTCGACAACAAAGGCTCGATACTGCAGACGTACCGGAACTGCATGGCTCAGTCAAAGTGGCAGCTGGGCTTTGTGACGACAATCGATTACAAGCGGCTGATAAACCCAAGTGCAGGCTCGAGCTTCCTCGCTCACCGACGGAAGACAATCAAATGCAAGTCACCGGGACTTCATTCGATGGAAAGTGTGCATCATCAAGGGACAGTGAACTCTCGAGTATCTTTGAAGTCATCCAACATGCGGTTCAGCAGTGGCAAACGGGATTTCCCGGTGGTCGTGATGCAGGACTCCTGGAGATATTATCAAACCTCCAGACCACAGCGCAGCGGCTACATGCTTACCTACACCCGAGCCGTCTCCAGGGGTCCGGAGACCAACACAATGACGGCCAACTCTTGACACCAACTGTGATGGGCGAGGATGAAGTGGCTCTTGAGCTTGCAGCTGCGATGACAGAAAGGCGCTCTCAGACTGGGCGAAGGCACACACGGGAATACAAGCAGTGGAGAAACTACTATCTTTTCGCGTGCAGGTTATACGAGACAAAGGAAGAAAGGACAGATCCCGAGTTTATCCATCGATTCCTACGTGGAATCCCTGGCGAAACAGCCTTGCGCTGGGTCCAGATGGGTCTTCTCCACTGTTATCCGTCTATGGCACGGCTGTTAGACCGGCGAAGTGGGACGACGCTCGTTTTCACGAAAGATCTCAGATGGAGTCATGTTTGCGAGATGGTCACTCGCAAGCTGAAGCTTCCCTTTCCGAAGTGGGAAACGGTCTGAGTCTCTTCATTTCTGCCGTCTGTTTGATGCTGCCTAAGTTACCTGGCTTGTAACGCAGGAACCCGCGGGGTCTATCACTACTCGCGCAATTCTGAATCGAGACACTTACGGGGGCTGTCTTGGTTCGGCAGTCGGCCATCCATACAAGCGGATGGTATTTCCAGTCTGCATACACTTACACTTTTCACCGAAGTCCGAAGAGTCTGGTGGGTGGGGCTGGGGATAGTTGTGCAGCTTCTCCTTGTCCCGACCTCTGCGTCAGCGGATGTCGTCGTCTTTTCTCTTGTTTATGTTCAGTGAGGGGACGAAGGGGTGAGAATATGTGGCAGAGTGGTTGGTATATCCTATCTGGGAAGATGGGTCAAGTGATGGGTCTGTCAAGAGCGTAAGATGCGCAGCAGGGGGCAGGAGCATGGTGAAAGGAGTCTTCATGGAAACTACAAGCGGGAGGGTCGGACAAAGCTCACATAAATTCTATATCCAAGGTTCGAAAATGGTTGATAGTTCCAACGCTAGCGAGGACACCAGATAGCATGGCCACATCTGAGGCTGTTGTACTTCAACGCGTGAAGTTTAAGTTCGCGAGTGCTTCAAAAAGGCAACTGTGTATCTAAATTTCGATAAACAGAGAAGAAATCAGTAGCCATGACTGGAGTACTATATAATGCCCTTGTCCCCCGTCCTTGACCTTCCTCGATAACGAGTTAGCGTCTATCCATCAGGAGACACTTGCCTCGATCCGCACCATCAGTAATCGTCGCCCAAAACGATATATAGACAGCCTACCCCCCGTCTTCAACGATCCTTGCAGACAAGTCACAGTCCATCCGTCAGCAGACGCCTGTTTCGATCACGAGATCTGTCAACACACTGAAGTTCGGGTTCACTTTGGCCTCGCTTCAGCAACGATCTGAGAACAACTTTCGACCAAACAATCATCTCGACCTTTCTCGACATCTCAGAAAGCTGTCTACCAGCAACCATAACCGCAAAAGATAACACCCAGACGACATGTCGAACACCAAGAACTTCGCCGCGACGGCCACCTGTCCCCGCCGCCATCCCAATCCCAGGAACGGAGCCAACAACGCCGCCAACGGTCACGACTCAGGCTTCTCGAGCGGGAGCAGTGTCAACACCGCCATGGCCTCGACGCCCGAGTCCCGCACCCAAATCCAGGAGGCGGCCTACCGCCTCATGCACAGGGCGCAGCGCATCCAGTGCGGCGAGCCCGTCGATGAGGACGAGTTCATCGTCCCGTCTATTGAGGCGGACGACTTCGAGGAGGAGCACTATCAAGAGAACGACTACGGGGTCGAGGGAAGCGCCAGCATCAGTCTCGAGGAGTCCGACGAGGAGATTGTCCCCACCTCCATTGAGCCCGAGGACCACGGGTTCGAGTCGCCCAGAGGCAGCCTCAAGCGGCGGAGGGATGACAGTCAAACCACTGACGATGACTCGGACTCCTGCCCACAAAAGAAAAGGTCCCGCGGAGAGTACATCCCACGCGGCGTCAATCGAGTCAGCCGCGTGACCAGCGGCTCGGTCACCGATACTTACATCAAGCGGGCGTCCAGTGACGAGAGCTATGACTTTGATGAGGAGACGACGTACTACGAAGACACCGCCGACGCTGAACCCACCGCGGAGGAGACGGTGCAATACGAAGACACCGCCGGGTCGGAACCCGCCTTGGCAGAGCTCGGGGACTCCGATAAGAAGAACGTTTTTCCGACGTACGACTATGTTGCCCAGGAGGACATGAAGAGCCCCTTTCACCAGGCGGCGGTCGACTTCCTCGAGGAGCAGATCGACGAGGCGGTCACCTACTTTCACAAGCTGCTTGGCTCCGAGTACCCGGCTTACAAGGCAACTGTCGACCTCAAGGTCTACCGCCGGAGGTCCTGGGGCGTCCCCAACAAGGAGGGGCGCCAGCTTGTGAAGCTGTTGGCGAACAAGGACTAGAGGCTTCCAGACTTTGCCTCTTCTCGCCCGAGAACCAACGTCTCTTCTTTATTTTCTTGATCTTCTCGGGCTTGGGATTGGCATGGGATGAATTGGATGATCATCCCCCTCCGCGACATTTGATTACTTGTCATGGGAGTCCTGGATATAACGGATTGGGGATATCCCAGCGATCTTGGTTACTGTCATTTTTTTAAGAGTTTTGGATGAAAATCAATGGAATTGGATATACCCCAGCGATTTTTTTTTTCTTTTTGATCATCTTCATCTTTACAACGGTTACGAGCTATTTTAGACAGCTAGCAACGGCCAATAATGAATGGAACTTGGATGCCTCAACTGAAACGCGCGTCATTGTGGAATTCTCGACGTGCGCGGGAGACTGATGAGGAGCCCTGCGCGTCGCGCGTTCAAAATATTTACATCAGAAAAAGCTTATTCTGGGGGTGGTTGCTAGGACTACATTGAACCTTGATCCGACTGCACTCGGTCGAAGGTCTGCGTAGCCAATCCATGGGCTTCATCCCGAGTCTGGACTCTGAAAAGGCAGGCAATTTTGAGACTCGCATGTAATCACACTATATCGGGGCAAAGCCTGTCCGAAAGGTCCGTGGCCTTGGCATGTAAGCTCCAGGAGAGTCGGTGCCGAGGCATCTGGGCGTCGTGAGCGGTGTTTGAACTTGAAGAAGGCAGCTTATTTCGAGACTTACACGGTATATAATCGCTTTAGAAGACATCGGATGACGTCACATCTTGTACGCGCAGTGAATAAGAATGGAGATGATATTGAGCAGGCATATCTCACCACTCCACGGTCAGCACATACAATCACAACGGCAAACCTCCTACCACACAAACGCCACCTAGCCCCAGACACCCCAGACACATCATAACCTCCAACAGCCCTCCCGTCATTTCTTCTCCTCATCCGAGAACTTCAGGCTCACACTATTAACACAATGCCTCTCATCCTTCGCCCCCCCGAACCCTTCCCCCTTGAACACGTGCCCCAAGTGGCCCCCGCAGTTCGCGCACGTAATCTCCGTCCTCAGCATCCCCAGCGAGTTATCCTCGAAGCGCTTCACGGCACCCGGGAGCGCCTCAAAGTAGGCAGGCCACCCGCAGCGCGAGTCGAACTTCTGCGAGGCCGTGTACAGGGGCGCGGAGCAGCCGGCGCAGGCGTAGGTCCCCGCGGAGGGGTAGTGCTTGTTGTAGATGCCGGTGCCGGGGGCCTCGGTGCCCTTCTGGCGGAGGATGCGGAATTGTTCTGCGGGGTGTGAGCTGTGGGCGGGACAGGGGATAAAAGGGTTGTATCGGGTAACGGGAGATGAGCGAGGGGCGAGGGAAGATGAAGGGACGAGAGACTGAGCTTACCTGGCGTGAGGACGGCGCGCCACTCGGCCTCCGTCCGCTGGTCGGGGTAAGACATGTCGTTGCTGGCAGGCGCAGAGCTGAAGAAGGAGCTTAGGAACGAGATTGGCATCGAACGCAAGGGCGTGACTCGCGCGGGATACTGAGGGACCCGACTCGTAGCCCGAACTGCTCTGGAGAACGAGGGAGAGGCGGTTGCGAGGAAGCGCGGGAGTGACATGTATATCCTCTGCGACGATGGAGATGCTTAGGAGATGTCGCCGAAAAAAGGCTGAGTGACGTTTCTGGGCGAGGTACGGAGTAGATGAGGCTCAGATCCAAGTGGGGGCGAGATGTACAAGTCCCGATGTGTAAGAACTGCTATACATTGCGGATCTGGAGTAATTCGCCTCTCAAGCGGTGTCCCCATTTCCGATAAATCCCAAATTTATGGGCGTAGTGTAACGGACGGCTCTCTATTTGTCAGCTCGTTATCCGACGTCAACCTCGAGTACTCGGGATCTTGACATCACCTCTCGTTCAGACTGAGAGCTCGAAGCGGTAACTCGGTTTCCCGTCGCATTCCCCACATCGGACTGCTCTTTAGCGGTCTTTGAGAAGGCACGGGCCAACCGGTAGCAAAACTCGACGGCACCGTGGGGCCGCTCAGCTTCGCCGCTCCCCAGCGTCTTCTGGACACTGTCCTCTACCCCACCGAAATCCCTGCCTAAGGCACCAACCACTTTAGCAGACGACACTCTACCACTCTCATCTCCGCTTGCGTGTCTCAGTTACCCCCTGGCTTCAAATCCAACATCCGCCACCCCATTGCCCGCGATACGAATCGAGCCCGACAGCCCGAGTACTCCCCAGAGCCCCCGCCAGCACCATGTCCCGCCGCGGCGATGCTGCGACGCAGCAGCGGAACCAGCAGACGCTCAAGAGCCTGCTGAAGCTGGAGCCTAACAAGATATGCGCCGACTGCAAGATCCACAAGCGTACGTTGCCGGAAGCCACCTCGAGGGCAACACCCCCGCTGACCCATGTACAGACCCCCGGTGGGCGAGCTGGAACCTCGGCGTCTTCGTCTGCATCCGCTGCTCCGGCATCCACCGCAGCATGGGCACCCACATCAGCCGCGTAAAGTCCGTCGATCTCGACTCCTGGACCGACGAACAGCTCCAGAGCGTCCTGAACTGGGGTAACGCCCGCGCCAACAAGTACTGGGAGGCCAAGCTGGCCGCCGGCCACAAGCCCAGCGACAGCAAGGTCGAGAGCTTCATCAGGACAAAGTACGAGCTGAAGCGCTGGGTCATGGACGGGCCCAAGCCCGACCCCAGCACCCTCGACGACGATGACAACATACCCCTCAGCCTCGTCAAGGAGAAGAAAACGATTGAGCGCAAGGAGTCGATACGCAGGGCCTCCATTGGCCAGTCGTCCCAGCCTGCCGCCGCCGCCGCGGCGCCCCCACCACCCCAGATCGATCTCATCGGCGGCGACCCCGTCCCGCCGCGCGCGAGCACCACCAGCCCCCCGGCGCCAAGGGTCGGCTCCAAGGCCGCGCCCGCCCCGCCCAAGACTACCAACGCAAAGGACTCGCTGCTAGGCCTCGACTTCTTCGGCGACCAGACTTCCGCGCCGCCTAGGCCCTCCAGCACGACCGGCACGCCGGGCCCCAGCGGGTCATCGCGCCCCGACCTGAAGCAGTCCATCCTCTCGCTCTACGCGACGGCCCCTAGGCCGCAGGCGCCCCAGCAACCCCAGCATGCCCCCACCCAGTCCTTCGGCGACATCGCGCCCCAGTCCCCGCAGAGCCAGCCCCCGAGCGCGGGCCTCGTCGACGCATTTGGCGGTCTAGGCTTGGGTAACGCCCCGGCGGCGCCCCCGAAGCCCGCGGACCCCTTCGCCTCTCTCACATCACCCTCCCTCACCTCCAAGTCCCCCGCCTCGACGGCATCTCTTGGCGGCCTCGGCGGCGGTAGCTTCTTCGACCCCAAGCCCTCTCAGCCGCCCGCACCGGCTCAGCACAAGCAGCAGTCGAGCATCTCATCAGGAGGGGGATTCGGCGGGCTTGGCGGCCTCGGAAGCCTGACCTCCTCAAACAATATCCCCGCGTCCCAACCCGCCAAGCCGTCTTCCTCCGCAATGGGCGACCTCTTCGACCTGAGCGCGCCGGCCCCTGCTCCCGCTCCCGCTCCCGCCCACCAACCCGGCCCCCAACCCGCCTTCAGCCCTCAAGCCTCCACCTCCGTCTTCAACCTCACCTCCACCGCCCCCAAATCTCCTCCCGTCCCTGCAACTTCCCCTCCCCTCGCCACCACCACCGCCAACACGTTTGGGGGCAACGACGTCTGGGGCAACGCCTGGAGCGCCCCCGACCCCGCGCCTCCCACCACTGCCCCCGCCGCCGCTGCAGCGAACGACTTTGGCGCCTGGGCGAGCTCCACATCAGGCATGGGCCCCGGCTCGCTCGCGGGCACGAGCATCGTGCCGGGGCAGTCCGGCTTCAGCACCCAGCCGCAGGTCTCGGCGGACGAGGAGTTCGGCGGGTGGGCAAGCAGCACGGGGGGAAATGCGGCGCCGAAGCCCGTTGGTGGGTTCGGGGGGAGCGACGACCTCTTTTCGAATGTGTGGCAGTAGGCTCGTGGCCTGGCATGGTACGAGACTGTAGCGAGGGAGATGTTTACGGAAATGGCAAGGTCTTTTGGGGAGTGGGATGGGGTTATGAGGCGAGGCAGGGGGTATGATTATGATTTTTTAGCATTGGCATGCCAGGCATCATGGGCGCGGGTTACGCAGTAGGGGAGGGGGAAATGTTGTTTCATCAATGCTTGTCTCCTTTTTTTTTTTTTTTTTTTTTTTTTAGCTTATAGGCGGTGACTCGGATAGACAAAAGATGTCGCTTTCCTCATCTCCATCTTGAAATGACTGCATGCCACCTGTCGCGTTGAATGTACCCTTCATAAGGAGTGGGCAGGGACCAAGGCGGTACGTTCAAGTGAAGATGCCCAACAGGCTGAATGCCATCGTTCGCTTGACACTGGCAATACAGGACGACCTTGACTCCATTCGCTTCCCCATACTGGACCGCGAAAGAGGGCAGTATATACCCCATGTGGTGTTTCAGTATTGGCTCTTAAAACAAAAGACACACTTGGCAAGCGAAGAAACAGAGGAAAAAAGCAACGCCATAGTTCGCCTATTACTCGTAATGTTATGGGTATTGACGTGATAAACCAAGCAGCTCCCGTACCGCACCAGTACCCAGCTCCTCATCGTACGTCTCTGATTCCCACCCCCCTCGATGCTATAGCCCCTGTCGGGCCTTCGTATAGGACCCGTACCCGAGGGAACTCTCTCCGCATCTTCTTCCCGCCCGGCAAAGGTGCGTTGGGCTCGGGAGTATAATTGACGCGGGATGCCCACCCGGCGTTCCGGCCGTATCATAACCCAAGTGCCCCGCCCTTGATTCCACCCCCTCCCCTCGGAAGCCAAGACAGTGACTGTAGCAGCGGCGTCTTTCCGGCCGTCTACCCTCCTCCGCAAGCCAGTATCATCTCCCGAAAGGCGGCGGCCCACTCAGAAGAACAGCTTCGAGACGTAGTAAAAGAAGAAGAACAAGCCGATAACAATAGCCGCAAGCTTCAGCACGGCAATCTTGTTCCCGCTGGCGGCCATGCGGCCCAGCCTCGCGGCGGAGCCCTTGACCGAGGTCGTCATCGAGGAAAAGGTGTCGGACTACAGGCAACAAACAAGATTAGCCTCGCTCCCAGCCGAGCCGGATATTTGTGGTGAGAGGACGAAAGGGAAGGAGAAGGGGAAAGGACGCACGGTATTGTCGATTACGTCCTGCGCCCGCGCATTATCGTAAATGTCGACCGTCACGCCGCGGAGGGCGGACACCTTGGCCGAGAGCTCGTCCAGCCGCGCATTATTCTGGCGCTCGCGCTCGTAGGACTCCGACATTTCGAGGCGGTGCGCGGAAACTCCGGGATGCGGCTCGCTGTGAGGCTTCGTCGCGCGTCTCGAGCCAGGGGCTTCAGGGGGCTGGAACTGGGTATCGCTGTCGCTGGGGTTTGGATAGTTCAGATACGGCCGTGTGTCGCGGATAGAGGGCTCGATACCAGCAGGGCTACGGAGGCGGAGGCGGGAGCAAGGCGGCAACGTATGACGGTGGCTCCTTTGGCATCACGAGGCGGCGGCTGGGATCATCGGACTTAAGTTTCAAGATGGCCAAGGAACCGTCGCCGGGCGGCTGTTCGGGGGCCGGTTGGGGAGCCTGCTTACGTATCTCACAGCGAGGGAGGGATACGTCAACACCCCCGCTGAGCCCGCGCTCGCTGGCATGTGAGTGGCGGGCGCCGCCACGCCAGCCACGGGCACTCCGGGGCAGGATATCCCATGGTGGGGCGACAACTGACGGTGCGAAAGTACTTCCGCAAACCGCCGCGCAATCACCAGGCCACCTCCAAGCAACCGCATCTTCCACCGCGGCCTACTCTCGTACAGCTTTTGCGCCAGCTCCCTCCCCGACCCCGGCTCATCTCCCGTCTCCATCTCCGTCTCCTATCGCGGCCTCCCGACTCCCCTCTCCCCGAAACCACTCCAGACACCCCTGCCAGCCCGCCCCGGACACAGCTGCATCGGCGTTACCCCGCTATAAGCAAGGCCAAGCCAAAGTGGGCTCGCTCACGTCGGGAGAACAGAACAACCCGACAAATCCACGCAACACCAATCTCTCCCGTCGCACGATCTCCCGTCTGGTCCATCGCAGCTACAGTCACCCGCGAATCCGTCCTCACAGCCGCTCATCATGGGCCTCCACAACCCCCTGCCGTCGTCTATGGCGTGTAAGTACCACGTCCCGGTCTATCCGCCGGTCCAAGGCCCATCACGGCGTCTTTGACCAGCCGCGCGTCCCGGGCTTAAACGTCGCGACGGAGGCTGACCCTACCACAGCGGAATGTAGGAAGTGCGGAAAGATCCTAACGTCCTTCATCGACCCCCGACAAGCCTTTGGTCCCGACAAGATCATCCCACCCTCCGTCCTCGCCAACGCCAAGGTTCGCAGCACCCGTCCAACCCTAGCCTTCCCCGGCCCCCCACGCGACTAACCTCCCCCTTCGCAGGGCATCGCGGTTCTCACAGTAATCAAGGCCGGCTTCCTCGGCTCCGCCCGCTTCGGCTCCGGCCTCGTCGTCGCCCGTCTCCCCGACGGCTCCTGGAGCGCCCCCTCGGCCATCGCCACCGCCGGCGCCGGCTTCGGCGGCCAGATCGGCCTCGAGTTGACCGACTTCGTCTTCATCCTCAACGACTCGCGGGCCGTAAAGGGCTTTGCCCAGGCCGGCTCTCTGACCCTCGGCGGCAACGTCTCCGTGGCCGCCGGCCCCGTCGGCCGCAACGCCGAGGCCGCTGGCGCCGCCTCGCTGCGCAGCGTCGCCGGCATCTTCAGCTACTCAAAGACAAAGGGCCTCTTCGCTGGCGTCTCCCTCGAAGGTTCCGCCATCATCGAGCGCCGCGACGCGAACGAGAAGCTCTACGGCACGCGCTACACGGCGCAGCAGCTCCTCACGGGCTCCGTCCGGCCCCCGACCCAGGCCGCGCCCCTCATGAACGTCCTCAACAGTCGCGTCTTCGGCGGCATGCGCAGCGGCTCCGTCTCGGACTCCATGTACAACGACGTGCCCGTGTACGACTCGAACCACGACGACGTGGTCTGGGACGGCCGCCGCGGCGACGCCTACGGCGAGAACGCGCCTCGCCGGTCCTCCACCGACGACTTCCGCGACGACCGCTACGACCGGTCCTCCTCGTGGCGCGGCGCGGGGCCGGGCGACGAGTTGGACCGCGAGTTCTCGCGCCCCTCGAGGTCCAACACGTACGCGGCCGGCGACCGCAAGGAGCCGCTCGGCAGCCCGACCATGAGCTCCGCGCCGGGCCGGCCCGCGGCGCCCAAGCCCAACTTTGGCGCCAAGCAGGCCATGCTCAAGAAGAACGAGGCCGTCGCGCTGTATACGTTCGAGGCGGACCAGCCGGGCGACTTGGGCTTCAAGAAGGGCGAGATCATCACGGTGCTGAAGAAGACGGAGAGCGACAACGACTGGTGGTGAGTGCTTACCCCTGAAACCGTACAATTTGAGAGTGTGCTGCTAACGAGGTGTAGGACGGGCATGATTGGGACCCGGCACGGGATATTCCCCAGCAACTACGTCAAGATGAAGACGTAAGGACGAGTGTCTCATCGCGGGCGGTTCTCGTTACGTGGGAGAGAAGAGGAGTTCCATCTGATATTGAGGCGTCCCCTTCCCATCAAACACCAACCCCATCTCCTCTCTGCGCTCATCTCCCTGTATCCTCTAGTCTGCGAGAGGCCCCCCTTGACATTTCTTTCTCGTCTTTGAAGGTGTGGTCCCGGTGTTTCAAGAGATGCAAAGAATGACTAGTTCCAATCGAATACCCACCAATCTATTTCTTTTTGTTCCCTGGCCTCTTCTTCTTCTAATTTTCTTATCCTCACCTCGTCTTTTATCCCTTTCCTGCCCTGTCTTGTCTTATCAAACCGGTCATCATAAATGCCTTGCGTTTCTCTCTTACGTCAGAAGTGGGATAGAAGGAAGGAAGGAAAAGGGGGTGCTCATAGGCTTTTCTCGGGTTGCTACGGCGTCCTCCATAGCTTGTCGCTAGTCATATACCGGGCGTTCTTTTTTCGCCCTCCAAGCGCGTACTTTTAGCCTTCGTGTGAAGCTCTCGACTAGGCTGTCTTCTGGGTCACAATGTGAGGTGCGCCTTCGCACCCACCGATGCCCCCCATGACCTACTCCAACAGTGCGCGCGTGTGGTCCCTCGAATACAGTAGCA
The DNA here is from genome assembly GCA_025503055.1 of Sordariomycetes sp. B11D1. Classification (NCBI taxonomy): domain Eukaryota; kingdom Fungi; phylum Ascomycota; class Sordariomycetes; species Sordariomycetes sp. B11D1. The sequence goes on from JAMFQS010000012.1 coordinate 35,599, forward strand.
GACCCGAGCACTTACATGGTTGCCTCAAACTCTTTTTGTCTTTAATTTCAAAAGAATTTACGGATATCTGACAGACGATGGGCACGCTACCATAAGATTCCATGTTTATACTTCACTCAACATAGGAACCAGTACGAGAACGGAGGGCCGTTCTCCAGCTCGGACGTAAAAAAAAAAAGAAAAAAAAAATCGCATTGAAACCATGTTGCCCAAGCGCATTACAGCCCATAACCCATACCCGTACACAATACCAGTACAGCCCACCGACTTTTGCAAATCCAAACCAGCAATGCAGTCCCCAGTACCATACCATAATCGACACAGAGCATATCCGTAGGCACGGCCAACCGCGATTCGCGACGTGGTCACCGACGACTTCACCACCTCCATTCCCCACCCCACGCAACCACCAGATAGAGCAAGAGGCCAAACCAGCCGGCCGGCATCACCAGCCGCGGGGACACCTCGAGAGAATCCTACTTCTTCCCCTTGCCCTTCTTCCCCTTCTTCTTCTTCTTCTTGTCCTGCCCGCTCCCCTGGCCCGCGCTAGACGCCTGCGCGCCCTGCCCCTTGTCCCCCTCGTCATGACCCTCGCCCTGCGTGTCCGCCTCAGACGGCTGTTCCCTCGTCCCACCCGACGGCGCACCTATCTCTTCGTTGCTCCCCTGCGCCGGCTCGCCCGCCGCATTCTCAGCAGTCCCAACCCCATTCGCCTCATCCTCGTCCCCCGAGGACGACGAGATGACAATCTTGCGCACCCCGCCAGTGTGTACGTAGCTCTCCGTGATGCTTCCCGCCCGGAATGGAGTCGGCATCCCCGCGCTCCCCGTCGACTCCGAAGTATGACTCCTAATCGGCTGTTCTAGCCGCTCTGCCTCCCTCGCCTCCTCGTTATCCTTATTGGCGACTCGCACCGCAGCGTCCTCCGACGGTACGACCTCGATCGACCCGCTCGACTCCAAAGCAGGGCCGGAAACCGCGCCGATCTGACCTCCGGCGGGATTCGCACTCCCGTAGTCCGGCGTAGCATGGAAACTTCCCTCGCTCGCTGTAGCCGCAGGTCTCGAGCCAAGCAACGGTGCCCTCTCATCCTCCGCTTCCGCCTCAATCGCCGGAGGCTCAGGGCTAAGCTCAAGCTGACGCGACGAAGGAGTGGCCGTGGCCCCAGTCCCAGGCTTGATGGTAATAGTCGATGACTTGATGTTCTTCGGGTTCGCGGCCGGGTTCCTCGGGCTAAGATGCCTACTCAGGTGCTGCCTCACTTGGTCCACGTGGTGCTTGACGGGGACGGTGGCCGGCTCCACCCCCGGCTCGGTCGACCGCCGCTTCACCATGAACGTCAGCGTCTTGTTGGGGCTTCCCGAGCTCGCTCCGTCTGCGAACGCGCTGACCGAGTTGTTCCTCTTGCTGTCGCCATCGGTCTGAGCGGCGGCTTCGGAGGGGCTGGCCTTGTTGGCGTTGATGCTTTCCCGGCGGAACGTCGTTGTGGGAGCGGGGGCGATGCGGCGAATCGCCTTGTGGACGTCGATGTAGACATCCGACTCGTCAACAATTTCCCTATCCCGAGTTAGCACAGTCGCAAGCTTAAAGGGTAATGCCCGAACCACTTACTCTCCAATCAGCTCCTCGATGACGTCCTCCAGCGTGACGACGCCAATGGCGCCGTGGTCCTTACCCGGCGCCTGCGACACGATGGCCATGTGCGACTTGCCGTCCTGGAAATAATTGAGGATATCAAGGCAACTCGTATCAGGCCGCGTTTCGGGGAGCGCAGCGAGCGGGAAGTCCTTGACCTGCATACAGTCCTCCGGATCATACGTAATGAGGATCTTGACGAGCAGCATGCCGATAAAGTTGGTGCTGTTGTCCGGCGAGTACACCGGTATCCTCGAGTATCCCGCCGACAGAATCTTGTCCATAAGCCTCTCGTCAAGGATCGCAGAGGCCGAGAGCGTAAAGACGTCCTCCATGGGCGTCATGACGGCGCCGACGGACTTGGCCTTGAGGTCGAGCACGGCGCGGATAATGGTGACCTCGTCGGTGTTGAGGCGCTCCGAGACCTCTCCTATGGACTGGTGGAGCGTCACGAGCGTCTTGAGGCCGCTCTTCTTGTAGATGGTGCCCTCGTGGGTACCGAGGATCCAGTCGAGGAGCTTCGCCATGGGCCACGAGAGGGGCGCCGTGAGCCACATGAGCATGAGGACGGGCCCGGCCATGAAGCCGCCAATGGTGAGGCCGTATCGGACGCAGACGGACTGGGGGACGACTTCGCCGAAGATGACTGGGCAGACACGTTAGACGCGAACGACGCGAAAGGGTCTCCGGGGGCCGGGGAGCCACACCGATCAAGATTGTACTGCCGACGATAGCGGCGATGCCACCGCCGAGGCAGCGGTCGAGAACGACGGGGAGCGATTCATTGACAATGACATTGGCGAGGAGGAGCGTGACGAGCACCCAGTGCTTTCCTTGGTTCAACAGATTGAGCACCTTCTCGGCGCTCCGCCGGCTGCGATGCGACTCGTGGACGTCGTCCTTCAGGACCTTGAGGTAGATGCCATCTTGGCCCATGAACCTGCGCGCGCACAAGGAAGGTTAGACATTGGTCATCGGCGAAGAGCTCGTAGATGGCGCTCGCGACGCAGGGAAAGGTGAGAGAGTCGTGGACGTACGCAATTGTCAACCCCGCAAACGCACCGCCCGCCAAAACAAGCACCGCGGAAAGTATGTAGAGCATCACAAGCCCGGCCTCCTCCTCCGGCGTCTCGGGCGTAAGGTGCTCCATGGCCGCCAGCGGGGCGCCCTTGGCCCATCGCGCGCCGAGGAAGGCCGCCCGGGCAAGGCCCAGGACGGCGGATCGCGTGTTCATGAAGCCATTGGGGGCTGTCCGAGTCGTGGCCATCGTCTAACGGATGCAAGTTCGTGGTGGGGTTGGTAGGGAGACGGTGCAGGAGCCGGGCGGTGGGGAGAGTTCGCGGCTGGCTGGTTGGACCGCTGAGCTTTCAAGAGCTTAATAAGGAGGGACGCGCGTGAGGCTAGCAGGGATGAGCGGCCGAGCGTCACGGCATGCTTTTTCACGTGGTCTTGGCCGGGAGGTGCTCTGATGTCAGATTCGAGTATCGAAGCGAGCTGTTGGAAACGGTGAAGCTCGAATCGACGAAGTTAGGACCTGCTGATAGGTTTCCGCATGCGGTTCGGGTTCAGCCGGAAACGGGTTCCGATGTCGAAAAGCCCGGCAGGGATAATGATGACAGGATACTGTACTTGGAGAAAATGGGGCCCATATAAATTCCAAATCCTCTTTGGTGCGCAACCATGGAATGTGTGCATTGGTGTCGTCCGAGGAGCTCACCACAGTCTCGGACCGGAGACCTGGTGCTTCCGACGGACCCTGCATGCCAATCGCGCCGGGCGCTCCTTCTTCGCATAGGGAGCGGACGCGTATTACTGTGTCTATTCGTGCGATGGGACGTATACCAGGCAATTACGTACTGCACTGTGCGTACGAGGTATCCACCGGCCCCGCTAGTGCTGACGGCAAGTCTCCCCTGTCCATTGGAACTGCCGTGGCGTGTAACATCGCTGAGCGCCTGTAGCCCGATCGGAGAAGAACCGTGGGCGGGTCGAGGCCCCACAGCAGTGCAGTGCAGTGGCGTGCAGTCCGCGCGGCGTCTGGCGGAGGACAAGCTTCGTTTCGCGCAGGGCCCGTCTTGAGCCCGCGTAATTGCCGCGTACGGTGCATGCTTCCAGAGACACCCTTCATGGAGAGACCTGGAGAAGCAGGGACTAAATTCCGATTGGGACTTCATACGTCAAAGATCGTGCACTTGACGAGCTACGGAGTTGATCTGCCCGTTCTCTCGGCCCTGGATCCTTTCGCCGAAACACAATGATAACGCTGTTGAACCTGACTTCCACAGCCCCACCAAAAAGTTGACAAGACTAACATTAAGAATGCCCTCCGTAGCCTCCAGCTCATCAATGACGTCCTTACTCACAACCCCATCAATTCCCAGGATCATCAGCGCCTCACTCGACTTTCCGTTCCCGCGCGCCGCGCCGGGGGAACCATTCGAGCTCCCGCTCCTCCCTCTCGGCTTCGGCTCGGTCCCCGCCACCTGCATGAAGTTGATGTTGACCCCCTGCTTCCCAAGCACCATGCCCACGCCGCCAATCTTCCCCGGCGTATCGTAGTTATGGACCACGAGCATCGTGCCCTCTAGCAGAATGCTTCCGTGGAACCTGTCGAGCCGCGAGATGTAGGCCGTGTCGTCGGAGATGTACCCCTCGATGATTTGCGGGATGCTGCCGCCCCCCTCGCCATACGACCGCAGTGTCACAAGGCTAGCGTACGTCAAATCCGCCCCCTCGTGTTCGTGCACCTCGTTAATAACCATTCCCTTCTCCTTTGCAATAAGCGTCGCATTGACAATGTTCACGTCCCGCCCCTTGGCATCGCTAATAGACGCCACAAGCCCCTTTACCAGCGCCGCGAGCAGCGGCCGCGTATTTGTGACTCCTGCCAACTCGCCCTGGTACACCAGCTCAAACGTGCGGCCTCCGATCATGCCGCCTCTGCGACCGACGAAGTGCTGCGTGTACAGATCGCCCATCTTCTCCACAAGAGCGACGAAGGGCTGCAGGCGGCGGTACTCCTCCGGCAGGATCAGCGGCGCGTTGACGGCGGTGGTGGGCAGCTCGTCGCGGAGGACCTTGAGTACCTGCGCGCAGACGTCGAGTGAGACGTTCTCCTGCGCCTCGACCGTCGAGGCACCCAGGTGAGGCGTAGCCACAACCTTGGGGTGCTTCGCAAGTGCAGAGGCGGTCGTGTCCGCGGCTGGCGGCTCGGAGGTAAAGACGTCAATGCCCGCAGCGGCGATCCATCCCTCGTCGAGCGCCTTCACGAGCGCCGCCTCGTTGTAGACGCCCCCGCGCGCGACGTTGAGGACCCTGGCAGTTTTCTTCATCATCTGGAACTCCTTCTCGCCGAGGAGGTCGAGAGTGCTCGCGATGAGCGGCGTGTGAATTGTCAAAAAGTCGACGACCGGAAGCATGGTCGCCAGGTCTTCCACCAGTTCAACGTTCGCATGTCGTGCTACCTCGGCGCTCGCGTACGGATCGACGGCGACGACCTTCATTCCAAGGCCGCGGCCCATGCGCGCCACGTGCATGCCGACCTTGCCCAGGCCAATGATACCGAGCGTCTTCCCGCCAACTTCGACGCCGACGAGCTTGCTTCTTTCCCACTTATCGTCCTTGAGTGTCCCGTCAGCGCGCCCGATATGCCTCGCCGTGGCCATAAGCAGTGCGATTGAGTGCTCTGCAGCAGCAAGGATATTTCCAGACGGCGAGTTCACGACGATGATGCCCCGTGCCGTGGCTGCCTTGACGTCAATGTTGTCGACACCAACACCTGCCCGCGCCACCACTTTGAGGTTTTCGGCCGCCTGTAGAACAGCGGCGGTGACCTTTGTTTCAGATCGCACAATGAGGGCCTGGTACTTGGGAATGATCGAGAGGAGCTCCTCGGCCGAGAGCCCGATGCGATTGTCGATTTCAAAGTCGGAAGAGAGCATCGCAAGGCCATCCGGCGAGACCTTCTCAGGGACGAGTATCCTGGGCTTAGGCGCAGCTGCAGGCGGCGACTTATCAACGGTGGAAGCCATGGTTTCAACTAGATGGAGAGAATTGCTGTATATCAGATGGCGTTGCCCTGTCAGGATTGGAGCCGTGAGAATTGTGGTACAAGATGAAGTGGCGGAGTTGACCGTGGGAGGCAGGCGCGATGGGTGTAGTTTCGCAAGTCACAGTGACAGGGGGGATGTCACAGAGCAGAGCGCACGGAAAGCACGTGAATACACGGAGACAGTGGATTGTACGAGTCACAGCGAGCAAAATAAGGGAAAGAACAACCGGAGGGGAACGAGCCCATGAGAACCCAGGGCGGCCCGCTCTATAAGCAATCCGGAAGGGAGGCCCTTCGATCCATGAAACGGGGGCCAACAATATCCCCATGCGACCCGGACAGGCACACCCCACTCGAGTCCCCCACTACCCTTGTGTCTGCCCAAGTATCGAGGCGTCATCTCGGCGCGGGGTCGAACGCGGGGCGTCAGGAATGGAAGGGTCCGCCCATCTCCCGCCAGGGTGATGACGTGGGGAAAGGGTACACGACAAAGAGGAAAAGATAAGAAGCCGCAGGTCCCGCGTCCTCAATGGCCCATGCGGGAACTTAGAGTGTGGGGGTTTCGCGGGGTATCCGGGGAAGAGGGGCATCTCCCGCCGACATCGCTCGTAGCTCTCTGAGCTTCCCATTCACGGAAAGCCACCCCGGTAAGTTCCGGATAAATCGCAGGCCCCCAAGCGTGGTGCAGGGGGCGACTAGTCAGAGTTTTGATATTTCCTGCAGTGTAACTGTATGGGAACGGACGGACAAGCCGGGCACCTCGCCGACGTGTCAGGCACCGACCATTGGTGTGTAAGCTGTCGTTGATGTGTTGCGCCTTCCATTCCGGCCCAACTAGGGTGAGAAGGTCCATAGGTGTATTGCATCGTAAACAGGCCCAAGACCAGCCGGGTAATGTGCCTTAAACCCAAGCCGAGCCGACTTTTAGCTAGTGAACTTCTGCACTTGGGGTGAGTCAAAAGAAGAGAAAGGGCTTTAAACGCATATCGGAATTTGCTGCACGGTTTTGACCTTTTTGCATCGCAACAGGCGTCTTTGGCTCATGTTCAAGTATCAACTTATGCCTCAAAATTCACACCCACAACGCAACCGCTATACACCCAACTCCCCATCCCGTTCCCCACAGCATACCATCACACCCGTTAACTACCTTCAACAAGCTTCTGCTTAGAAGTTGGCCTTGCCACTGAACCTCTCGTTCTGAATGACCTCAATCCAGTAACCATCAGGGTCCAGCAGGAACGCAACGTTCTTCATCCGCCCGTCAGTCAGCCTCTTCTTCCAGTTGCACTTCAGGTCCTCGAAGCGCTGGCACGCCGCGTCGAGGTTATCCACCGAGATGCCTGCCACCCGTCAGCAAAAGCCCAGCATCACCATCTTCCATCTTATCTGTGAAAGCGTGGGGCGGAAACGTACAGAGATGCCCGAAACCCTGGGGCTCATCGTTGCCGTTGTGGTACTTGAACTTCTCGTCCTTCTCCGTCCCGTAGTTCCACGTGAGCTCGAGCAGGCCCTCCATGAAGCGCGTGTTGCCGTCGGCGGGAACGCCCTCCTCGCCGGGATAGCCCAGGAAGTAGAGGTTGAAGCCGCTGTTGGGAGACTCGTGGGTGCGGATGAGGGTCATGCCGAGCGTCTCCTGGTAGTACTTGAGGGACTTGTCGATGTCCTTGACGCGGATCATGGTGTGGTTCTACCGCAGCCAGCCTTGTTAGTCCCATACCGGCTAACCAGTGAAAGAAATTGAGGTAGCACCTACCATGGTATACGTCGTCACATCCGTCTCCTTGACCCCCTCCGTCTCCTCAATCGCTTTCTGCCCCACAATCTCAACCCAATACCCATCCGGATCCAGCACAAACGCAATGTTCCTCATCTTCCCGTCCGAAAGCTTCTTCTTGAAGCTATACCCCGCATCCTCGATCCGCTGGCACGCCGCCTGCAGGTTATCCACGCTGATGCACGTGTGCCCGAACCCGCGGTGCGGCTCCACGTTCCCGTTGTTGACGCTGTAACTGTCGTCGTTCTCGGTGCCGTAGTTGTGCGTCAGCTCGATGAGGCCCTGGCGGTCCGACGTCCACTTTCCATGGGAGAGCGCCTTGGGCGAGTCGTAGCCGAGGAAGTAGAGGTCGAACTTGTTGTCGGGGAAGGTGAGCTTGTTGATGACGCTCATGCCGAGGAACTCGTAGAACTTGACTGTAGGTGGGTTCCCCGTTAGTGGACGGCCGCCTTCTGAGGACGAAGCGCGTGGTTAAACTTACTGGACTTCTGGGGGTCCTTGACTCGAATCCTGTCGAGACTTCGGTTAGATACATCCGGATGCGGGGTGCTGGGGGGCGAACCCACATCGAATGATTGAGCTTGTACGTCGAGGTCTGCGTAGCGGCGGCCATTGTCGCGAAGAGACGTGTCGCGGGGCTATGTGTCTGTACAATAGAGAGTCGGATTGGCGTTATCCTCTGCAGGACGCGGAACGCATTCATCAAGGAAAAGATGTTGGGAGTTTTGTCCGAAGTAAGCTCTAGAACTAGCTGCCGACGGGGAAGTCGAACGACCCCGCCAACCGGACTTGATTTCGACCCGCTTTCGTCATTGCCCCTCACCTGCTAATTCGAGCTCCATCATTGGTCAGTTCCGGCTTTACGTTCCTGTGCAATGGTTCGCGGTGGACCGGTGCGGGCTTCGGGGACAAAAATTGGCAGCCACGTGCAGTACTATCCGGAGCTCCAGAATAGCTTTGAATACAGACAAGATACTCGAAGCTCTCTTGTCACGTGTGTGCAATCTTGCTCATATACGGATAGCGCTACTCCGAAGGTGACCTTCCCTGGACAGTGGATGGCTTTGCATAAAAACGACCGTTGGGGCAGAAACCAACAAAACAGAGATCTAGGCAACAGGATCCGACGTCACCGACGGAATGCGAGCACAGCTGCAACAAAATTGCTAAACCATCCACCTGATCATCCCTTAAGTTACTACGGGCAGATAGCATCTCTTCTTCATGGCAGCGCTTAAAGCACCGCGCACAATGAAAAGGCGACCACATGAGTCAAGAATCAAAAATTACGCCCCCGAGAGCCCCGAAGGACCATCGAGCGAGGCAGACACCGCGATGTGCAATGCAGGTCCACCTCACTGCACTACCGGATTCTTGATCCCGGCGAGCACGGAACAAGGTAAGTATGAAGAAAGAAAAGGAGCAGAAAAGAAAGAATTCCAAAAATTTGGGGGCTTGGGCGGGTTTAAATAGCCGGCTAGGGGAGAGCGGTGAAGTCAATTGTCCCAATTTCCTGGCGGCAGAAACTGAACTGGGCAAGTAGCTTGGCGAGCGGCAGAAATGATTCACCGCTCGACTTCACCTCTCCCTTGTCTTGCAAATCTCGGCCTTGGAGTGTGGCTTTGAGGGTGTCTTATTCTCGAGCGAATGGATATCTGGCGAGGAAAATGGCCATCCATGGAACTCATACCGAACACAGAAACTCTTCGGAACTTGGGGATACGACATTTTGCTCCCATTGTCACCCCAAGCCCTTGGTCCCTACTACAGTTGCAGTTGCCTTCTCATGCCCCCAGCAGCCCGCTCCTTCCCAACCATTTGCGTAAGGTGAGATACCAGATGGGACTCCACATGGCTGGCTCCTTCCTGTGCCCTCACCCTGCAAATTTGTTGAATCGGACCCGTTTCTTCTAGCTCGCACTAATTTTAATGCTGTTACTCGTTAGCTCGAGAGTACATTAAGATGTATTACCGCACATCACGTCTTCCTTCACTCAGACGACTTGGAAACGTGAGGCGCGATGTATGATTTGAGTGTAGAGTGGAAACTTTACAAATGAGCTTATGGGCATGAAGTGAGCCCCTAATTCTTTTGAGATAACCGGTCGACTTCTCAAAAGGAGGAAGTTATATAACTAGGTATCGTGTATCCTTCGTATATGGGTGTTGGGCTTCCCTTTTCAACCTTCAGTAGGCGGAGTTCTGTGACATCATAGCGTAGGCATAGCAGCTACAAGCAAACGTTTTGATCTACGTCTTCTCCAATAACTCATTGGACAACAAATCCCAGGAACTTAGTTCGCGTGTAAATGTTCCCTATCTCCCGCTATAACGACGTTCACTACGTATTCCGTCTTCAGGTTATAGCCAAAGGTGTAACACTCCGTGGACTTGACAGCAAGCAATGGGAGCTAAACCCTGGGAGTTATCTCACTCGTGCTGACAGTAAATAAACGCACAGGAAAATCCCACGTGCAAATTGTGTCGTCGATTTGATTCGAGCCACGTACAGCCATTCGAATCCTCAAACAGCCTTATCGAGGCTCAACCATGCTGCACTCGCCTACAGGCTGCTCACCGCATCATACACAGGGCCTGTGAACAGCGGCTCAAAGTCCGCCGGCCAGCTTCCAACTGCTATATTGTTAAACTGGCTGATAACTTTAACACCATGAGAAAGTAGCAAGAAGCTTGGCTTGGCTGCGTCACTCGAGTAGTCTTCGTAGGTCGCGTTCTGTTTCTGCCCTATACATTGATACATAGAGGTTGTTCAGATATACTTCCGTCACCGGACGAAGGAAGCTGGATATAGGTAGCTTGAACGCGTTTCATAGATTGCCACTTCAGTGAAAACTAAATACCGAAATCAATTAAATCCCAACACTGGCCTCTACACATCTTTTCTACGTTGGGTCAGCCTGTGCAAAATATATCCCGGCGGTTAATCGATAAAGAATGGATCAAAATTATGACGCGACCGTACGTTGCAAGCTTATTCAACATACAGATGGATACGGGCACGGATGACACCTTGTCTTCTAGGCAGAAAAGATACGGTCCTTTTATCAAGAGGCAGTTTCGGGCGGATCAACTCGGAAGGTGTTTAGGATACGGAGAGAGTACTCTCAGTAATTGCAGACTAGTTTTGGAGGCAAGAACTGCCTGTTCCGCAGTCTACACTAATGTGAGGGATTCGATACGGGGTAAGAATAGAGCGCGAGAAAGAAAGGCACTCATGCTCTGGGCCGCACGAAGCAAACGATTCTAGATTCCCGGTGGACGTACACTGCGTGGGAGCTTGTAGAAAGTCATTTTAAAATGTCTAAGATGTCGAACGATACCCCGGGATCGCAAGAAACAGGCGAGAGAGGGACTCCAAGGGCTATGACATGTTTATTCTAGTGGTCATTATCATCATTCAATAAGAAGAATCTCACGAAGGCCACTTTCAGCAAGCAAGTATCGCACAAAGTTAAGCGTCTCTTGTTGAACGCCGTCAGCATCTTAACGTACCCTACATCTCCCATCAGCGGGAGATCGCATGATGATTAGGAATACCCCCGGCGCCCCGACCGCAAGAGTAAAACGAACTGGCGCAGAGATCGACAATGGTAGCTGACTATAACGCAATGGATAGCAGCAACATTGAGTTATTTCGTAGCCCCGAAGGCGGACCTGACGTATAGGTTGCACAAGACCAGGCGAGGTAGTACACGGTACTAGAGCCAATAGATAGGCCCCGAGGTCGATGATTTTGGTGGCCAGCTTATAGCAATCAATACTACAATCAGGAGTCCGAAGTTGGATACTGCTATGGTCCTACTCGCTTCACGGGACGGTTACAAGATTCTGCGGATCAGTCGACGACAAGGGATTACGGCGACCCGTATCGAACATGGACATGTTTCAGGACGAGCCGTGCGTTGTACGTCCCTGTTTTGACGGGTTCAGGTCCGATCCGAATAACGAAAGGCGAGGTTGGCTGACACTCCAGGCAGCTCGAGGCCTCGCGAAGGTGAATTGTGAATGGACAATAACAAAATAGAATGCAGTTCGGCATATGACGAAGCAAGAAGCCGCATCCCAAGAGAATCTTGAGCAGAAGTTCTAGGGTTTCCTTCGTTCCATTTCCATCCCATTAAACGCTTAACTCGGCGAAAATTCATTTTGAAAAACTACGTTACACCCGCATCAGCAGGCCCATGGCATCTGCAAGAAGCCACGGACAGGTTAATTTCCGACTAGACACGGGCACTCAAACCTTGCACGGGAGCCTATACACCGCATGGAAAGAGCAGAGGCAGCGGACTACCAAGTATTATCTAGAGTAATGAACACTGTATGATACTGGACATTGTGGTATGGACAACGAGGTCGACGGAGTGACAAGGGTTAGGCATAAGCCCACGATCCCGTCCGGTTATACTGCTCCGGTCATGAAGATGAGAAATGATGGACTCGTTAAGGTCGATTGTTTCCTCGCGAAAGTAGAGGTCTCGATCTACGGCGAACAGACCAATATCCGCTAAGCGAAGAACGCGTGCCGTATCATACCGCTGCAGCGGGCGGCCTTGGCTTACCACGATGAACGTTTCATAGAGAATGAGACCTTCTAGGCCATTCACGAGAAGGCCCGTCAAGGCAACGAACTCACGCAGGAAGATCTCAGCTCTCTCAAGAGTCGTAGTACGGCCTTACACAACTATTCCCATTGACTTGGGCCGTTATAAAATCTCAAGGCACATACGTCTTGAATACAATTACGAGTCCACCGTACTGAAAAAGCCGCGAAAATGAACTCTAGGATGGCAGGAGCCGTGTAGGAAATGGTGATCGGTATAGCGGATAGCGAGACAATCACACTCCTGTGTTAGCACTTTCATGTATATCGTTGACTTATCCAGACCCATACACTGGGTAAGTTTCTTACTCACTGTATCTCGCATGATGAGATATGTAGTCTATAGAATTGGCAGGAGAAGCCTGATTGGGCTGTGATACGGCAGGGATGCGACTTCCAGGGGACTCACGACTATCAGTCCTTCATCTCCAGTGCCACCATAGAATGGCTCAGCGTAGATCTTGGGAGTGGCGAATCTTTTGTTCGCCATGTATAACTGGTATAATTATTGTCTGGGACGTAAGATGGGAGACACGGTTTCCGCTTAGTCCAAGGTTGTCGCATATTCGGTTTACAGGTTCGGCTCGCGTTAGTTTCCAAACCTCCTCGTTTCGATGTTGGCACCGCACTGTTCTTTAACTTTTGTTTCTAATTCGGAAATACGGAAGCCCAGCTTGGTTGCATGTTGTCTGATTATATTGGAGTCCCTGGTTACTGGTGCCCCGCTCCGCGGTAGCTTAACGTGTTTATACGGTTGGGGACAGTGAGCACTCAACTTCACACGTCACTATCACCACCTTATACCTTCCAGACTCAACTTTTCATAACATTTCAGTTCACAACATTAATGATCATTTTGCCACAACATGGCATCTGCACAGTCAACGATGCGGGAACCCACCGTTCCCCAGTCACGATAGGGCATACCAGCGACATCCTCGACAGTGGCCTCCAGCCCTCCGAGGCTTCTTCCGCAGACAAGACACACCTAGACATCTCAATGTGTCAGGAATCTACTCTGTGGCCGTCGAGATTATCCCTTTAGAAGCGAGTAAGAGGAGCTCATTTCGGTGCAGCCCCACGTCGCGCCTAGCGTGGTGCTTCCCAAGGTTGCGTGCTTCAACTCTATTCGGACCGCATAAAGCCTTCAACCATAATCCAAGTTTACATTCGTACGTCAGTTTCTAGATGAACTTATATCATCCAGAACGTATCTTAATTTCTCGGGCCAACCACCTCTGTCAACATCCCGGAATAAAGAAAGAGCTGGTAGATTATCCCCTCAGAAACATAGCCCAACTTAATCACGTTGCTATCTTAGTCGGAATACTTTCCAATAAGGAGTAGGGATGGCCTCAGCCACTAACACCTCCCCTACCTTCACTATAGCAGATGTCACAACCCTGGCAGACATCGCGTATGCTCAATGATAGTTCATAGGTAACATAAAGACGGGGGCCCAGTTTGCCTAAATTTTATGTAGAAACATCGTCCTCATTATTGACGCTATGTTTATATTCTCACGGGCTACTGCCCAGCGGATTATACCTTTCTCCGACCCTTGAAATACTGGAGTCGCGCGCAACTTGTTATAGGCAACGGCCGACCCAGAGAACCTATAAAAACTGGATCGTGGGCCTAGCTTTATTTTGCGGACCCGTCTTCAACGCTGAATACGGGGCCCGGATACTATCCTTCATGGGAGTTCTGACAAGGGTTCCACAGTCAGACGATGTGTCCTGGGATCATATGAGTGCCTAGATGTTTGAAAGACCACTTTCCAAAAAGCTATCAATAAGGATGTATAAAGAGTATAATATCGTAAGGCGACGGACATTATTTTACTATTACTTACTCCTCTTCCCGAACTAGAAAGAGGTGTAACACAATGCGTTGAGACTACGTTCACGGCATTAGGTGTCCAGAATTCTTCACGTACAAAATAGAAACTCCTCTGGGCCAGCGTCTAGTATCTCACCTCATCCGAGTCCTTATGACAAAGGTGAATAGTTCTATTAGACATCTGAGAAGGTCGCCGACCTCTTCCCAGATATATCATAAATACACGACAAAGGCAAGCTGGTGTGCGACATAGCTATGCAACATGACATATCTAATATATCTACCTCAGAGATCTCAATATAGCGTTCTACAACGGCCCTTGGGCAATCGTCGGAGATAAAGTTGTATTCGGATTATTGGTCCGCGCAGACCTTGCTGTAGGATATCCCGATGTTTTCGATAGATTGTTTGTGCTGAGAATGAGGTATTCCACGCTGGAGCGGGCAGCTGATGCAGACGCAATCGATGCAGACCTAACGTATAACTACCATACACAGAAGCACAACAGTCGGGCTAAAGCATAAATATTTTCCAGAGCATGGCGGCTCCCCATCACCACCATGAATCGCAAGGCGAGCGGCAGTACACCTTCGCACTCCGTATCATCTAGGCACTTAGTTATCCTTCATCAAGGGATGCCCTTGGAAACTGCCAATGTTTCCGCTTTTTCGTGATAATAACTGTCACTTGTTTGCCGGTCGGTCTTCTGAAACCTTCTTAGACGACAATGAGTCTAGCCAAATGTCGAGCTTCGGCGTAGTCCCGATCAGTAGCTTTAGGATCGTTTTATCTAGATAAATTTACATGCTCAATGACCGCATATTTTCTAGCCTGCCGGATAACTTTCTAGAGAAATGCATGCGGGTCACTGGAATTGACTGAGCTACATCCTGGTCTCGTCATAATTATGATTGTGGAACGAGATCTAGACGAAACCAACCGCAGCATCAAGTATGACTTCTACCAATACATGACTATTCGCACAAATAATTTTCTCGTCTTCCTACTATCTTTATTTAGAACTAAAACCCAGAGATAACTCGTCAACCTCAACTAATCGACGCAGCATAGACGTAGTCACCGGTGTTGGATAGGATAGGCTATTGAGAGTCCATTCCCTGCTTAGAATATTACGTCTGGTCGCGTTAGTTGATACAATGGATATGGTTTTCATACTGCGGCAGTTATCTCGTGACGATATTTAAGATAAGGTGAGCGTCTACTTGTTTTTGGCACTATCTTATACAGGCTTAGACATGGACACGATGAGAGGACTGGAAGGAGCAAGATGCGAAGGGAGTGGCCGAAGCTCGTCTTGATCCCAATGAGTCTTCCGACCCTTCTAAGCTCAAAGAGGGTCTGGGTTGTTATCTTGCTTGTTCACATGATAAGGACGTTGGATATGTGAAAGTTAAAGCGCATTCTCGAGGGACAGGGGGAAACGAACATCTGCGCCTGACGCTAGCAGTTGTTTGTTTATGACTTCCTAGCTCCCGTGCTAAACAAATAGGCTGCCGAGCGCGGCCGGCCGTTCTCGTCACTAAAGGCGGTCTAGATTTACATCATAGAGAAATAGTGGAGTAGAAACACAGCCAGGTGAGAGAACACGATTTTAAAGTTGAAGCAGAGAGTTTATGGGGTTATCGTTCCACTGTCTTACCTAGACGCTTTTGAGTTAACGTGGGAAGAATTCCAATAGGAGTCGGGAAGCGTGAATAGTGCGCCCGAATATATTTGTCCCTCTAGCTGGCTACAACAGATTATAGCCGACTGTCAATATCTTGCTGACGCGGTAGTAGCCTAGTTAGGTTATTGTTAGAGGCGAGGCGCAGCGTGAAGCTCGCTTATTGCCGAACTTGATCCAAGGTCCAAGTGAATTGGGCATGTCTGACCGCGGCATATACGTTAGATATAGCCGGTGAGTAAATTATCAAGCTAGTTAAAGTCTGCCATGCTAAGAATGAAAAATTTCTGCATCTCTCACTCGACGTCAAAAGTGTAATTTGCTTACCGTAGTGGTATCGCATCGCGTATATTTCCGTCCACTATAGCTCATCTGGTAATTAGTAACGGTTGTCGGCAACAGAAACATGGGTAAGGGATGAACTACGGTATTCTAAAGCAAAATGAATCCTTCAGGCTGTACGCCTCTGCACTACTATCGCTTCCGGGGCGGGGCGTACACTCTTCTTCGTTATATAGGTAGGGACACAATACTTCTAGTTAAGGGCGGATCTTCACTTTGGCTGTGATTGCCCTCGTTGCGAGGTAAAAAGGGGCAAACATACAAGCTCTAGTCGAGTAAGATAGGACATTAACTGCAATTGCGTAATACATAGACATTGTCTAGACCTCTGGATGGGCAGACGAGACTCTGACAAGTGCCAGCCCAGTCATTTCTGCCAACCTACAAGTCGCTGGGCACATCTCCATTCCCACCAAGCCTAGTCAACTGTAATAGATCTTCAAGGGAATAGCTACCAAGCTGGTCGTAAACAGAAAGCATGGATACGACCGACGATCGTTTTGCCATCCTGGACAGGCACGCAGGCTGCCCAGTCTAACACTAACGGCATCGAAAGATATTGAATCCACGATAACAGCAATAGACGTAAAAAAAAGAGAGAAAAAAAAAAGAAAGCGTCAAGATCGGCATTGCCATCCTCTTTCCTTGGTCGAGCTTTCCGTCACATCAGCTTTCCCGCGTGGACCGACTTCCCGCCTCACAAGTGCCGTATAGGCGGACGCCCTATTGGATTCTTACATACACGGAGTGAGA
Organism: Sordariomycetes sp. B11D1; assembly: GCA_025503055.1. Classification (NCBI taxonomy): domain Eukaryota; kingdom Fungi; phylum Ascomycota; class Sordariomycetes; species Sordariomycetes sp. B11D1. The sequence goes on from JAMFQS010000012.1 coordinate 52,304, forward strand.
GACCATAGGGTTCGTAAGCTGTGGGTAGGCCTTTAGGATCTACTTGAGGAAGCAATTCTGTTTAAGATGGCACAGTAAAGGCGATTTCAATCTTTGAACGGCAACTAGTTATACCTACTATTGAGCTGCAGAAGGCCGAAGCTTTTGAATACAACCGGGTCGATGTCTTCAAGTCTTTTGGGCTTCGGAAAGTCTATTTCTAGGCCTTTTATCTAGATCCATCTTCTTCGTCTCAAGGCTTTCGGGGACCCATTAAACCTAGAAATTTCATTTCCCGTTTATGACCCTCAGAATGACAAGCAGCATCAGCTCCGACTGGACCCCGAGCCGACGATCGACAGCCGGTACCGCCAGGTCAATATTCAAGCCAACAGCTAGGTCATTGCCAAGAGACTTACAGCCTAGGTCCGAAAGCACGGTTCGCGTACTAACCTCTTGACGCGGGAGTTCGATACTTAGGTGGAGCTCTCTTATAAAGAGCTTGAGCGCCTTTGTGAAGTCCTGGCGGAAAAAGATAAACGCATGAAAAGAGCAACACCTAGGAAGGACTCATTTTGTATCCTTGTGGGCGCAGAACAATCTGACGGTAGCAGGGTTTGGATCACCGCCATGAAAACCTTCCCCTTGGGTTATTCTCCCATGGCGTATTGATAGTTAGGATAGTGTCAGGAACAGCTTCAAAGCATAAACACCAGGTCCTTCCCCACCATAGACATTGTATCGTCAGTCCACGAAATACAGCAGAATATATCATCATGCCAAAATATGCATATCACTGAGGACTCAACGTCTAGTCACAATGAAATACTTGACGGCGAAGAGTCCTTCGTCGTCGGGGGCAATCATACACCTTCTAGAGTCATAGTCCCCGTTCGTTTCCTAAAAACACTGGAATATATTATATATTAACTCTACCTTTTGCCCAGACGGCGGAGATAACTCTATAGTGCTCAGGTTTAGCTGGGCTGTTCTTTTACGGGAATGTACCCGACTCTTGACCATCGATTGACAGCGATCCCCACATCTAGTGCGCGATACATTAGCACCGCGCCTGCTTCTTGTTCGTATACCTTTTGACCGAGGGTCTAATACTTCCGTGCCGAACTATTTCCCGTCGAAAACGTTATGGCGGTTTCTTGAGGAAGTGGGCGGGGTGCGGTTTGTGGAATTCAGCAGAAGGCCGGTGAACAACATGTTCAGCCACTTAGTTCTCTGCCAATATATATATTATTTACTTAGAATTAAGTCGCTGGACGCTCGTATATGAACATGTATGTAAATTCTTTCCCACAGTACTTGCGGGCAGAACGTCACTTGGGTTTCCTGCACTATTTGTTTCCTGTGTCAAGAGTTTCTCGCGTTCAAAAGGTGCCAGATTGTCATACCCCTGGAAACAGGGGTATGCCCCACACACATATATCGTATAAGAGATCAGTCCCTCCCCTCCATTCTTCAAGGAAGGAGGGATAAGGATTCAAGGGATCGAGACATACGAGAGAGGGAGAGATGGAGGGAAATACGAGTCTTCTTAGATAAAAGATCGTACGCCGCGCGTACCTATGTGAGTGTATATGCATGTGTGAGAGGGGAGAGCTCGAAACAAGACATTACCCGCCATACTACAATGCTATCTTTACTACCTTCGCGTCGATCGACCTAAGACTGGAATACAAGAGAGAGATAAGTCTGATCAGTGATCCCCCGAAGTTTGAGGCATGTGACGAGGTTGAAGCCCGAGGAATGGTGGTATCGGTGACCAGGACTCACTCGAATCTCGGGTCCGCGCGGGTGTAGCTGGCCCGTGCGTTTTCAACAGATTTTTCGTTTCTGCAATCTGATTTCGAGTATATAGTGGAAAAGCGTCATATTCTAGATGGAAAGTGGATACCTTTCCACGCAACTCAGCTATACTGGCAGCAATCTCACGCCTACGTATTGGAGGTGATAACAAACCTATGTAGGTTCCAATGGGTTATGTAAAACAGCCAGAACGTATAATCAGAAATGTTCGATGAGCTTTGGGCATTCGTCACCGTCAAGCTTTATCCAACAATAACACATGTCAATAGTTCCAAGACAGCTAAATTCAGACAGCAGAGATCCCTCTGGATGAGTTATAAACCCTATCGGACACTACAGCCCCATCCCCGCAGGATTCCAGGACACTCTTCAAGACGACAATGCCAATTTTTTGTCTCCTTACTCTGCAACTAACCCCGCGTTATTATCTATGCTTCGCGGGCTTAGACATATAGGGAGATAGCAAGTCCTTCGCTCTTCATCACGGATGAGAACAGGACCTACTCTGCACTGGCGTATGACAGTCCATGCTCAATCAGGACAAGACTAGCCGATAGGAGTCCAAGGCCCACTCTCGTTTGTAAAGTGGGAACTCGAATCGACTGCAGTTGGACCTGGGGCAGCAAACGTTCATTGCATCACCTTTCGTTGGTGAAACGCCACAACTCCGCGATGTCTTGACTGTTTGCCTTCCTACGACTTCTCAGCTTGCCCGCTACCTCAAGCTGCACGACATGTCACTGAAGAGCCGGGGGGGGGGCTACTCCGGCCAGCCGTACTACTACTCACTAGGCTCCTCCTTGAAACTACGGACGGAAGAGTTGGTCTAAGACGGTGACCAAGACTTGCTCCTAGCTGCTGATTTGCTAAAACGTACCTGATCTGCGCTGCGCTGCTTCCCCAACATCCTACTGTAGGTCCTCTGGTCAGATAACTGTGGAGTTCTCGATGTCATCTAGCATCACGTTCGGAATATAGAGCCCGCAAAGAGGAGGCTAGGCTAGGATCAGCAGGGTGATCTTACACTATTGGAACTGGTGCCAGAGGATAGGAAAAATACCAAGCCGCACATGGACGCTGTGGGATTGAGTACATGGACACGTTCAGATGAGATGTAATCTTAAGTTCCCGCCTCAAAGAATGAATACTCGGCCAATTTAGACGCCCTTATCAGTTTCTTATGTCCTGCGCCTATGGAGAGGACCATCCTAAACAACTGAGGTGGCCCTTGGAGTCGCAAGTAAAGAAAGCGGTATTTCATTAATTTTAGATATAGTTCATGTTAGAGACTCGATCTATACATACGATAGAAAGAGCAGGCCGATAGTCGGTCAGCTATTTACTAAAACCTAGAAAGGTATCGTTGAATCAAGAAAATGAAAAACATCATAAATTTACCCCGTGTAACGTCGCGGACATGGACTTCCGTCAAACTGACCCGAGATGGCATGAGAGTTATTCTTACCCCTGGTCTTTCGATCGAGTGGTCTGGTACGACATCACGATAAAGGGGAGGCCACAGGACAGGAATATTACGGCGACTTGAAGGGACGCCAGATCTAGGACCTTTTAACATTATTACTGTTACGTTCGTAGCCAACAAAAACAAGCCAATATCAATGAACTCATTGTGCTCATAGAATCTTACTGCCATTTTTGGTCGGATGGGACTGAATCGTTCGACTACCTAGTAGCAGTGCATCGGACAAGGCATGGAACATGATGTCCATGGAGAAGCCCGTCTAATACAGCGAATCTATACGGTACTTCATATGGCGTATGGCGTCCACACCGTTAACACTTGTATGGCCAAGTATCTATCTCCTACACGCAGTTCCTTTGCGAATTCAGCAGGATTGCTTGCGCTATGCCTGTTAGTGCCAAAAATGTCATTGTACAAGCCCATCCTAAGCCAGATATTGCGCGAGAAGACGAAGGAGGCCGTCTCGATAACACGAGTATCGTCACTAGACTTATATTGGTGACAATAGTTGGTCTATCATGAGCTAGATAGCGAGCGCTCTTCCGGGGTTTGTCCCTCGTAGAATCAAGCTCCTTTCGCCCGTCAGGCCTGTCTCCACGACGCTCAAGAAGGACGCACAATTTAGCGTTGACGGTCACAATTAGATATTTTTGACGACCTTAGGCCGGAGATGAGGAATTAGATCACCGGCGATGGCAATAGTTGTGTTGAGCTCTTGGCTTCCTAAAAGGCGAAACCCTTGACGGACGAGGGTCAAATGTCCACTAGTTTCCATCAGAAATGTAACGCTATCCTCGCAGAATTCAAGGAGGGATATTTGGGTTTTATCTCAGAATCGACTGGACTGTAGAGTACTAGAAACGCGAGCTTCCTACCGACATGCCCTACTTTTTCTTTCCTGATGCACCGCAGCGCTATATAACGAGCCCGAAAACATTGACCGCGTTATTTCGGCCGAGCTTTTGACGCGGGACATTGATCAGATGGCGTTCTATGGAGTATCATCAGAGGTCAGTTAGTACATAGGCCCTGCGGGAGGGATGATCGTTGGGACCATGACAGATACGATCCGTGAAGTGACCTGTTATCGCAAGTCGGGGGTCTGGGAGCCTTGGACGAATATCTAACCTCAGGATACAAAGTTTTATACTTCGAGCGTATGACCCGTATAAATCTTAGTAAAAATACTCGTGATATTTGCAATGGTACAATATACTGGAAATATGACTTGTACCCTTGCTAGAACAATGATGGATTAGATATCGCAGGGAATTTACATTGGCTTGCTTGTCTGTCTAGCTCAACCCCCACGCTAGGGCTCATAATCTCACTTAATTACAGTGCTTATAACAAGCCCTTGTGGCCCAGAGGTAAGGCGTCTCACTCGTACTGTGTCAAATAGCACTGTATAAAGAATATGAGAAGATCCTCGGTTCAATTCCGAGCGGGGGCAGTTTCTTTTTTGTTTACCTCCCGTCCAGATCTTTTAAGGCGTTCGATGCCTGTTTCTAAGACACTAAAGACAAGTCAAGGAGAGCGATGTTTCTTTCCCCTTCTTTTTTTGGCTGGGCGTGAAACGTGTTATAGTTGGCCTCCTATAAGTTACGCCTATACTATTGTCTTGTTAGTGCATAAGCAAGGGCGCGTCGTCATTAAACTCGAAGCCATCAATAACTAGGAATTGCGAAAGCAAACAACTCCTTCGTCCTAGCCTTTACGAGTAGATACTAACTACTACTATACTGATGCCCTGTGGCACCACTACATCTTCAGTTGGTCAACTTGGAGGCTCTAGAGGGTGAACATGACGTCGGCTTGGGAAAGATTGCCGCCCTACAGCAGGGGCTTAAGGATGCGCCAATCGCGGCTATGAGGGCGATCAGGCGGAGCATACTTTCAATGTAGCACTTGAATTCTGGGAAGGGGTTTTGTTTTACAGGGACTGATGACCACAACAGGCATCAAATGAAGTAGGGTTAGACGTTGGATTCCAATCTAGACACAACATTGCTCGGTAGACGCGGATTGCTCAATGATATATGTAGACCATCGTCTATAATGTTCGCTATACGGCTATATCCTACAACGGCCTGTCATCCTTCCAACAGCGCCATGTCTGCACGAACAAGGCCGGTCTATCATTTCTCTACTCCCCCAACAGGGTTTTCATCACATCTTCTGGGGTCCGCTTTGGCGCACCGAGCTTCAATACTTCCGGGCTGGTCGTAGACGCGGTTGCCTTCCCCTCCCGAGTCGCGTTCATGGCGTTCTTGATAGACAGGATGACATTTGGCGATTCCCGGCTCGCTGCAGCCATGTCATCAACGAATAACATGTCGGAGAAACTGACATCCTCGACCTTGGCTCCGATACGCTGCTCCACCATCTCCACAATCTGCTTTCCGGTAATGTCCTCGGGCCCGTTGAGGACGTACCGGGCGTTGTTGTGGGCGGAAGGGTCTTCCTCGCACAGGAGTTTCGCTGCAAAAGCCCCAACTTCATCGGGGTCGATAGCACCCATGGGGGCGTCGGCCGGGGCTAGGAGCCTGAGCACGTCCTGCTTCCCGGTCTCGCGGTACTTCTTGATGAAGTCCACGGCGGGGTGGAGAATGAATTGCGAGAAGACGTTGGGCTGCAGCGAGGTCCACTGGAGGCCCTTGAATTCGGGCGAGCTCAGCATTGCCTCGATAGCCCAGTGGGACCGCGGGTAGTAAGCTTCGCAGTCGGGGCGGACGTTCGCGGCTGTCGTCGAAATGCGCACGACGTACTTGACACCTGCGTGGAGGGCGGCGAGGTGGAAAGTCGACTCCTCGGCGAACTGGTTCGGCTCATTGTGGGACGCGATGAAGGCTCTGGTGACCTCGTGTTCTCGCAGCCAGCCAGGCGTGACTTCGACCCAGCTCTTCTCGATCACCTCGACGCCGGGCAGTTTGGCGAGCTGCTGTGCCACGGGGCTTTTCGAGGAGCGCGTGAGAGCGAGGAGCCGGTGTCCGGCGATGACCTTGTTCGTGTCCAAAAGCTTGGAGAGGGTTTGAACGACACTACGGCCAGTGTTGCCAGTCGCGCCGGCAATGAGGATAGAGGGGGCCATGTCTAATGGTGTCTTGTGTATGAGAGCTATTTCGAAGGCAGTCGAGAAGAAGATTGGAAAGAGGGAGTTGGGAGTTGGAGGGAAACAAAAGTCTATTCTGCTGCGGATTCTCCTCCTTTAATACATCCACATGTGCTCGAAGTGTAGCGACTCTCTCTGTACTAGTACCTTCTCCTTCATTCTGCACTTTGTCCTGTGATTGATAATATGATGATGCAAGGCGCTTATCTCAATGCGCTAGGACATAGTAAGTGGGGCCCCCGAGTTTATTATGGACTTCGTCCTCCCCGCGCAACAACTTTATGCCATGTTCCAGCCTTATCATCATTCTTCAAACCGTAGACTGCGACGCTTGCCGACAGCCCTGATATCCACTCTGTCCAGCAACTGCCTAGACGCTCACATAACCACCGTTGACTGCCGATGAAGGCCGTAGAATATAACGCGCGCTATGATCTAGAGTCCAGTTCGTAGAGTGACCCGCGATTTTGCTACGGTAAACGCCCCTGCTATCCCTGTTACTTGTGCCCACGATGCCAGACTCCATAACGCTCAAGACACGCAAGAACAGCGGGTTGGGGAGCCAAGGGGCACAGCAGGGCGGGTCTCCGCCGACGACGGAATTCCGCCTGCCGAGGTGGAGAACGCTGACACATGCACCCAGGTCAAAAGCCCTACATACATTAATAATGGAGGTCCCGTCTGACCGTCTTCCGTGATGTTATTGCACAGTTGTTCCGGTCTCTGCCGGCGTCTGGACTATGCGCGGACATCCGTCAACTTCGCAAAGGTATCCCTAGTTTCCATAAGATTATACAGCTAAGTTTTACAAGATCTCTAGCAGCGTGTCCGTATACCTCGCCGGAGCATACGACCGAATTAGCAACGTCGGTTTCGAGAATGGCCACTTCAGCTATAAGCGGGCGGTTTGCTAGAGAACTCGCTCCGTCATGATGGAAAGTGAAAGAGCCCATATGGCTGGTGAGGACCGCGCGAGATCTATCATGAGGCGCAAAATGCCGCGGAACAGGCTCTGGCGCTTTATGCGGTGATTTTCCGGCCCACCACCCAGGTGTGAAATAGCGGCCGACCCCTTGTTGGATCATTGGACACGAGTAAGATATAGCTTTCTGAAAAGGTGAAAGGCAATGGATCCTCGATGTATTGGGACCGCAAAGGGCGGCCAGGCCAGTAGCAGATCCATCTTCGGAGACGCGCCACCCGTCTTTTGGTAAAATGGCAAGAGACTCGAATGACTGTACTAAGATATCGATTGATTGCCAGATTAGACTAGGAAGTGGGGGATTCGCGACTTACATGAGGGCCGGTAGGGAAGCAAAACACTAAAAGCCGGGATATAAATACCTCACGGCAGTTCTCCTGCGTCCATAAAGGCCGTGGCCTCTCGTTCCATCTTCTCGCCCCCACCACCCCGCCCGACCTGTGAGCTATGGGGAATCGTAACAAGACTCGTTGACCGAAGCCGCCAGATGCATCGCTCACTTGGGCAGGCGCACACGGGTCGAGAATGTCCCAAAACCCGCCATCTACTGGCTCCCAGACGCATCTCTTTTTATCGCTTCTGATCTCGGCAACCGAATAGTAATAGCTGGGAGGCCAAGCTTGCTGTATATGACTACAGCGATGTCTGAACAACTGTCAGCCCATGTCCGCGTGATGAGCGTCGCGCGCATACATAGATTAGACATGACTTGGAATTTGGAGATGCGAGGTGCGGGATGATTCATGGTAGGAGTAAGCGTTGGCGCCGATTGCTGTTCTATCGTTCATAATGCTGATAGACGCCAACGATAATTGAGACAGACCGACCGGGAGTTCCCAACAGTGAGAGGGGAAAAGGGAAACAGCTGCGGATTAATATTGACTATGACAATTTGAAGTCCGGGGCCGAGTTGATGCTCTTTAAATTTGCTGCCCCCTTCCCCAGTTTCTTGTCGTTGATTAAGAGCATACAGATGCTAGTGGTGATCCGTTGTCGCAAAAACGTTGTGCACCTCGCACAAAAGCGGGGCATCTATTCAATTACTTCCGCGAGTGAGAAATGCGGGGTCGTGACGCGTGTAGCCAGTACTTTCAGCCACCAAGACGCGCGAGACATGACATATCCAGAAGGCACCATCGGCCGGTTCCCTTCTCGTCTCTGTTCTGGGCCTTGTCGGGTGGCATGGAATGGCCCGCCCACATTCGACCCGTAAGGCCTCCGGCGGCAGACGGGTTCCGGACGACACTACCCGCCATACTCGAAAGGGAATGGCTGGCGTGCAGTCAAAGTCCTCGATACATGGGCGGTTAAACGCACGCGATTGGCTCAATATAGAAACTGCGCAGGGGTTCCGGGCGGCGCGCCCGCGGCGCCAGCTCCTCCCTTCAGCGCCCATCATTCCACCTCGACTCGAGTCTTCGTCATCACCGTCTTTGCCTCGACGAACCGCCTTTCCAACCTTGCGCGGTTTCCTACACGAACCACCCACCTCCACCAGCAGCCACCTGTTCGACCCTGACTCGCTGGCGAGCCCATGCCATCATGATTAACCCCTAGCGCCCCTAAAGATTCGCACCAGCCGAGCGACCTCGCGACCATCGAAACGTCATCTCGCATCCTTCCCTCCAGACGTCGCGCGAACGAGCGTCCAGTGCCCCCGCTCGGCCTCTCCTTGTTGCCCGACTGTTTAGGCACCACCCTTGTTCCCTGACATTAGCCAGACCGCTCCTCGAAGACGAACAATGGACCCACAGACACCCCGCGACAGGTTCTTCGACGCCGCCCTCATCGACGCCGACGATGACATCAAGAACCAGGCACACGACGCCAACTCCTACATGGTACCTCGCTCCCCTTTAACCAAGCCTCGCTCGTTCTCCGACAGCGACCCCTCGGCCTCCGCGAGACTCTCCCCCTCGCCCCACATCGTCCAGACGCGCCGGGCACAGGACGACAGCTCCCTCAAGGACACGTCCGTCTCGAGCCCCAGCACGACGCTCGCCTCGGCGCCCTCCACGCCGCGCCGCGATGATCTCGCCCGCCGCGGCCTCAACCTACAATTCCCGCACACTCGCGACTTCTCCCCGGCCCGAACGGCCGGCAGCCCGTTTTCCGGCGGGCGGGCGGGTCCGCTGAGTCCCAAGCTGGACCACTCGCAGGTCTTCGCGTCACCGGCGAATATCCTCCCGCGCAGGTCTAGGGGACTGGACTTTTCACGCGCGGCGACGCATCTGCATCACTCTACGCTCGCGGACCAGTCGAGCCCTACGATTGGGGGCCAGGGCGTAAATATACCGGGGAGGAGGAGCGGCGACTTTAGCGGCACGGAGCAGTCGTCCAACTCGCTGTGGTCCGTCATGGGGACGCAGGAGAAGATGTGCCTCTCGGGGTCGCTGGGTAGCGTGCCGGGAATTGTACCGTCGGATTCATCGTCAAGCTCGGACGACGACCTCATGGATGAGGATATGGACGAGGCGTACGTCACAACTCCGCAGGCCAAGCCTACGAGCTCGCTCAGCTCCCAGCCCGCACCGTGGTCACTTAGCGGGTCCCCCGCCGCGAGCAGCCTCATGAGCTTCCAGCAGAGGCAACGGCCAAAGAAGCAGGCCAAGCGGCGGCTAGGCGGATCTTTTGGCTTGGGCCTCGGCGGGGTTCCGTCAGCTGGCATCACGAAGTCGCCACCGACGGGCCCGGGTGATGGTGCGCATGCGAGGAGGGACAATGCGGGGTTGGCGAACCAGATGCACCTCTCCGGCAGTGAAGGGGAGGACGGGAAGTCGGCTGACGGCGTGATGACACCGAGCCGCGACGGGCAGAGAAGCGTTATCCGCAGGGTCGTGACGCGACGTGGGAACCTCCTGGTATGATCAACCCGCTTGGGCCCCCACGCTGCAATGGCACTAACAGCACAACCACAGCCCAAGACAAAAGGCTTCGCCCGCATTCGCGCCGCGCTGGCAGAAGAGAGCGCCCCCATCGAAGCCGACATTTGCCGCGAGGCCGACGTTCTAAAGCAGGTAATCGAGAGCGACGCGCCGCCGCGCCGAGAGTCGACGGCGAGCACCACGCAGTCCTCCCCCGCCATGAACCCGCAGGAACCCCCCGACGACGTCGACGACGTGATGAACGAGCCCGGGCTGGGGATATCGGCGGGCTTCAGGAGCGTCAGGGGGGGGAGGAGGGCGCCGTGGGACACGTCGGACTCTAGTAGTTATACGACGCCGCCGCCGCCTCAGTTCAGGGGGAGCGGGTCGTCGAGCGTCAGCGAGGACGTGTGCATGGACTCTCCGCAGGGGGCCCTCCCCGCGCATGGGCGGACGGGGGCGAGCAGCGGGTCCGACGGGCCGTCGCAGGGCCCGTCGGCCGCGGAGGTATCGCGGCGCGTGAACACGAAGCGGCGGCGCGACGACGACCTCGACCCCGTGGCGTTGAAGAGGCGGGCCGTCAGCCCCAGCGTCAGCAACTCGCCCGTCATGCAGAGTCCCATGCAGCGGGAGGCGGGGCCGTGGAGCGGCAGGCCGGGGAGTAACGGCGGGGAGAAGGGGGAGCACTCCTCTTCGGGCCACGGGACGCCGGGGAGAGGGGGGAAGAGGGTTGGGTTCCAGGGGATGGTGGATACTAGTGATGGAATGATGAGGATGAGCATTGAGTAGGGGGGGTGTTGATTTTTGGCATCTGGGAATGGGAAGATAGAGAGGTTGGCGCTGGCGCGGGTCTTTGGGTCATTCTCAGCGTGGTAATTGTGAATCTCTAATTGCTATGTATTCTAGCCAATGTGAGTTATAGTGGAAATGGGAATTTCCCCCCGCGTAGATGGCACCTCCGTCGGATAAGTTGGGCAGTGTTCGTCTGCCAGGAGTGTTCCAGGGGCGACGCCGACTTCGGGCCCTTCAAAAGGTTGCACCCCATCACAACCGACACCCGTCCGTCCTAGCTCAAGTCGTGACTATTCGCATTCAAAGGCGTCTCATCCATTACTACGCGATGCCCGCATCCAGCGGGACATCTCACATACACCCGGCCCCTCCATGATCCCACAAAACCCCCTCTGCCCAGGCCGTAACCCTCCCTTCGAACCACCTCACGGGCATCACTCACCCGCCACCACATCCCCCGGCACCCTCAGCGCCCCCAGCCTCCCCTCCAGCGCCCGCGCCACCTCCTCCCCCACGCCCCTCACCCCGGGCCCCACCCCGCCCCCGCTCTTCACGCTGTCCCCCTCCTCCGCCGGCCCGCGGTCCTCGGGCCCGACCGCCACGAGCAAGAGTCCGCACCGCAGGCTGCGCACCGCAAAGATGCCCTCCGCCATCTGCGCCGTCACGCATATGGGCCCCGAGTCTCCCGCCTGCTCACGCCCTGGGCCCGCGCCCTCATCCGCATGCTCTCCTGCCTCCGAGCCCGAGCCCTCGGACCCCTCCCCGTCTGCTAGGTGCGCGGGCCGCTGCGAGGCGAACATCCGGACCAGCCCCGCCGCGACCGTCGCCCTGACGCGCAGCGCGCTCGCGGGCGAGGACGACGCGTGGGCAAGGAGACGCCCCGTCCCCGTCGTCAAGAGGAGGGTGTGTGTCGTCGGGGAGAGGTACGAGGATAGAAAGGTTGTTAGGCGCTTTGTGAAGAGGAGGGGGGGCGTCTGCGGGGCTTGCGGTTGTGTCTGGGCCATGTTCGCGGCTGGGGGCGCCGTGGCGCCGGGGTCGATCGGGCGGTCCTCTCGCGTCCGGGGTGGGGGCCCGACAACAGAGGTTGAAATCGTGGGGTGCTGTCGGTCGAGTATCGCGCGTTGGGCAGACGCGGGCGAAGGTGACGTTCGTTCGGGGGCGCGTTGCCGCGGGGATTGGCTGATGTGTGTGACGGGCGTCGATCGGTGGACTAAGACGGTCCGCCTGTAATAGTGAGAGTATTAGGAGCGTCGGTGGAATACTGTAGTAGGGTATTGTGAGCGCGCTGATGCTGCCGGAGTCGTCAAGACCGTAGTCTGGGGAGTCTGAGAGGGAGGTTGAATGGGGAGGTTGTCCTTGAGACGTCAACTGTGGGCCGACGATGATGGTCGTTCCTGCAGATAACAGCCTACTGCTGGCAGCTGCCTCCACGTGCCCCGTAGAGCCGGAGACCGCCGGCCCCTCCCGGGCCCATCAAAGACTCCGCGGGCAGTGCCCCTCCGCTCTACGCTTGGTAACCGCACGCAAAAGGCAGCGCTGGCCTATATCGCTCCCTGCTCAATCAAGAAAATGATAGCATCTCTTCATGTGCGCTTCTAAACTGAGTGAACAAGCCAACGCCCCCGCCTCAACTCCATCCCCGCCTACCTGGAGGGATATACCAACCAACAGCCTCGCCGTATGCACGAAGCCCCCTTCCAAACATTGCTCGAAAACGCCCACCCCTCTCGTCCTGTAACACACCCCGCCTACGCCAAAACTCCGCTCCACGTCTGTCCTGTCGACTCATCTTCCTTTCCACCAAACGCCGTGAAACGACAAAAAGGCCCTACATCGGGACATCCGCCCCACCCGGCGGCGTCCGCTCCCCCGGCTTCTCCACCAGGTCCCCGTACCAATCAAGACTATTCCCCATGACCCTCACAACCTCAAAGATATGGGATCCCCGGAACGTCTCGGCCCAGAGCCTCACGACCGCCGCGGCAAGCTGCCGCAACCTAGGTCCGTCGGGGGTCCCCTCACCCGCGCCCTCAGGCACGCCAAACTCCGTCTCGTCGAGCAGGCGGCGGACCGTGTCGAGGAGGCTACGCTCTTCGGCGGTTGGCGGCGGGTCGTGCGGGGATAACGAGGCGAGTGTGAGGAGCCACTTGGAGACTAGGACTGCGCACTCAAAGTTGCAAACTGCGAGGGTCAGCATCAAGCTAGAGGATGAAGGAAGCGGGCGGTAGGAAGGCACTGGACTCACGCGAATTCTGCACGCTCCACTCTGACGACTTCGCCCTCGCCACGTAATTCACCCCTGCCTTCACCAGCATCGAAAGGGCGTGCATCCCCTGAATCAAACCCCTCTGCAACCTAATCCCCCTCTCCACCGCCGGCCCGTCGCCCGTCGCCGTCGCAACAACAACGTGGTCTCGCGTCTCGAGCCCCCGCCGCGGCGCCACGTCCGCGCAGAGCCGTATATAGGCGAGCCGCAGCAGCGCCGTTGAGTCGAACGCTACAGGACCCCCCGGGAACCCGTCTCCACCCAGGAACCCGCCCTGTGCCTGCGCGGCGGCGCGCATCTGGCTGCCGTGCTCAAAACTCGTCTGCCACACCCGGAGAGCGCGCGTCGTGTCCTCGACGTCCTCGGTCCGAAGAGACCTTGCACCACCAGGGCCCGGAGATGAGCAGGGGGAGGTCTGCTTGAGAAGGTAGATATGCTGGAGGAGGGCGTGGATGAGAACGTGGTGGCCCAGGGAGGAGATGTGGCCCGAGATGGTGGAAGGCGGACGGCTGAAGAGCCGGGAGAAGGCCGCGTGGACGGTGATGTCGGCGGGTGGGAACGTCTGCCGGCGTTCCTGCCACTGCCAGGCTGTCTCAGCCTTCCAAAACCGCGACGGCTGCGGGAGGTGGAGGTTGAGCTCGGAGGTGAGCAGCAGCGGCGGCGTTCCGTACGCTATGCTGCAGGTGTTGAAGAGGCAGTACGCCGTCAGTTTCGTCCGAATCGCCCCCTCGAGCCGTATCCACGTCTCCCAGTCGGTCGCGGCGGACTGGCTGGTGTCGGACGTTAGTCCGTCCTCTCTAAGAAGCATCGCCAGCTGGCTCTGTAAAGAAAGTGCCTCATTGAGAATCGCCTTGGGGCCCCACAGCCCGACCGAGAAAATGAGGAGGAGCGCCTGGATTGACTCGACGCGGGACTGGAGTGCGCCGGGGGAGCTACGACATCTAGAGGTTAGCTGGGTGCGCCGTGCGCGCTAGCCGGGAAATCACTTACAAAGGCTCTCGGTGTTCCCGGGTAAGTGGCCTATCCACAGTGGATGTCGACGCAAAAGAGTTCCGACCCCCCACACTCGGCGACGGCCTCGTCGAGTGCGGGCTGTACGATGCCGAGTTCGGCAACAGCGCGAGCACGTCCGAACTATGTCGTTTACGTATCTGCTCGAGGGCGACTGCCCTAGCGGCATACCACAACGCATACCCTCGCTGGTTCTCGAACCTACACTGCGCACCCACTGACAGTATCGCAAGTAGGAGCTCAGGGGCGACCTCGACGAGCGACAACGTCGGGAGGTGGAGGAACGGCAGGTGCTCATGGAATCCACTGGCGTACCCCTCCACAAACCGTATGAGCGTGTGCCGCGAGGGAAAGACGAAGTCGTTCGGCAAGATCGACGAGAACTCCTCCACTCTCCCCTTCAGCACCGTGTGGTCCCCAGGGGATATCCTGAATGGCGGTATCCGGCTCTGGTCCTCGCGTGGCCTTGTGGGGGGGACTCCATCCGTCGTAGTAAAGTTTCGCTGATCAGGCTGCGCAGACGGTAACCGCGGCGGGAATCGGGAGCCGGGCTTCGAGCTCTTCCCCGGCCATCCACCGGTCTGCTGGTCTGGGTCGAAGGGGGGCGGCAGGAAGTTCGACGATGATGCGATGTCGTCAAAGAAGTTGTAGTCCTCGCCTGTCGTGGGGGCCGTCTTCGAGACGAATCCGGCCGAGAGTCCCACAGGCTCCTCCCGTCGCGCTGGATATCTCCCTTGGTCGGCGTATTGCGACGCGGGCTTTGGGTTTGCACTGGGAGGCGGGCCGTGGTGGGAATACCCGGGAACCATCGGCTGCGTTGGGTTGACGGCGCTCGCCAGCGCCGCGTCGGACAAGAGGTCAAGATTACACGGCGCGTTGCGCTGCGGCACGCGGGCGCCGTGCGGGACCGCCGTCACGGGCGGCGGCGGCGGCGGCGGCGGCTGGGGGCGGAATGCCGGCTGTGCGTTGGCGGCATGGTGGTGCATGCCGAGGACATTCATGTCGGCGCGGGCGTCAGGCCGGGGGTCCGGGTGGGCCAGGCCCGAGGACGTTCTCCTAGCGCGGCCGTCCTTGCTTCCGTCATTGAGGTGGACGAGCTTCTCATGGCGCACGAGGAGGTCCCTGATGTCCATGTAAGCTTTGTTTTCTTGAAGCGATGGATTGCTGGGTTGAGCGCCAAGCACAAGAACGCAGTACAGGGATTCTGAAAGTTGGGCAGATGAAGTGGTTCAATGGAGTGCAAAAGCAGGGCGGGGATACATGGGCGTGTGAGTAACCGACAGGGAAGACGAGGTTCCCGTCGGCACATGGTAAATTCGGCGTGATGTAGGGCAAGATTTTCCGCGTATTCGCGATACTCACCGTCTTCCAAAGGTCTTCCCGCAAAGTCCCCACGTACACGCAAAGGGTTTCTCTTTCGTGTGCGTTCTCTCGTGTCGCTGGACATGCTCTACTCGCCTAGCCAAGGACGCGAACAGGTAAGTAGCACATTCCACTTGAGCACGGACACGGAGCCAGCGGGCAACTCACCTGAAGCGCTTGCTACAGTACTTGCACGGCAGCGTTTTGGGCTTCAGCGGCCGGCCCTCGGCACCATCTCCCGCATTGACGGGCGTGGGAGGGGTGGGCAGGGAGCCGTTGGGAACCACGGTATTAGTGGAGGGCGCGTGGTCAGAGACGGGATTCGTTGGAGAGCGGCCCCGCTGCGGAGGTGGCGCCTGTAAAGCCTGGGCTGGCATCGTTCAAGAGGGGGAGGGTCGTACGCTGGGAGGATGAGGTCACGCGACACGGAAAGGCGCGTGGCGAGAGGGGGAGATGAAGTGGGAAGTGGCCCCTGCTAAGCGGTGAAGGCGAGGGCGGAGTGAGGGGACTTATGGGGGTGAAGAAAGGCAGTGGCGGGTGGATTCCGTCTCTGTCGCGGAGGCTGAGGCTGAGGGGTCGGCGCAGGGCGAGTGCTGGCTCCTGTTACCCCTCAATCACCCCCTTGTTTTCCTCCGAGAGCGAGTGACGAGGCGAGAGTGCGGCGCTCCCTCCCGGCTGTCTCAGTTGTCGGCTTCTGTGAGGTGGCAGTCAGCTCTCCTGGCATCGGCGTCCACCGCTCCCATTCCCGCTCTCGAGAAGCGCAGTGATTCGGAGCGGTTATCTTGGATAGTGGGCCGCCGAGATTCGCGCGGGGACGCTGCTCCACTGGGTCACCGAGGCGGATAAGCACGCAACCAGGTATGTCGCTCGGGTGGGTCAGTGCAAACGTCGGCCACGGAACGGTGGTGACGTCCGTCGTGAATACCGAGGGCTTCTCGCGCTACGAGGGTATCTGAGATGTGCGCTGCGACGCGGTCCCAAAGAGCGGTGTCAGGCTGATCAGTTGAGCGGACGGATGATAGACAGCGTGTGACTGCACAAGGCGGGGAACATATGGATAATGACGCCAAGCAGGCGTGAGGAAGGAGGGAAGATATGGGATGAGATGTGAAAAGTGGAGAAAGGTGTTAGTCCAACTCCCAAGGGAAGAGAGACAACGGAAGTATCAAATAATGGGCGGCCCAGCCTCGTCGGTTCGGCTAGAGCGGGGGCAGTGTCCTGGGGAAGCTGGGCTGGGGCGAGCTGTTGTGCGACAGTGGGCGAGTTGTATCGGAAGCGTTCAGGCCAGAGCAACGGAGCGTCAAGGGGCCGCCGCGTGCCGACTCTGGGAATCCGCGGATACTGCTAATTCCGCAAACGAAAGCCAAGGCGAGTGGTTGGACGCGAGTGGTTGGACAGGGAGAAAAAGCCGGCAGGTGAGGAAAAGGAATAGGGCTTTGGAGAGGGCCTCGGCGGTACCTGACGTGGGCTGGTCCCCCATGGGGTTCCCAAATCTCCAATGCGGAGAAATCACACTTTCGATAGACATGGACTGTGCATGTGGGGGTGCCAAAGGCGGGGACGGGGCCAATCAGCCGGCCCCTAGTACACGGGCTGACGGTAGCCGTGACGCGCTGTGAAATGAAGGAACAGCTGGACGCTTGGGGAAGGAGGCACTGAGTGCAGACTTTTTTTTTTTTTTGGGGGGGGGGGGAGGGCGGCGGGTCTTCCCCCTCCTTGCTTCCTTCCTCGTCCCTCGCCCGCTGGCGTCACATGCAGTGAGAGGTAGTTAGTTACCTTAGCTCTTGGCTCGGTTGGACCGCAAAGCCCTGCGTAGTTGCAGGGAACGTGGCATCTTCTACCCTATCTCGAAGCAAACGCCACGGGTGCCTCAGCATCATCCCCGAGACGGGCTCTGGCCCAATGCCCTCCTCGCAGCAAGCGCATGCCGCAACGTCACCACGGGCGCACAAAACCCGAGCGAGCCGCGGATTACGGCGACGGAAGGAGCGACGCTCTCCGCAAACGGAAGGCGGGGAGGGGGTAGAGGCCCAGTGGGGACCCAGGGGGGGGGGATTCCCGTGCCAATCCCGGACCCCCCTCAAGTACGAAGTTCCTGCTTGTGGAGCCCGGGATTGGAGGCTTGGAGAAGGTACGATGCAGTGGAGGTGGATCTCCTCCTTCCCCAGATCGATGTACCTACCTCTTTCGTCTCGGACCGACCACTCGTCGCAGTTTAGCTTTCTAATAAAATTCCCAACCTTGCCTCTCGGGTGCCACATGCCCACGCCCACATGTATTTTCCAGACTGTCCCTCGGTATCGTACTCCGGCCCGTTTGCGGGGAAGCCGGTAAGGGGAAAAGCCCCTGGTCACGTTGATTCTGCGAGGCCGGGGACCACAGAGCAGGGGATTCGCCAGTTCACCCGAGGGGTGTGGGCACGGGCATCTTTGGATGGCCTCCTGGTGACCTTTCCCCAGATTCGGCTCGATGTTCCCGGTTAAGTACGGCTGGATGTCAATGGGGCGCCATGATTCGTGGGCTCGGGCTACCCCCACATCCCGAGCTCCTCCACCCCCGCGGACTTCCATCGCGAGCTGGGTGATCCCTCGACCTCCTTGCTCCATTATCCCCTCACGTCAAAGCGTCTGGGAAGAGGAGAGGCCCCCCGCGCCCGGGGGAACGGTCGCAATATTGACAGGCAGCAGGTCCGCTCCGCGCAACTTGATTCGGAGGGCAGGAAGGACGGTGGTCCCGCCGGGGGTAGATCGGGGCCAATGAGACAGCTGCTTGCAGTGTGGGGTAGCCCGGCCGCTTGAGGCGGGACCCCGGGAAATTCGCACCGCTAACGGCGCCAGGGCTTTTTCTCCTTGTCCGGATTTTGGTACGTCGGATGTACCTGGACAGGCACTTGTGCGAGAGCACGTGCGGGGCAGGTAAGTATCCCCCGCCAAGGAAGTTCCGCGTTGCGCTTTGTGGCCGTGACCGCCCTTTCTGAGTACTTCACTCGGGGGGTTTGTTCGCTTTGGGCCGGGGGGTAGATAGAGAGAGAGAGAGAGAGAGAGAGAGAGAGAGAGAGAGAGAGAGAACGTTGCTTTTGTTTTCTCGCCACTGACCAGCCGCTTAGGGGCGCGATGTCGGGGTTTTACGGAGTCGCGGGCGCAAATTCCGAGGGCTGTCGGTTTTACGGATGCGATTCCATGAGCGCCGGTGGTGGACTCGACTTGGTGCCTGTGCGTCCATTCTTTCTTTTGTGCTTCTGTGTGGACTTTGCTCCCTCGGGCCTTGACGAGGAAACAACTCGGTCCGTTTACCAGTCCATTGACATTATGTTGACAGGTGGCCTCCAAGTCGGCCCATCTCCCCCCCCCCTTCTACCCCCGACTGCGGCACGACAACTTCCCAACCGCAGATCCATGGCATCGTTTCAAGCCCTAGAGCACGGCGCTCGCTCGTTCTCGGGTCCAACATGCCGAGGCCTCGAGTGCGAACAAAGGTGTTCCCATATGATGTTGTCTCGCTCGCAGCCCTCGATCTGGACGCCACCGATTGGCTCCCTAGCCCGCCCCCTCCCTTCCCGGATCCGGATATCCTCCCCCGCACCGCATGTGTACTAGTCTTTAAATAGGCTGATGACGACACCCGGGCCTCGGGCCAGTCTATAGCTCATCTGAGAAGTCGCGAGAGACTTAGAGATCCGGGGTATCAAAGTCTCCGGCCTGCCCCGGTTGTACGTCCATATCCCCGCGTTTATCCCGTATATGGCGAGAACAAAACATTAATATGACTACACAAGACTCACGCTGTCCACATGACCCAAGCTGTTGGTAGCCCTGCATGGGCAGGCAAGTGCCGAGGGTAGCCAAGGCGAGCTCCGGACTGCAGAGTAGGACAAGACTATATCACCGCTGCTGTCTTCTTAGGCGGGTAGGTCATGGTCTGGTCGCGTATCCGTTGAGGCCGCGGGACGGGGAGTGGTCCGCCAACATCCCCTCGTGCCGTCACCCCGCCCGAAACCCCGCTCTTGCGGTGACAATCAGCCGGCTGGGCGCTGCCCATCTCGGGGGCGTCTTCCTCGACCGGCGTCCGCGGGTGCTATGGGCGGGGCGGCGACATGCTCTATAAGGCCGGGTCATCCAGGGCCGGAATGGCCCAGTGTCTGCCTGGGCGATCCGCGGAGAGCACTCGCCTCGGTATCTCTGACACAAGCCGGATGTTTGAGCGGGAAAGGCTGTAATATTAGCACACGTCAACGTCACAGGGTCGGTTCAACCTAAACGACACGCCAACGGCAACCTCGACTGTCGCCGTACCCAGCTTGTCTGCCCCAGAACCACCCGTGCCCACTTCCATCCAGAACGAAGGCAACATGTGTACATCGCGGCGGGCCGAGCACTTTGCAGAGCCACGGCCAAGACGCTAGCCATCCAGCGAATACCCCAGATTCTCTCCCTCGGCCGCTTTCCCCATGGTAATCAGCCTCTCCCTCATGCCCTCCGCCCGCCTCCTCTCGCTCTCCCCCAGCCCCTCAAACTTGCACTGGGAAACCCACTCCCCGACCCCGTGCTGCAGCACGTTCCGCGCCCGCGCCTTCTCGCCCCCGATGTGCCCCACGCTCCCGTGCAGCGTCATCCTCTCCGTCATGGCGTCGTACACCCCCCTGTGCAGTATATTACTGTCGTAAAAGACCACGTCGCCGGGTTCTAGCCTCACCGCGAGCTGGCCCGGCAGGCTTGGCTCGTACGGCGCCGCGGCACGCTCGGCCTCTGTCCTCGGGCGCCGGTGCGAGCCGGGGACGACGACGAGGCTGGCGTCCGGGTACAGCGCGAGGTTGTACTGCGCGTGCCACGGCGGCTCCCTCAGCCTCGCCTCCTCGTCCTCTGCGCTCGCCTCCCACGCCACGTCGTCCCTGTGCCACCTCAGCTCGTAGTTCGCCTCGGGCCGCACCAGCATGTTGAGGAGCTCCATCACCAGCTCGTCGTCGCCGCACTCTAGCAGGTCCTTGGCGGCGCCTAGTATCTCGTCGGAGAAGTAGGCCCGCGCGAACTCGGGGCTGTCGGGCAGGTCCGGGTGCAGGAGGTGCTGGACGCCCCAGATGCCGCGCTCGAGGGCCTCGGCGGGGTCCCAGGGGGGGAACTGGCGGCCGAGGACGCGGACGTGGGGCCAGAGGCCCGTGCGGGCGGCGCAGGCCGTGTGGGTTGCGGCGGCGCGGAGGGCGTCGAGGCGGTGCGTTGGGAAGACGGACCTTAGGATGACGAAGCCGTCCTCTGAGAGCTGGGCGCGGAGGTCGGCGGGGGAGAGGCGCGGCGGGGGGGACATGGTGGGGTGGTGGTGCTGGTTGGTATCGCTATTGTCGGTTGCGGTTGGTCGCGGCTGGTGGCGTCTGTTTGGTGGTTGGGTTGGTATCGCGATCTCCAAGGAGTTGGTTCTAGTGGGTGGACGCGGATGTGGGGGGGAGGGCGGTGGGGGGGGGGGAGATGGGCGAGTTTGGCGGTTTCGGCGGGAGGGTCCGGACACTGTTTTATCACTTCCAGGTGCTGAGCTGGGTGAGGCGAGGGGCCTCGTACGAGTCGAAAGTGAGGAAACGCCGGCATGTCGTCATCATTTGGTGAGCTCGCGATTCCCCGCTTCGCATCGGCTTTGGGTTTCACACGGGGCTTGGCTCACGTTCAGTCAGTCCACACGTTCACATGAGCGCGCCTTGCTGCTCGCACGCGGATTCGATGCGCCTTTGGCTCCTGTCCCGCCACGGGTTGTGACGGGAGTGCGGGACAGAGGCTGAGTACAATCTTTGTTTTCCCGACTGTGGCAGAGCAGTGCGGCAAAGTTCAGAGGGACTTGCCGCAGGTGCCGTGTCTAACTCGGCCCGGGAGGTCAATCCCCCCGGTCAAGAGGAGGGCAAGCTGGTTCCGACCCAGCCTAGCGACGAGAAGACGATGAAGATGAAAACCTAGTCCTCAAACTCGGTTCCTGTATCCAAAGCCCACCAACAAACACTGCTATGCCATGTCCGAGGGACCCCAGCCGAGCACTGCACTCCCATCCCTTCACCCCTCACACACCTCGTCCGGCCACCGCACCGTCCACCCCGTGACCGTCTTCTGCACGTCCAGGTCCCCCGGGTCCCCCTCAAACATGGGCTTCTCAAGCCGATCCTCCAACAGCTTGTCCACCACGAACCCCGCCTCCCTCGCCGCGTCAAAGAAGGCCAGGTCCTTGTGCCGCAGCCACGGCCGGTACGACGTGAAGACCACGTACGCCACGGCCCCCCGCCGCTTGCCCAGCGCCTCGCGGATCGTCTTGATCATGTTGTGGTGCTCCGTGTGCCGGAACAGCAGATCCGCCAGGACGAGGACATCGAAGCCCCCGCGCCCGTCCTCCAGCTCGGCGAGCAGAGGCCCCACGTCGGCGCCCCACACGAACCCCTTGACGCGCACCCTCCCCTCCGACCCCGGGATGGCCGCCTCCAGCCCGTCCACGTTCTTCTGCATGACCTGGATGAGCTCCAGGTCGGGGAAGTCCGTCACGACGGCCCTCCGCGCCCCCAGCGCGCCGGCAACGAGGGAGGGGAGCCCCGCTGCTGCGCCGAGCTCGAGGACGGTGCGGCCCTTGACGCGCGCGGGCTCCCGCTCGAAGAGGCGAGACACGGAGCGCGCGCCATTCCAGAGGTGGTGGGCTTCCAGCGGGGACGACCCGACGAGGTGGAGGGTGAGGGGCTGGCCGGAGGAGAGGGTGTAGGTCTCTGTCTTGGGAGGCGGGGTGGGGGGGTAATAGTTTTCCGGGTCGGCGAAGAGGTCGCCTGTCGAGGGGTCTTCGGCCATGGTTGGGGTTTGTGGGTTCCTTTTTTTTTTCAACTTCTTTTTTGGGCGGGGGGAGAGGTGCGTGGTCTGTATGGGCGGTCGGGGCCGTAAGGGTCCGGGAGTCTCGAGGGCGCTGGTGGGTGAGAGTGGAGGGGGAAAAATGGATTATTATTTGCGATCATGTTCGCTTTTTTTGGTGGGGTTGGAGTAGTGCCGATGTAGCCTCTGCCACGACGGCTTCCCCGACGCGCGAAAACTCATGGCCGACGAAAGCATGAAACAAGATCGCTAGTATACAGATAAAACAAACCCCTCCCTATCCAAAACCGCACGAGGTGGCTCCCCCCCCCCGGCCGGCTTCTTCACAGCGCCCTCCCCGAACTCCTCGCCAGCTCCCTCAGCATCGCAACAGTCCCCTCCTCCCTCTCCCGATACTCCCTGACCCTCTCCTCCCTCTCCGCCATCCTCGCCCTCCAAATCTCCTCCCTCCTCGCCTCCCTCTCGCTCTTCCGCTTCTGCCGCGCCTCCTCCTCCTTCCTCATCTGCGAGAGCGAGTCCCCCTCCCCGGCCCCCATCAGCGTCCCCTCGTCCGCCTCGCCCCCCGGCGACGGCTCCCGGAACTCGCGCATCTTGGCGTTCACCTCCGCGCGCTTCTCGAGCTTGCGCTCGCGGGACCCCGGGTCGGCGCGCGGGACGAGCTCCTCGAGGCGCTCCTTTTGGTCGCGCCGGTCGAGGCGCCGGGCGTGCCGGATTGACGAGATGCGGTCCGACGTCTCCTGCGCGGATTCCTCCCGCTGGAGCTCGTCGCGAAGGCGGAGGTCTTGGAGACGTGGTGCTGCGGCGCTGTGTCGCGCTCCGGATCGGTGGGCGGGCGGGAGCGGGGCGCCGATGTCGTCCTCGTCCTCGTCGTCCCCGTCGCTCTCCGATTCCACCTCCCGTGCCGTGCTTTCCTCTCTCCGTTCCGACACCTCTCTCTCTACCCTAGGCGACTCCCGCCTCTCGGCCTCCGCGCTCTCCGCCTCGGCGACGACAGTCTCCCAGATGTGCGGGTCATACCATCCCTCCGCCAACTCCCCTCCATTCCACTTGCCCAAAAAGCTCTTCCACCGCCCCTTCACCTCCCGCTCCCCCATCTTCTCGATATCCCTCTGCTTCTGGATCCGGAGGTAATACGCAAGTAGCGGCATGAAAGCCTCGAGATCCCGCTTGTCCAGCCTTCTCGCTCCAAAGGGGAGGCCCGCCCCGGGCTCCTCGCGCCGCTCTCGCGACCTGTGCCTCCTCTCCCGTCTCTTGGATGGCCTCTCTGACGTTCTCTCGCGGCGGCGCCCATCAGGCGAGCGCCGTGATCTCCTGTCCCGATGGTCCCGGGGTGACCTTGACCTCGACCTCCCTCCACGCCTCCCGTCCCTCGCCTCGTACCGTGACTCCATGGTGGCAAAGAAAATTGCGCCTAATGAGGCCCTGGCCGGGTGCTTAATGCCCTGATTTCCACTTTGTAAGCCCCGTACTGATTCCTCGGCGACCTAGCCTCGGGCTGTTTTGTAGTGATGAATGAAAGGCTGGTGAAGTCGAGTTAGAACAGTCATGGAGTGCAAGTATTCTCGAGGTTACAACGTACTTCGTGGCTCGATGTAAACACCCGTAAAATTATTAGGCCCCGGTAGTTGCATCAGGACCACCACTTTACGCCACTCGTCGAGATGCATCACAAGAACCACGAAGAGCTACTGACAGCGACGTACAGGCAATATCAAGCATCATAAACCTGGTTCTTCCATTTCCTCGGGCGTTATTCAGCCCCATGATTAACCTGCCATGTCCCGCATGCTTTGATACCAACCCCGCCGTAAACATGCAAACTCCAGTGTCCCCAGCCGCCCAAAGAAAGAGCAGAGATGATCCAACGCGCACATGTTTATATACCGTGCTCCCCCTTTCCCCCCCTCGAGACTCCCTCGACAGCGAGAATCCTTCAAGAACTATCTGGGTATCGAGCAACAAAGAAACACCAAAACTGGCCACACGTCCGAAGCTTATTCCATGATAACAGCAACCTCCACGCACCTCACCCCCATACAGCGTACCAGTCTTTCCCAACTCAAATCGTCCTATGCCTCGACTGCGGCCCCCTCAACATTGTTCCCGTGCACCACACACCCCAGACACTCACAATCGTCCCCGCACGGACACGACGCCGTGTCCCCCATGCACGACCCCCCAAACGGATACGTCACAAAGAAGAAGTCGCTCGCAGACAGTGTCTGTTCCTCACCCGCCCCAGATGCGGTATCGGACGGAGTCTGTGGCGTGGAGGACGTAGCCGGCTTCGGTGTCGGTGCCTTCTTGGTCTCTTCGTCTGTGCGGCCGGACTCGGGTCCGTTGGTCGCCTGGCCGGACTCGGATATAATCGCGTTCGCGGAAACCGCGGAATCGCTGCTAGGCGCGGGTGCGGAGACGACATCCTGTCGGCCGTTGGCAGGGCGCCCGTTGGAACTCGGACCGTGCTGACTCTGCGTGTGGAAGTGTGATGTAGCCTGTACGGGGGAAGTCACGCCGTTGGCCCACGCGTCACCCATCATCGAGTTCCACGCCGAGCGAACGTAGTTCTGCGTCGCGTCGTTATACGGGTGTGCCGCGCATCCTACACACTGGCAGCCATCGCCGCAGGTACAGACGTGCGACGTCCCAAGAGTAGGCGTGGTGGGCGCCCCGGTGGGTATAAATCCCATGTCGGGCGTCCCCATCGTGTTGGGGTTATTCAGCGTCTGCGCCATCATGGAATTCATGGCCTGCTTCCACATGTCGGGGAGCAGGGGCTGCAGATACGAGCCGTAATTCGGAGGGTACGTGAATATTGTTGGATGAGGATAGTAGGGCGAATACTGCTGGCCCGGCGTCATACTCGGCGTCATCACCCCGGGACTGGGCTGTTGTAAATGCAGCCCGGAGCTGTGCGCCAAGTTTGATATCGGCTCAGCCTGAGTAGTGGCCGGCTTAGATGAGCAGCAGCCTCCCTTTTTCTCAGTAGTTCCAACTCCCGGATTTGGAATGTTTTGAGGCCCTCCCGGTGTATGGTTGGGTAATGGCCCGGCAGCCAGTTGTGGATTGTGTCCTGAGCCAGACGGCTGACTCGTTCCGTTCACGGGATGTCCGTTTGTCGGACTAGATTGCATCGAGTGGTTTAGCACTGGAGAGGCCACCTGATGCGGGTAGAAGGGGTACATCATCCCGTTCATCGGGCCGACGTGGTGCGGGGACATCGGTATTGACGGGTACCCGTTCATCGGTGGTGTCGACATGTGATGTACGGTGCCATTCGGCGTCTGTGCCTGTTGCCTTGCGTCGAATGCGGGCAGTATGTTAACCTGGCTAGCATCTATCCTCCCGAGACTCGCGGGATCGATGGACGCCTTTCTGCTAGACGCTTTCGACGACTTTTGCACTCTAAACGATCCAGAGCTGTTCCCTGCCACGACGGGGGATGCTGGCACCGGCGACGGGGCGTTCGGGGCCGGCGAAGCCTCGGCAGAGGAGCTGTCCTTGGACGCGCCGGGCTTGGACGTTCCACAGCCGCAGGTTTGTTTCCGCGGGATCGCGGCCGTCACACTGGCGCACCCACACTGTCGGGACGGTGGATGCGGACACAGGCTAAGCGGCCGACCCGGCTTCCGCACGGGGACCATGAGGCGCTCGTTGGCATGGTTGCACTTAGTTGAGCGGTGCCCGCGGATACACGGCTCACTTCGCGTCTGGGGTCAGCGCTTGGGTTCACCGAGGGATGATGCGGTGTAGCTGTATACTGCGACAGAGACGCGGGCAGGAAGACGGAGTCTCAAGGAAATGGGACGTTGGGGGTTGAATGGGTAAGAGGGTACAGCCAGGTGTCTGAGGTCTCGGATGAAGGATGAGGGGAGTGAATCAAGGTGGGGTGACGAGGAAAGAGAAAACTCACCAGGCCATCTTCTGGCCATTTATGATCGGCATCTTCAGAGGTAGACTTGGCTCCGCCGTCTAAGCCACATGAAGCCGGATACCGACCGGTGGTCCCACGGGACGGGGTCGGCCTTACGCCGGGAGCCGCAGGGATGCTTCCTGGGTAACCGTCTGATGTGTCCGTCGGCAGTGCGAAGCCCAGCCTTGCCCGAACGAGACGCGGACGTCCGAAAAACCGGGCTGCTGGCGGGGGTAAAGTACCTCGATCGGCGTCTGTACAGCGACGAGGTCCCGAGGATCTGTGGCGCGGGGCGCACCGGCTGGGCGGTACGTCTGATTCCAACGAGAGCAAAACGTAAAGTCCGATGGCCAGTAAAATCCACGGGAATGGGCGAGTGCGGCGAAAGAGCTAGAAGCCTGGGATGGATGGGCTTGAGCGACGATCGGCCGTTACGATGGGAGAGACACACCACGGGCGCGATGGTGAGCCGGATGGAGGAAGGGCAGGAAAGGCGCAGGCTGGACAGCACGAGGAAAACCTGCGCAGGTGGAGGAGGTAATGTGCTCACCCGCTGCTACTGTAATCCTGCAGGGGATCTGGACGAAAAAAAACGGGCGGCGTTGCTCCAGCTAGGCCCGGACGGAATGGGGGTTCTATTGCCTGCGGAGGCAGAGGGTAGTGGTTTGAGGGGCCGGGTCTGGCGTTCGGATCCGCGATAAAGGATTGATCCCGCGGGGTTGGCGATGAAAAAGGAAGGAAGCTATCAGGCGATCCAGGGCTCGCAAGTGCGGAAACGGACGTGGAAAGAGCGACCCGGATTCTGTTCTAGTGTCGCCTCGGAAACTCCACTTGCGGCTCCTAAGTTTCGATTTCCTTGGACGATCCCGGCATCAATCCAGCTTCGGCGCGTCGTTTTCAATGTAGCCGGGCTCGACTAATTATTGCGGAGGGAGCGGAGGGAGCTGGCGTGCTGTGGTGGGGGGAGGAGTGAGAGGGAGGTGAGTAATGACGCTGAAGGGTTTTGAGACGGGATGGGTGATCAGGGTGCTATGGGGCCGTTCGCGCGGAGGATATCACTACTTCGGTACCCTGGGCCGAGTTCGCCACCGGAATGTGCGGACGAGGAGGGGCGCAGTACTTACAGCTGCTAAGGCACTACCACTTATTCAAACGTATTGTCCGTCTAGGAGTTCCCGTTCCGTCACCTACATACAGAGCCTTTCTCCATTTCTAGCGCCTTTCGATCTTCAAAGGCTGTTTCCATCCTTGATCCGGAAGAGCAAGCACCCGGGCATTTTGTCTTGGCCGGGCAAACTGTCCGACGCTTGATGGGCGATCCGCCTCTTTATACGAGCAACATAGATACCAGACGGCAAATTTACGTAACGATCCTCAGGTGCATCCTCGGCGCTTCCCCCTCGCGACGCCCTTCTTGTCTTCCATGTAACCCGAGACGCCACAGAACGAAGTCAAAAGGCAAGAGCTTCCCAGCGCCATGTCGGTGAGATATCCAATGTGGGAGCACCCCTGTCACGCTCGACCCGCGGAACGTGGGGCCCTCGGGGCGCGCCTTCCAACGCAAGCCCGCACGGTGAGCAAGTTTTCATTGGCTGGTTCACATCGAAGGCCGAGCCCACCCAGACTTTGGCAACATGCCGTCACCTCTTTCCATGGCAGCAACGTGGGAGGGGGAAGACTTTTCTGGTACGTCTGTGGCACTCCTCGTGGACGTATTTCCAATCACTGCTTGATTGGCCTGTGTCTCTCATAAATGTCCGTATGCGCAATGCGCAGTGTATGTGTAAATGTATGCCATGTACTCGGTAAGGCCAGTGCTACCCTCGCGCCGTGCCTTTTATATTAGGTGATCCGGCCTGCTGGGCCCGCGCTGGACGGGCTGTCAGGTCCAGAGTGGAGGGGCGTCATCCGTGACGGCGATTGGAGGGGAGGGATGGTGGCGTGGCAAAGGTTCACACCAGTCTCTCGAGGTCCGTCAAAGCGGGATGCCCTGGCTTCTGTCCCTGGCCTGGCTACCACTCCACTACCCAATATTGATCCCCGGCAAGCAATTCGACATTGCCCCCAGCGACAAAAGGACAAGGGTCCTCCCCCGTTTTCCCCACGCAGACAGCTATGGCCCCCCTATGCGACCAGTCATATGCCCCTCAACCCCCTCTCCACCCCCTCTTACCCCTCCATGTTTGTCGCCATCCATAAGAGGGGTGGGACGATGACAGACGCCATCCTAGCGACCCTGACAAACGCCAAGTCCGCCAGGCAGATAGCGGCGTGGGCCAACGCAAGCGGAACCCGCCTAGACTCACTAGTCGCGGTCTCCGCCCTCCTCGTCCGAGTCCGCAAACATGTCGACGGCCCTCATGCGGCTCCTCGGCTGGCCCATTCTGGCGGAGGACTTGGGAGGCCCGGCGCCTGTCTGGTCTCCATCATCTCCCTTCTCTGCTGGTGCCGAGGTGGGGACCGAAGGTTCTTTCGCGGGCGGCCCGCCTGCATCCTCAAGGTCGCTTTCTTGCATAGGCTCGCCTTCGGGGTCATCTTCGATCGGCTCGCCCTCTAGATCGTCTTCCTCCATAGGCTCGCCCTCCACATCGTCTTCCATAGGCTCACCCTCCACGTCATCTTCCATCGGCTCCCCTTCCACGTCTTCCTCCGACATTGGCTGCTCCTGGACATCCTCCGCTACGATAGCCTCGCCCGCAGCGTCATCAGCCACGCGCTCCTCACTCCGAGTCTGCCCCTCGGCAGCCTTGGCCTCCACCGTCTTCCATCGCCCCTTCCTCTGCTCCGCAACCTCTTCTTTCCGCGTCTCCCGCAACCCCGGCGGGTCCTCGAAGCTCTTTGCGAATAATTCCTGGCTCCCCGCCGGGAAAACACACCATCCCTCCCACAGGTTCAGCACCAGCCCGACGCTCCTCTTCCACTTCTCCGCCCGCAGCCGGCCCCAGCCGTGCCGGTGCGCCATCATCCCTAGCCACTCAAACGTCTTCTTCTCCCGTAGCGCGTTCTCGAAGAGTTGGCGGAAGCGCCAGGCGTGCCGGACGACACTAGTGGACGAGGAGGATAGGATATCGCTGACGACGTAGAGACCGACGAGGTTCGCGCCGCTGGTGTCGTTGCCTTCAATTCCTGCCTTGGCCCCGTCTTCGGGCTCTGGACTGGAGTCTTTGTCACGCGTGGGGTGGTTCCTCTCCGGGTTGGCACCCGTTAGGGCGAGCGGCTTGTCGATGTTTGAGACGATCATGTCCACCACCTCATCAGCACCGCGACTCGCATGAGTAATGGCGAACGCCGTAACTCGAGCCACATCCCCCTTCCTAATCCTAGATAGAGTCGTAGGCAACCGAGCTAGGAGGTGAGCTAGCCTCGCCTTTCCAAAGGGGTTTAGAAACGTCTTCTCGACCTCCCTGGTCGGATTATCCTTGTTGCTCTCCTCCCACTCTTCGTCGTCGTCGGAGTGGTAATCCGGGTCCGACACGAGCTCGTCCAGCTCAACAACATACTCGAACGGCAACCCCTTCGTAGGCTCCTTCCACGCGTGGCTGTCCTCAAAGATGGGGTGGTACTTCTCCCTCCCGCGGGACGATGGCGCCCCCGTGACGACCTGCCATAGCTTCCACCTGTACCATACTCCGCCCTTGCTCCGCGGATCCCAGATCCAGGCCCACCTCTCCTCCTTCTGGACGTCCGGGCGTGTCATGAGAAGAGCCTCGAACTCCGGTCCATGCTCAAGGAGTGACTCGATCACCATGTTGATCATCCGCACCGTCTTGACGTCCTGCGGCGGCTGGACTGGGACGTGCATCAGACTGCTCCTGTTTATCCCGCTCGGGGGCCCGTAGGACGTTGGAGGTGCAAAACCGCGGTAAAAGCCGCCCTGTTGGGCCGGCCCGCTTTGCGCTACTTGCTTCGCGCCGAAGGGCTGTGACGAGGTAGAGGAAGAAGTCAAAGCGGATGGGGCCATAGAGGAGGCGACGGCGGAGGAGAGGTGTCGGTGGATGGAAAGGTAGAAGCCGAAGCCCATGTACCGGTTCTGTAGCTGGCTGACTGCGGCATCGATTTCGTTTCCGGGTGTGTCCTGCGATAGTGTAACAATGGCGACCGTGGACTTCCTCTCGCCGGGTGCCTTCGTAGGGCCCGTAACGATCTTCACGCCCTCTACCGTCAGGTTCGTCGGAACCAGGGCCTTGATGGCCGCGAGGGATATCCCCGGCGGCAGCTGCGCGAGCTGCAGCGTGGGCCTCGCGACCATTTCTTCCTCCCTCGGAGACCTCGATGCTTCCTCTTCATCGTCACTGGCGCGGAAAGCTCTCGCGATCCCCTTGGCACTCCCTCCACTGGGCTCCTGGTCCTCGTATGATAGCAGCCCCCTATCCCCCTTCCCACCATCCCGGAAAGTCTCAAACCCCCTCTTCTTCCCAAATCCAGGCGCAGGCCCCAGCGACCCGGGCCCACTCTTCATCCCACTCTGCACAAAATGCCTCCTCCCGGGACCACCAGGCCTACCTCCCCTCCCAGGCCCTCCAGGCCCCGCGCCGCCCACCCCCCCGCCAGGCGTATGCCCCGGGCGCGACGCGTCGTCGGCGTCGTGGTCGAAGCTCTTGACGAAGTCCTCGTAGACGGCGGCCGTCTCGGCGGCCTCGCGGCGGCGCTTAGCCTCCGCCTCGGCCTTTTGCTTCTCGAAGGCGGATTTGCGGGCGGGATTCTGGAGCTTAGACTCGAGGTCTGGGAAGCCGGGGGCTTTGCGCGAAGACATGGTTTGTTGCGACGGTTGGTGAGAGTGTGGTCGGTATGTGCGTGCTGTCAAGGGTGGGGATTCGCGCTGTGATTACGGCTTTCCACGCATTGTTGAATTCCGCTTGCTGCTTGGCCGGAGCTATGGGTTGTCGGAGCTTGTGTTGTCGAGTGTTCGTGGTCAATTACTTGCATTGCGGATTCCGGCGGGTCTTCAGGTATGTTAGAGAGGCTATGCGTATATCCGATTATGCTGCAATCCAAGGGCAACCACTCCGAGCACAACTCGTTTAAGACGAGAAATCGACACAACATCAAACGCACCCCGAGAGCTCAGTCCCCGGAACACAACCTTTGTATATACAAGTACATATAGCGTGAACAATCATATCTACAGCTTCGCCTCCTTCAACGCCCTGTCCAGGATAACACACTGGCCGCCAGACCTCGACCCGTCCATCGTCACCACAGCATCAACCCCGTCCACGACAGCCACCTCCCCGGGCGCCTTCCACCTCCACCTGTCCCGCGTCTCCGCGGTCCCCTTGCCGGATATGAGGTCCACAATCTTCTCCCCGAGGATGGGCAGGAACTTGTAGCCGTGGCCGCTGCCGCCCGTCGCGACGAACAGGCGCTTCCAGGAGGGGTGGTAGTCGATGATGAAGTCGCCGTCCGGGGTGTCGGTGTACCAGCACAGACGCGTCGACGTGAACGGCCTGTCGCGGAGGGACGGCACGGGCGCGAAGCTGTCTAGCGCCCGCCGCAGGTCCCGCTCCGCCTCGAGGGGCAGCCGCAGGTTGGGGTCGTTAGAGTGCGTCCTCGGAACCGAGATGCGCATTGTCGGCGGGCCGGTAACACCGGACTTGGAGACCTCCCTGGGAAGGACGGACGCGGTCGGCACGTCGGTGGGGTTCAAGTACCCGTAGGCGTGCCGCGCGACCTTGAGCACCCTGTTGCGAGGCGGGATGACGAAGAGCCCCGAGCTGAGGTTCAGCACCACGGGCATGTCCTTCATCTTGTTCTGCTCCTCCTCCGTGATGTCCAGGAACGCCACGGCATGACCCGTCGCGGTGCAGAGACCCCGCATGTCGACGAGCGTCCCCGTCCACGCGCCGGCCGCCACCACGACGAGCTCCGCCTCGAGCGTGGTCCCATCCGGCAGCCGCGCACCCGTCACCTCACCCTTCTCGGCGTCCCAGACCAGCGACGAGACCGTCGAGCGCACAAACTCCACCCTCCCCGTCTTCTTCACCTCCTTCAGGAGCCACTCCATGCCCCGCGAGGCGTCCGCCCACCCGGACGTCTGGTTAAGGTAGCCCCAGTCTCCCGCTCCATTCCCGGCCTCTTCCCCCGTCCCCAGCCTTTCCCGTATCGCCTTGGGCGACCCCAATTCGATGATCTTCTCCGCGTAGCCCCCCTTCTCCGCCAAGCCCTTGACATTCGCGTGGCTCCCCCTAACATACCAAAGCCCGTCCTTGCCCACCTCACCAACGACCATCAGCCCGCTCTCTGAGTACCGCCCCTCGCCACCCAGCTCATCCTTTCCCTGCTGCCTCCACACCTCCTGCGCCTCGGCCGCCAGCCGCGTGTACATGCCGTCCGCGTAGTCGGCGCGGATGATGCGCGACGAGTCCATGCTCGCCGCGTCGTGGCTCGGCATGTCTCCCTCCTTCTCCCCCGTCAGCCGGTCCACGAGCGTGATCTTGGTGCCGGCGAACTCAGGCCGCGTGGCGAGCGCGCGGGCGGTGCCCAGGCCGAAGACGCCGCCGCCGACCACGAGGACGGAGGACGGCGGGGTGAAGTCCTTTTCGGGGGCCATTTCTCTTTTAGTCCCGGTTAAGATAGTTTACTTTTAAGATACGAGGCAGGTCAGCGGAATGGAGAGGGAAGAGGAAGCGAGTTAGGAGGGTGGTATGGAAAGGAGGGTGGAGCAGAGGTCCGGCGCCGGCGATTATAGCGGTCTGGAGGCGGCTGGGGAAAAATTCTGAGAATTGCGAACTAGCTTCGAGCCATCCCCCCTTTCCCCAACCCGGAATCCACACCCGGTTGTGGGGTCAGTCGAGGCGGACGCCGGCCCTTTTCCAATGCAGGTGGGCTTCCTGCTTGCATAGGAAGCCTGAAGTTGGGAAGGGAAGTGGCAATGGTGAGAATATTTCGACCAGTCATGCATGGTCGAGCCAATCGCAACTGTGTATACTGTGGGAATGCGCGCTGCGGTGACCCCGGGATGTGTATCTGGGCTAAGGGCTTGTTGGCCGCTGCCGATATTCGGAGATTCGCCTCACGCTCACACACACACACACACACACACTCACTCACACAGCCTAATATCCAGTTCAGTGCGAATATCTTGTTCTCGGACGTCTGTCAACACATCTGAATCACTTGTCATTTAAGACAGCATCAATGGGCACACAAGTTGAAAGCAATGCTTCTTTTTGTCGTTTTAATACGGGGCTAAGACTCAAACTAGAGCTTCTCCCTCCCGCCAGACCACAGGCTGCTCATCGCAGCTAGGTCAGAGCTCAACCAAGAGGCTGGCTCTCAAACAAACGGCAAAAACATCTGCTTTCCCGGGGCTAAGCATAGGCTATCAACGCGACGATGCTACCCCGTCCGACCACTGCGAGACTATCGCCATTACGCGGATAATCTCCCGACTCCCCCGCTTCCCACGACCCTCAGACACCCAACTCGCCTCCCATCTCCTCGTATCCATTTCATCTCCTCACTCCCTTCTCACCGACCACCCTCGACATAACGTATTAACATACCAGGCAGACGATCGTATCTGAAAGGGTAAAATAAACGACTCGGCCGCGGAGAACACAATCTATCCGTCGTCGTGAAAATGAGACTATTTTTTTTTCCTGGGCCAAGATGCCGCAGGCAGGATCGGCGAAACAGAGAACGATGAGCGGCAAATGAAAACAAAAATCAACGCCCGACCGAGCTTTTTCGTGCACAGTCGAGGGGCCACCTCCTTTGCCAACGCCGGCGCGATGCGAGAAATTTATAAGATCAAGAAAAACGGTGACGGGGAAAAACAGCTACAAAGAATGCTTGTCGGTCGGCTCAGCTCAGGTCGCCCCGGTGAGCTAACAAAGCATTCGACGCAAGTCGTGGTATCGTGAAGATGAATCTAATCGTACAGATAACAGATGCGGGCAAAACGCAGTGTTGTGGTGAATAGTCGGTCGCCGTGGGCCGTGGACGCACAGCTCGACTCGTTGCGGTTCAATGAAGGGTCCAGTCTACCGGCATCGCCATTTGATGAGTTTAAACCTTGCGGAAATCTTATCTTGAAGTTAGCAAACGGCAGCGCAGATCAGGTGAATATGTAGGACATACCTTGAAGCACAGGGTAAATCATCTCGAAGGCCTGGTAGATCTCCTCTCGGACCTTGGCTCCAGTGAGGACGATCTTGCCACTGACGAAGATCAGAAGGACGATTTTCGGCTGGTGATGTGGTTAGATTCTGACGACAAGAGCGCATACGGCAACTGATATGGCAATACGAACCTTGATCATTCGGTAAATCAGACCAGGGAACAGCTCGGGTTCGTACGAGCTGAAGTTGTGGTGGCGCGACGCGAGACCCTCTAGACGAATCGGGAACTTGATGTCGCACGAGCCAACGATGTTCTGGATCTTGAAGTCGGTGAACTTCGAGTTGAAGCCGAGCTTCTGGATGATGCGAGCGTATTTGCGCGACGCAAGCTTCGAGTCGTCCTCGGACTTGGCACCAGTCACCACCATCTTGCCCGAAGCGAAGATGAGAGCCGTCGTCTTCGGCTCACGGATACGCATAATGACAGCGGCGAAACGCTGTTGTGAGGGAACGCGTGTTAGCAAACTGATACAACCACAATAACAGCCTCTATGATCCGGAGAACAAGATGTGCTGTACCTTTGGGTTGTACTCTGCGTTGCGGGCATGCAAAGCGATCGTCTTCAGATCACTGTTTGAAGATGTTAACTCCAAAGCCCACCAAGTCCCGACAGGATGATGTGAGGCTTACAGTCTGCAGTCAAGGTTGACCGTGGCAACAATGTTTCTTTTCGAGAACAGTGAGCAATTTAATCCAGCATAGGGACAAAGCCGTCAACCTTGCTGGGAATACCTACTGAAGAGTGGGAGTTAGACCACTTGCGCCGGGGGCAGCGGCGGGAGTGGCAGCGGGAGTAGCAGGAGCAACCGCGGTTCCGTTGGGAGCTTGGTTGCCGTTGGCCACCGGAGGCTGGCCCTGGATCTGACCCTGGTCCTGACCCTTGGCATCCACGGCTTGCTGGTTTCCCATTGCATGGTGGCTATTCGGGAACGCGAAGGAGCCGGGAGCCGTAAAGGCCTGGGCCTGGGCGGCGGTGGAAGGATGGGTTTGGATCGACTCCATGTTGGAGGTGGGTCTTAGGTTATATTGCTACTAAGGTAGAGCCGACTGGCAGACAGATCTGGGGTGCATCATGTTAGCCTCCAAGCTCGCCTCAGATTCATCTTATCAGTGTACCTCGAAATCTGCTTCGAGGAGACACCACTTGGCTCGCGAGATACTCGCGTGATGGCGTGTGCTTGGGGAGATGAAGTTATGGGAGGTTTGCGATGCGGGTGGGGAAGGAGGGATCGAAGGGAACGACTCGGGTATTTGTGGTTGACTGGACTCCAGCTGGAGCCTGGGAACTGGCGGGAATGGGAAGTGCGTGAAAGAAATAGTCATGGCAGTGAACGATTGAGACAGAATGAGTGGGCTGGAGCTTGGTGGACTTCCCCCATCGCACCTTCCGTGAATGATCGGAAACTGGGACGGATTGCCGCCACTTCCACAAAAACTCTTTAAAGGGCGATTCGACGTGCTTCAAAATGCAGACCAAGGGGATTTCAATCCATACCGGATGTTGGAGAATAACAAGCGAATGTCTCTCCTACAAGCGCTGTCCAAGAAAGTACGCGTATTGCGTGGGTATCGAGTCGATACTCGTCGTCGTGGCTCGAAGACAGGAAGTCGGGAGTCGGTATCGCAGACGAGAGGACTCGAATGAGGGAACGGCTGAGGACGCACGGCGTTGCTCCCGAAATGCAATCTGTGGATGGACAGAAAGGAACGACGGCGGTTGACGAATAAAAGGTTTGGTTTCTCGAGTTTTCTTCTCCTTGCTCAACTTCACTCTATCTTCCTACTAACAGCTTGTCCTCTTGTTCTCTACGAAGCGCGAAGTCGGTGCCGGCTGCGGACGATGGCGACAGTCTCTTGTGGTTGCTCGAACGTTCCGCTCTCGCCGGAATGCCTGAGGGAGGTTCTTCTAGGCTTTCCGCACCGCTTCTTATTGTGCGCCGTGGCCGGAGAGATGACGACGATGATCGGAGGCTATGAGGAGCGTATTCCAGCTTCCTCGCGCTCGTTCGAAGGCGTTGCCCTGCAGTGGTGAAATCACCGTTTCGTCGTCAAACTCTCGATCCTTTCGAGGGAAAGGTTAATTAACCGCGGCCACCTCTCCTTCCTCCTGGGGATAGTACCTCGATCTGTGGCAGTGCCTCAAATGAGAGATATTCCAGCGAAGGAATCAACTCGGCACTGCTGTGTGATTGAGGATTTGATTGAGATGGAAGGTCGGATAGACAGGGAACGCGACAATGAAATGTCGTTCCGATGATGGGAGATGGGGCGGAGACGGTAAAAATTAAAAGTGGGTATGGCCGAACGTCGGGGATACTACGTCAGGCCAGCAGGTCGGTACTTCCTCGCGAGACCTTCGAAACAAATAAGTTGAGGGGGGGGGGGGGAAGGCTACTTATACCCGTCGGGCGCACCTGCTCTGCCCGGACAACAGGACCAGTGGCAACTTCCTCTGGTGGCGCGGACTAAGAGCGAATGGGCCAATCAAAACCTGGAAACTTGCCAATTTTACCTCAATCCCTTCAGGCGCGCCCCTGCATCGCGCTATGTACCGCGGTACTACGATCGATGTACCGGTACTTTAAGCTAGGCCAGCCAGCTGGGGCTTTAGCACGTCGTATTCCTTGGCCTCCTATTGACCACCTCCACTTGGTTCTTCCGTCCTTAGACTCATCACAGGCTTCAAGTTCTTTCCGGCTTTCTTTCTCGCCCACCCCTTCTCCATCCCTCCTTCAACCATCGGGTACACAAGCGCACCATGGGTTTTCTTCGATCTCACCTCTCAGCTGGCAACGGTCCATGAAGGCATTTCCAACAACGAAATGGGGAAGGAAAGCATGACAACGCCTGGTTTTCCTAGCAGCTGCTAGCATGGATGCCTCCAGTCCGAGAGCGCGGTTGGGATCGGCTTCGCCCGAAAGCTGTCGTGCGCTGGCGCCGCGCCAACGCGACGGATCCCATCTGGCCACGGTCGCATCTGTTTGCGGCGCTCATTTGATGGCGCCGCCCCGCCATGCCCTACGCGAACCCCCCCCCCCCCCCCCCCCCTCTGCCTCGTCGCGCCCAATCCGGCACTGAAACATTCTGCCAGCCCCTATTCCGACGCTTTGCTGCTCAGGCGGCTCCTTTCCTGCTTCTTCCAAATCCATCCGTTGGATCCGAGCTGCTTATCGTCAACAGTCTCCTTCAGCTCCCTTTGCCTCTCACCGGTTTCTCCACGATGCGCCATGCTCCCTTCTGACACGCATACAAACGTTCGCTAGAAACCGCCCCATCAGTGAAGATCTTCGAAATTCTATCATCCAGGTTCTTCCACCTTCTCTCAAGTTCTGCCGCCGTCCTGCAAGCGCCAGTTTTTAAGTTTGCCCTTCCAACGACCACAAATTATTATGACTCATTGGGTCACGTCTCTCAGACGACAGGCGAGCGCCAATCAATCCCCACCGGCAAATCTCCGGAGGTCGCGTCCGAGATTCTTGGCCAATCATAATCTCGGTGTCGGAGCAGCTCCAACCCAACGCGCAAGCCCTCAAGTGAGCGCTCTTCATTTGCTGTTGCCTATTCTGCCCGACATTCCGACCATTCTTTTTTTTCTGCCTTTCTGACCCTGAAATTCCGTCCTGCCAGAGCAGCGCTCTGTTATCTTCGGCTTCAGAGTAAGGCAATTATCGCGAGTCTCGACTGCATCGCCTGCGCCGTTATCACGCTCTTCCCCCCTGTTTGGTCCTCATTTCGGCTCTTTGCTGCGCCAGAAAAGATTTGCGCTCCACCACGGGGGCTTTCGCTCGTCGCACAGAAGTACAAGGGAGGCTGGTCGCGTTGGGTGAATTTTGCGCAGGTACTATCGTAACGCGAACGGCCCTTTCGGAGGTTCCCGTGACTTAGCCCGGCCTTCCCGCCCCACCACACTGGGCCGAGGCCCAGCCGCGGCGCCCGATTTGCGATGAGGGACTTGTCGCGACCGGCCCCTTGATCGTGTCCTCGTTTGTCGCAAAGTGGTCGAGAGGCGGGTAGCGTCGTAGCGAGTTTCGTGATCAAACCGCCAACGCTTCAGCGAGTTTTCGAGACGACATCTTCCCATGGCGTCCTTGGCGTGAGGTTCGCGGTATCAAAAGAGCCCAAACCAGGGTACTTTTTTTTTTTTCTATTTCGGGCAGGCTGCAAAATGTGGACACTGGATTGATTGGATCCCACCCATTTTGTGCGTTGGAACCTTGCGTCGCCGGGAAAGACGTTTGCATGGCGCAACAGGCGCCGCCGCGCGCAGCGATGAGCAAGATTTTCGAGGTTGTAGGGCTGAGATGTGAACTCTATCCCGGACATTTCAGTCCCAGGAACTTGATGCCACGCGGAGCGCCTCTGTAGCTATACACGCACCGGGGTGTGCTCAACGCATGGGAGCACCTATTGCTATATTTTGGTTCGCCTTTCTAGCACCCACATACTTTCGCATCAAAAGAACAAGGTATATACAGTAAAATCTAACCCCGCCGTCCTCATTATAAAAGCGGCGTCGTGGAGAGGGGAGAGACAAGGCCACGATCCTTGAAGAGACATCCAGCCCGCCCGCGTTGCCAGGGTCTCACGTCATGTAATACTTGGGGCCCTCGCCGCCCTGGGGCACGGCCCAGTTGATGTCCTGGTGAGGCGCCTTGATGTCGCACGTCTTGCAGTGGATGCAGCTGCGAGCGCGTTAGCACGGTCCCTTTCCTCCAACCTCGTGAATGCAGGAAGGGGGCAGAGTGTTGGGGGCGGGGGGGGGGGGGGGTTTCAAGCGAAACGGTAGTTCAAGGGGGGCTGGCGGTAACTCACTTCTGCGCGTTGATCTGGAACCGCACGCCCAGCTCCTTGGACTCGTCCTCGACGTACTCGTACACGCCCGCGGGGCAGAACCTCGACTCGAGGCCCTGGAACGCGGGCCACGTCTTCTTCGCGTGCTCGTCCCAGTCGGCGACCTGCAGGTGCACGGGCTGGTCCTCCTCGTGGTTCGTTCCCGTGCGCGACACGCTAGTGAGGATGTCGAACGTGATCTTGCCATCGGGCTTCTCGTACTCGATCTTGGGGAACTGGTCCGCGGGCTTCGTCGCGGCGTGGTCCGGCCGTTTGTGGTGCAGCGTCCAGGGCACCTTGCCGCGGAGGATGAAGGCCTCGAGGCCCGAGTAGGCCACGCCGCCGTAGAGGCCGAGGGGCGTGTGGAACGCGGGCCGCATGTTGCGCACCTCGCTCAGCTCCTTCCAGATACTCGACTTGCGGAGCTCCTCCTCGTACTGGTACAGGAAGACGCCGCCGTCGACCGTGCTCTCGAGCGCGGAGAAGGCCGCCTCAGCCGCCAGAATTCCAGACTTCATGGCGTTGTGGCTGCCCTTGATCTTGGGCACGTTCATGAAGCCCGCCGAGTCGCCGATCAGCGCGCCGCCGGGGAAGGACACCTTGGGGATGGACTGCAGGCCGCCCTCGACGAGGGCCCTCGCGCCGTAGGAGATGCACTTGCCGCCCTCGAGCGTCTCGCGGTAGAGCGGATGCTTCTTCATCTTCTGGAACTCCTGGTACGGCGAGAGCCACGGGTTCTCGTAGTCGAGCGCCACGACCAGCCCCAGGGTGACGAGGTTGTCGCCAAAGTGGTACATGAAGGCGCCGCCGTAGACGTTGTGCGGGAGCGGGTGCCCCATCGAGTGCGTGATCTCGCCGCTGCGGAACTTGGCCGGGTCGACCTCCCACACCTCCTTGATGCCGAGCGCGTACGTCTGCGGGTCGCAGTCGCTGCGGAGGTCAAACTTTTTGGTGACCTGCTTCGTCAGGCTGCCGTGGCACCCCTCGCCGAAGAGCGTGACGCGCGCGTGGAACTCCATTCCGCGCTCGAACGTGTCCTTGGCCTGGCCGTCGCGCCCGATGCCGAGGTCGTTGGTCGCGACGCCGCGGACCGAGCCGTCGGAGGCGTAGAGCACCTCCGAGGCCGCGATGCCCGGGTACACCTCCACACCGAGCTCCTCCGCGCGCTCGCCGAGCCACTTTGTGACCTGGTTCAGGCTCACAATGTAGTTGCCGTGGTTGTTCATCTGGGGAGGGGTGGGCAGCGGGATGGAGCCGGTCTTTGTGAGGAAGCGCATGCGGTCCGTGCCGGCGGGGGTGGCGTGCTGGAAGCGGTCCGGGTTCGACTCGTCCAGCCAGTCGGGGAACAGCTCTTCCATGGCAGTGGGCTGTATCACGGCGCCCGAGAGGATATGGGCGCCGATCTCGCCGGCCTTCTCGAGGAGCACGACGCGGAAGTCCTCGTTGCCGGCCTCGTTGGCCAGCTGCTTGAGGCGGATGGCGGAGGCGAGGCCCGCGGGCCCGCCGCCCACGATACACACGTCCACCTCGTCGGACTCGCGGTCGATAGACGCGGGGTCGAAGGGCTCGGCGTCACGGCGGCGGGGGGTCGTCGACAAGGTGCGCCGCGCCGCCGTTGGTGTCGTGTGGGCTCGCGGCGCGGGGACGGCTACCCGCGGAGGGGCGGCCCGGGTGGACAGGGGGCGGGCCCTCTGCGAGAGGTGCCGCGCGGGCCTGGGGAGGCACCGTAGGGGGGCTCGCGAGGCCATTGTGTGGTTCGTGAGGGTGTCTGAGAGGAGGGGCACGCGGACAAAGGAGAGAAGAGGATGTCCGTCTCAGATTGGCATGAGAGCGA
Source organism: Sordariomycetes sp. B11D1 (assembly GCA_025503055.1). Lineage (NCBI taxonomy): Eukaryota > Fungi > Ascomycota > Sordariomycetes > Sordariomycetes sp. B11D1. The sequence continues at coordinate 93,495 of JAMFQS010000012.1, forward strand.
GGGAGCGAAGTAGGCGGCTGGACACGGGAGAAGGCCGGGGATCACTCGGTACACCTGCGGGTCACGCCACGACGGTGCTGAGAAGGATAGACGGGACTGACTGAGCGCCTTGGGAGGGTGGGAGCGTCTCGAAAGCCACGATGAAGTCATACAAAATTCTCAAAGGACCTACTTTGCCGAGAGAAGCCGACATGTGCAATTCGCACTGTCCGACTCAGCGCCCATTCCGGGGGCCGGCTGGTGTCTCGCTCGGCGCTTGCATGTGGTAGTGCCACGCGCCACGACATTGGCCAGCCACATGGGCGGGGGGCCAAAGGTGACAGGCAGCGGCGCCATGCGGGCGAATTTAGCACTGTGCCCATGACAATCCTGAATTCTGAGCGCTCCTATTGGTCGCAGCTCCGGGGGGAGCAGGCACTTGGCCCTTCTTGGGACTTCCTTCACCCTCGGCACGGAGTCTGCGGAGTGAGTCCAACGTCGCGGGCATCCCCCATCTTGTCTCCACTCCGAGATCAGCAACAACCTTGGCTACGGTGCGCTCTAACTCCGGCCAATGAACGCTTACATTATTACAAGAGCGGCTATCCCGGGAGCGGGAAGCTGGGCGGCAGGTCTTCGTCGGCGGTGCCCCAACTTCCCTCCTCCGGCCCCAACGTCAGCTCCAGCAAGCCGCCCGCCATGAAGAAGTCGTGCGATATCCAGTTCTTCGTGTACGTTTCCCCGTTCAGCCTCGCGCTCTGTATGTAAATCGCCTCCCGGCGTCCACCTTGGCCGCCCGCGCTCCCACCCTCCGAAAAGCTCCGGATTACCGCCGGCCGCTCCCACCCTCCGACCCGGCTCCGGAGCCGCACCTCGGGGAAGAAGGGCGCCGTAAGGAGGTAGACGGACTGCCCTGCAACTGGGAAGAAGCCCATCATGGCCATGGCAGCAAACGCGCCCATGGCACAGTCGTCGTTCCCCGGTATCCCGTTCAGGCTCGCGTTGAACTGCGAGGGGATATACTCGTTGACCCAGTATGAGCTCCGTGCAGGCCTGCCGGCGTAATGGAACTGGAAGACGGTAAGGTACGCCTGCTCGTTCCCCATGTACGCGATACCGCTTTCGTGGTAGTACTCGAGCCTTTCCGCAAAGACCTCCGATCCGCCGAACACGCCGATCAGCCCGCGCATGTCCTGCGGCGCGTAGAAGCTGTACAGCCACGGCGACCCTTCATACGTCGCCTGCGCCGTGTCGTAGTAGCACCTATGCGGCTCATGCCCGGGGCTACACGTCCGCGTATTCTGGTACCGGAACGTCCCGTCTACTAACCGCGGCTGCGGGAAGCCCCTGAACTGCGTTCGGTGTTCATCGCCTGCCGTGTCAATGTAGATGTCGTCCTGCGCCGGGTTCCACACGTTGCGCCAGAAGCCGCTGCGGTTCATGTACTTGAAGTAGTCGGCGTCGTGACCGAGGGCCTGCGCGAGGAGGGCGACGGAGAAGTCGTCGTAGGCGTACTCGAGGGTACGCGAGACGGTGCGGGAGTGGGGGCCCTTGCTGGACTTGTCGCGGGCGTCGGCGGCGATGTAACCGTATTGGCGCCAGCTGTCAAGGTTGCCTCTGCCCTCGACGCCCCAGTCTTCTGGCGTTACTGTATGGTGTTAGTGGCTTGTGATCTCGTCGGTGTTGGCAGGCCGGGTGGTGTACCTTCGGCATCGGAGACCACGGCTTCATACGCGGTATTCCAGTCTACACCCTCGGTGATGTTCTTGATGTAAGCGTCAGCTAGTACGACGTCTGCGTTGGAGCCGCCCTGGGCACAGTCAGCTGCGTCCCTCGTAGTGGCTCACATGCATGTGGACAAACCTGCGTGAAGCCCTTGCAGAAGCTCATTCTACAATCCGGCAGCTTTCCTACAGGCTATCAGAAACCGACCTGGGACTCAAGATAGTACTTCCGAGGGCGGGGGGCAACCTACCAACATGCCGGTAAATGTCCAACAGCGCGCGAACCATCTCCGTCTGCGCCGCCGGATCCAATATCGAAAGCAGCGGATGCTGCGCGCGGAACGAGTCCCAGATGCAGTAAAACGAATCAAAGTACGGTTCTGTGGACTCCCACAGCGGGTTCTCCCCAGTGTAGTTCTGTGGGCTCACCAGCGAGCGGTACAGTCCCGACCAGAACACCGTCTGCAGCTCGCGACTCGCGCCGGTAGCGTCGACTTCCACGACACTCAGCTTCTCTCGCCAGGCGCCCTCGGCGTTCCTGACCGTTCCAGTAAAGTCGAAGTCTGGGATCTCGGACTCGGCGTTGCGGCAGGCCTGGTCGGTGGACTTGAAAGACATGCCCACCCTCGCCAGGATCTGTTCCGTCGACGCGGGCTCGAACTGTACCCATGGCCCGCCCGAACCACTAGGGTTCGAGAAGCCGCGGTCTATACCCTTCAAGTACGTCGCGCTCGTGACCGGGTCGTCCCCCATAAAGATGCCGCCCCGCTGGATCTTCGCGCCCTGGAAGTCTGCGCAAAAGTACGCGTCGTACGACCCCTTTCCAAAAGAGGGTTTGAATGTCCCCCGGCCCACCATCCGGCCGGTCTCGGGGTAGACCTGGCATTCCGCTCTTGCTGATTGCGATGTGCCACCTAGATCCTGGAGGTCTATTAGAAGAAGCGGACCCCCACGCGCTGTGACTTGACCCCCGGCTGACTCGTAGGTGAGCCCGGGTTCGGGGGGGAAAGTGAATCGGTAGAGGGCCGTGCGCTGCGAGGCGGTCATCTCGGCGCGGACGTGGTTGGCGAGGGTGATGGAGAAGTAGCCCAAGCGGGCGGCGACGGAATTCGCGGCCCGCTTGAGCTTTCGGGTGTTGGTTGCGTAGCGACACTTCGTGTAGTCGTTTTCGGGGCAGCCTGGGTGAGCGAAGAGGGGAAAGTTGCCCAGCGAGGGGTTCTGTGGTAGTTAGGTGCGAGCTCGTGAGAAGCGTCACTGGCGGAAAGGCACTTACTCCGCCGGTTCCTTGGGGTTTTATCAGCCGGATCGTCCGAGGTTGGGGAAACATGGTCGCTTACCGGAGTCGTGGAGGTGAGAATAGCCCCCGATGAAGGAGTCGTCCGAGACGAAGCCCGCGGCGTTCTCTCCTCGGACAAGAGAGTCGGGGCCAGGCTTCGCCATGCCTGTGTGCGTGTAAGTGTTCCACCTTTCCAGAATGGTATATTCGGGACTTGCATACCATATGGATGCGTCGGTCCTGGAAACACATGGCCTTATACAGCATGCCTATCAGTCACATGCTTCCCACCTCATACGTCTACTTCCAGGTGCCAGCCTTACCTCCGTTTATGGTCCCGATCAGAGGATCTATGAAATTGAACGGCTCGAAGTCGTACTCTCCGACTGGCATGCGGAGCGACGGGTCCCACGGGCGCGTCCTTGCGGGTATATTGCTCGGGAAGTAGAAGAAGATGAAGACGTAAGTGAGCAGCGCCAGCGCTACTAAGAAGCGCAGCGGCTTCTTGAAGATACGGGCCATAGTGCCGGCTAGAACGGAGCGGCTGGCGCTTCTAGACTCCCCGGCGTGCTAATCGCGGGAAGCGTCGGTGGCGTTTTGTGTGTCTGCCAGCGTGTAAGTGACTTCAGGTAGCGGATTCGGCGGGCGGGTCGCCATCAAGTGTCGCCAGAGACCCCGCTGCCTGTCGATAGAGAGAGGAGGCGAGACGGGAACCGTGTAGATCCAATGGCGCCGGGCGCCGATGCACTCGTAGTCGGCGCGCTCAGCTGCCAGCCACCGAGAACCACCTTGTCTCTGAATCGAAGCCGACGCTGTTGACGCGAACACTGCTCGTCGAGAGATGTATGGTGAGGATATCCTCGGACGATATACGAAGGCGTCGAGTGACAAGTTATCTGCGCGAAAAGGAAGCGTGACGTGAGGCGGTTATATACTTCAGGATAAAGAATGAGAAGTCCGTGGGTCTCCCCCTCCCGTCCAATATACCTTCGGAAGTGGGATAAGTGCATGCGGAGGTGCTCTTAGAGGGAGATTCCAGCCAATATATCCAGCAAGGTCACACCCATCCGGGGCCAAGGTTTTTCCAGCCACTGGGGATGCAGTCTGAAGGTGTGGAGCGCAAGAGAGGGTGTTTTTCATCTGAACATGCGAAGTATATCCTGCTATGTGCTTTCTGACACCAGGGGACCTGATTCCACGTTCTCATTCTGTATGTCTCAAAAGTATTTCTCAAAATTATGACCGGGGGAGGCTGGTCGAATGGGAGGATGGTCCGGTGTAAGCCCTCTTGCTTCTTTAGATACATGCAGGCTTGGCGCGATGGGCGTCGGGTGAATGCGCAAACGAGGGCCTTAGGTTCGCCTGGAACCAGAAGCGGATTCATGACCAGAAATGTGACTATGTATATGACCCAAGACGAACCTATCGGTTTGCGGTACGGCCCGTCTCAAATCTTGGTTGACAATCGACGACGAGATCGATGTCCGAGTCCGGAAGCTGTTATCGTTTAGTCCTGGTATCGGTGCGAGTCCATCACCTCTTACCTCTTGGGGACGATGTAGATGTCGCCAAGGTGAGGTACATGAGGCGCCTGCTGTGCCCCTGTGGTGAGCTGCAGGGAGTTGCTGACAGGCGTAGTTGGAAGTGCTCATCAAGAGGTGACCAGGTCCAGAAACCGCATCATTTTAGCCTTGGTTATGAGCAATTCCCAGAACCCCCAATGGCGGAGCGACAGAGACGAGACTCTAAAGCCCAGGCACTGCATCTGGGGGCGTCTCGAAGCTGCGTCGACTAGCACATGTACTTGGTCTAGGAGGCAGTTGCGAAAAAGAGGAGCCGTGTTGTCATGTGTGCAGGTACCTCCGGATGTACCGATGGCTCGTCGAGATGCGGCGTCATGGGATCCCGAGAAGCGTCGGTGTTATTCCGCCGAGGCTCCGTGCTCGCCAACGCGCAAAGGCTCCAGTGCGCATTCAGGCACTGGCGCCCCTGCAGGGCCCTCTGCTGATGCCGTCATGCGCGGTTGACGTGACTGGCCCCGCGCTGGCTCGCCACTGCCGTTCCACCGTTTTCCACCATCTTCGCGCAACCCACGAACGTTATAACTCGCCGTCCCTCTCCGGGCTCGGTCCGTCCATGCCCTTCTCTGCTGAAGCCGCTCACACTCGGATTATTGAGTCCTCGCTGCGAACCCCCCGTTTCGGCCATCACTCGGCGGGGAATTCCTGGCCGCCGGAACCTGGAGGGTTACACTTGTGGGTCCAAGCTCCGAGAGCTCAGACCAGCACACTACACACTACTGCGACCCGCTGCGCTGCGTCAGCCCCTCCACCCGCTTCTAACACAAACTCAACGACATCATCGAGCCCGAACACCCAACTCCCGCCTCACACCCCCCCGAGCGAGGACAAAGACATGAGCCATGAACTTCACAACTTTCACCGGTTCCTCACGCCGCCCGAGGAACGTCAACCTCAGCGGCCAGCCCAGTAATCCGAATCCCTTCGCCGCATCCTCGTGGGGCGCCAGGCCCGGCGACCCGAGCCGAACCGTCGAGCAGGCACAGGCCGAGCGCCAGCAGCGCCAGAAGGAGAGGGAGCGCCTGCAGGGCGCCAAGACGATTCAGCGCGTATACCGGGGGAGTCTCGCGAGGGCCGGCGCGAGAGAACTGCACCGCGCAGAGTTCGATGCCGTGTACGCGGAGTCGATGGTGGGCGTGGCCGATGGTGCTGAGGACAGGGTAGACAGGGCTCTGCCTCATCTGCTGCGGGCATTTAGGCTGGCGAACAACGCGGATGTCGACCGCCTGTCCAGGCTGTGCGGCGACCTGGCCGTTGTTGGCGTGGGCCCGCTGGCCAAACAAACCTCCTTCCGGATCATCCAGTTCCTCGACGACCTTCTCGATGTCCTCGACTTGACACTGCGGACCGACCCTTTCCCGGAAACGCCTTCGTTTCTGGACATAATCACGCCAGTCGTGCAAGAGTTTGCCAGTGTTGTGCTGGTGGCGAAGACAGCTACCCGCCTCTTCTCCCTCCTGGGCCGGCTCTCGTCAAGGGAGTTTCTAAATCCGCTGTGGACTGCGGCGACTGTGCGGACGATACTCGCGCCATTTGAGGCTCTCCGCGCGTCAAACTGTAAGCGCGGATATTTAGCCTTATGGCCCCCAAGTTTCACAGCCATGTCTAACTAACATGAACCTTGTAGACGGCCCCTCTGCCACATCCGACGTCCGCCGCAATGCCTACCGAGCATTTGCCTTCAATTTCCTGTCAACCGCGGACCTGTACCTTTTTGAAAGCAACTGTCAACATTTCCTGGCGTCGCTCGATCTCGACGACCTCACCGCAGTTATAACAGACGAAGCGCCCCGGGCCCTGAAGGATGCCTCGTCAGCCGACAGCCTCCTGTGGCTTCTGGCCCACCTCATACAACTCTACACAGCCGCCACCGGGTACAAGACGGAGACGATACTAGCGCCCCTGTACCTTCTGCTCTCAAGCTTGGGCAAGGAGATACGTCCTCGCCTAGCGGCGTCGGCCGACCGCGAGGATCCCTACGACCACGCGTCAGAAGGCAGCGAAGTGTCCGCTGCTGGGCCCCTTCCGGGATATGTCAAGGCGCAGCTACAATCGCTGGTCAGCACTGACTCTATTAAGAATATCCTCCACCAGCTCTCGGAGTAAGTCGGAACGTTTTCTCCTACGCCAAGTGTTTGCCGATGCTAATACAAGTGCTGCTAGACAACAAGGCGCAGCCGAGACGACAAGGACGGTGACCCTCCTGAGTGGCTATCTCCTAACCCTCTTAAGCCACTTCCCAGAGCAAAGCGACAACATACGGATGCTACTCTACCTGTGTGACCTGCGCTCTGCCAACGGGGACACGGTGCCCGCGCTGCATTGGTTATGGCAGTCTGTCTCAAAGTCGCGCATATTCTTCCAGGGATGGAACGACACGAGAGCGCCGGTTGCTATCCTGAAGAGCTATCTAGCGAACCAGACTGGACCACAGGCACAAAATGGCGACTCGGAATGGCGTGTACTCCTGCTATTCCTCGACCTGTACATCTTCGTCCTCCGCCTTGCCGACGATGACGACTTCCTCGGTGCCATCAAGCCCAGCATATCACAGGCCTCGAGCCCGTCTCGCATCCAGACCTGCTGCCTGTCGTTAGAAGTCGTCCGGAACATCACAGTATTCCTAAAGAACTTTTCGTTCGCTCTCTACCACGACACGAACGCCATATTACCGTCGTCATCCCTCACGACGGAAGCCGCCGAGATCAAGCGCTCCGGCTTGTCGATGGAGGCCACGACGCGTCTGGACCTCGACGGCCTAAAGAACATCATCACGACGGCCATGCAGCTGCTATATGAGCGAGACTCACGGTTGCAGTTCCTCCCGTCGGATCACTGGCTCATGACGTCTCGTTTCAACATGGAGGGCTTCATCGCCGATGTTGTTGAGGAGCTTCAGAGGCAGCAGGAGGCGGAGGACGAGTCCGAGGACGAGTCGGATGAGGAGTCGATGTACGCGCAGCCGCTGCGCAACCAGTTCCAGATCAGGCGGCAGAAGGCGCAGCGCGAGCTGGCAAGGAAGCAGCGAGAGCGGTATCTTGCCAAGATTGGGCCACGACTAGAGATCCTGAAGCACATGCCTTTTGTCGTGCCGTTTGATACCAGGGTCAAGATCTTCAAGCAGTTCATCTACCTGGACAAGATGAGGCGGCGTGAAGGCCTCGTGGACGCCGACCTTTGGCGGCTGCAGCAGCGGGCGTCTGATCAGGGGATGAATCGGCTGGGGAGACACAGCGCTGAGATTCGGAGGAACAGGGTTCTTATGGATGCTTATGACCAGTTCTACCCGTTGGGAAGCGGGATCAAGGAGCCCATAAACATCACTTTCATTGACCGGTTCGGTGATGTGGAGGCCGGTATCGATGGCGGAGGTGTGACGAAGGAGTTCCTCACGTCGGTAATCAGCGACGCGTTCGAGGAGGAGGACACGTGGTTCTCGCGCAACGCCGAGGGCATCTACTACCCCAACCCGTCGGTAACTGATTGGTTCCGCGAAAGGATGGTGCGTTGCGCTACGGACAGCGAGAGGCAAGCCGTAGAGGCCGAGTCGCGGACCGCGATGAAGGTGTACGAGTTCCTCGGCCGCCTGGTGGGCAAGTGCGTCTACGAGGGGATCCTGGTCGACATTGCCTTTGCGGGCTTCTTCCTGATGAAGTGGCGCATGGCGGGCGGACAGAACAGGTACCGCGGGACGGTGAACGATCTGCGAGATTTGGACGACGAGCTCTACAAGGGTCTCATGAAACTCAAGAACGAGCGCGGGGATGTCTCGGCGTGGGACATGTACTTCACCATCGACGACGAGGCGTTCTTTGGGCGAGACTCGGAGAAGTTTGTGGTTACCAAGAATTTGGTGCGGGATGGGGATAGCAAGAAGGTCACCAATGACAACCGGCTGCTCTTCATCTCGTCCGTCGCGCGGCACCGGCTCGTGGTGCAGCCCGCCGCGCAGACGAATGCGTTTATTCACGGGTTGAGGTCCGTCATCGAGCCGTCGTGGCTGGCGATGTTTAACCAGGTGGAACTACAGCGCCTCGTCGGCGGAGATTCGACGGAAATCGACCTCGAGGACCTGCGGCGGAATACCATCTACGGGGGCCTGTACGTCATCGGCGACGACGGGATGGAGCACCGCACCGTCCAGATGTTCTGGCGGGTCATGGCCTCGCTCAAGGATAGCGAGCGGCGTGAGGTGCTAAAGTTTGTCACGTCGACGCCAAGGGCGCCGTTACTTGGGTTCTCGCAGCTGAGCCCGCGGTTCTCGATCAGGGATGGGGGGAGAGAGGTGGAGAGGTTGCCGAGCGCGAGTACGTGTGTTAACCTGTTGAAGCTGCCACTTTATTCGGACGAAAGGACGCTGAAGGAGAAGTTGTTACTTGCGGTGTCGTCGGGGGCTGGGTTTGATCTGAGCTGAGGGTCGTTCTTAAGCTCAACCGCCCATCTGCCGGACCTCGCCCCTACGACGGTTGGCAAACGTTAGCTCCTGGTGTACTGTATTGGGCCAGGGGAGTGGTTTGCTTGCCGGTGGCGGGGGCAAGCTTCCAGAGGAGCGCGTCTCCTAGGTCTTATTGAAGTCGGAGGTTGGGGCGGGCGGAGGGGAGGCTGGGTGAGGCTTGGAGCAACATGTGCTTCTGCGTGTGCTTGTTGACTTGTTGCATGATGATGTCTGAAGCATGTATGACTAGATAGAACCATACGATTTGAAACGACATTCAATAACGGGCATGTGAAGGAGGGCTCGACTCCTGCCGTCCTGTGATGTCTCGAGATGGTCAAGGTATCGGTCTCGCGCGTAGGGTATGTGAAGTCTTACGTTCTCGCGCGCACATGACGCATGTAATATGTATAATGGGGTCAATTCTCTCTAGCTGTCACTCGTTTTATCGCCTCTGGCCAAAACAAGAGCATGAGGCTCATATTGAACCGTCACTGATGAAGTCCCGTGCGAACAATTGTCCTCGGTACTTTAGTTCACACCGTCGAGTGGGGCAGGGTTAGTATGACTAAATATTTTCGACTTTCCGAAGCCGATGACAAGCTTGAGGGGATAAGCCAGGCCACAACAGCCACGCGCAATGTAAAGAGAATAGGAGATCCACGACACACCGACGCCGCCGTGTCACTATTTCCCTGTGAGTGAGTGACTTGACAGATGAAGTTGCGACCAGACAGTGTGTCCTACCTAGGGAGGTGCGTGTCAGCAACGGATGGAAAAGTAACTTACACAGTGGGGCTTGGGTATGCGGGGTCAAGAAAAAAGGCATCAAGCCCTGGCCCACAGGGTACCATGTACCTTCCCAACGGCGGCAAGCACCCACCCATCACCTGTGCTCCACCGCCACCTCTCAAGAACACTCCGCATTAGGAAAGAAGCGAAGGAAAAAAATTCGAGAGGGGGGCAGCGACCGAGTGGGCAGAGGAGGGACCCAAGACAAATTTCTTCGTGACGGGGATCCGGGTCCCTTTCTCTCTCCCCCTCCACAAAATCCCACAAGCAACCTATCGCGACGGAAAAACCCTTCCCTCAAGAAAAAAAATCCAAAAAAATCGGGATCCAGATCGGAAGTACGGAGTCTTCGTACTTTTCTCTGTTCTCGGCCAACTCTTACCCAAACCAAAAAAAAAAAACTCACAAAAAAAAACACCTCCATCTCTCCCCACCGCCTACCAACAACCTCCGATCCCGACTCCATCTTCTCAATCCTACTGCGGATCATCTTCTTCGCTCGCACCCTCGATCAGTTCCTGAGTGCGTTTCTCCGACCAGCCAGCTTTCCCCACACCCTCGTGTCTGGAAGCAACTCATAGTCGTCCCTCGCGCAGCGATTCCTTGAAGCCGCCTCGTCCGCCCGTTTGGTCTAACTCGCCGCCGCCGACCTTGTCGATCGACCGTCCGAGCCCATCAGCTGGTCCTGCTCCCTTTTGCGACCGGCCTAAAAGTCTTCTTTAAAAGTACGCACAGCCCCCATGTTCTAGTGCCAGACGCACACTGTCCCTTGCGTCCACGTTGGATTGTTTCATTGGCGCCCTTGCCGACCCCGGTGTGCTTCGCTGCTAACCACCGCCAATTCCGCTCTGCAGAGAAGATTCTGCTTTGATACCAAACACCATCACCATTTCCGAGACCTTCGCTCACCCACCCACCGATAAAATGGCCGCCCCTTCCGCCGCTGTTGACCAGCTCGCCTCCGACCTTGGCAATGCCTCCCTGAACGGGGGTGAGAACGCCCCCGCCGTCAACACGAACGTCCCCGAGCAGCAGGCCGACGAGGCTGATGCCGCCGGGCCTACCCCCACCTCTGCCGCTCCCCACCCCCAGGCGTCCGCCTCGCTTTACGTCGGCGAGCTCGACCCCTCCGTCACCGAGGCCATGCTCTTCGAGCTCTTCTCCCAGATCGGCTCCGTCGCCTCGATCCGCGTTTGCCGTGATGCCGTGACCCGCCGCTCGCTCGGCTATGCCTACGTCAACTACAACTCAACCACTGACGGTGAGAAGGCTCTTGAGGAGCTTAACTACACCCTCATCAAGGGCCGGCCCTGCCGGATCATGTGGTCCCAGCGTGACCCCGCCCTCCGCAAGACGGGCCAGGGCAACGTCTTCATCAAGAACCTCGATGTCGCTATCGACAACAAGGCCCTCCACGACACCTTCGCTGCCTTTGGCAACATCCTGAGCTGCAAGGTCGCCCAGGACGAGAACGGTGTCTCCAAGGGCTACGGTTTCGTCCACTACGAGACCGATGAGGCGGCCGCGCAGGCCATCAAGCACGTTAACGGCATGCTTCTCAACGAGAAGAAGGTCTACGTCGGCTACCACATCCCCAAGAAGGACCGCCAGAGCAAGTTCGAGGAGATGAAGGCCAACTTCACCAACGTCTACGTGAAGAACATCAACACTGAGGCGCCCGAGGATGAGTTCCGTGAGCTCTTCGCCAAGTACGGCGACATTACCTCGTCGACCCTTGCCCGTGACCAGGAGGGCAAGAGCCGTGGCTTCGGCTTCGTCAACTTCACCACCCACGAGAGCGCCGCCAAGGCCGTCAACGAACTCAACGGCAAGGAGTTCCACGGCCAGGAGCTTTTCGTCGGCAGGGCCCAGAAGAAACACGAGCGTGAGGAGGAGCTCCGTAAGTCGTACGAGGCTGCCCGCCTGGAGAAGGCCAACAAGTACCAGGGCGTGAACCTCTACATCAAGAACCTGGACGACGATATCGATGATGAGAAGCTGCGCCAGATGTTCGCCGAGTTCGGCCCCATCACTTCTGCCAAGGTCATGCGTGATGCGGTTCCTGAGCCTGCCGAGGAGAAGAAGGAGGAGGAGGGTGAGAAGAAGGAGGGCGAGGCCGGTGAGGCCGAGGCCGAGACCGAGAAGAAGGAGGAGGGTGAGGCTGAGAAGAAGACTGACAAGTCCGGCAAGAAGCTCGGCAAGAGCAAGGGCTTCGGCTTCGTCTGCTTCAGCAACCCCGACGATGCCACCAAGGCCGTCGCCGAGATGAACCAGCGCATGGTCAACAACAAGCCTCTGTACGTCGCGCTGGCTCAGCGCAAGGATGTCAGGAAGAGCCAGCTTGAGGCTAGCATCCAGGCTCGCAACCAGATCCGCCTCCAGCAGCAGGCCGCTCAGGCCGGCATGGGCGGGCAGTACATGCAGCCTCCCGTCTTCTACGCCCAGCCCGGCTTCATGCCCCAGGGTGGCCGCGGCATGGCCTTCCCTCAGCCCGGCATGATGCCCGGTGTTCAGCCCGGCAGGCCCGGCCAGTTCCCCGCCGGCTACCCGCCCCAGGGTGGCCGTGGGATGCCCGGCCAGATGCCCCCCAACATGTTCGGCCTCCCCGGCCAGTTCCCCCCTGGCGGCCCCTACCCCCAGGCCAACAACCCCCAGTTCCTTGCCGCCGTCCAGCAGGCCGCCTCGACCGGCGCCGGCCGCGGTAACGCTCCCCCTAGGGGCGGTCCCATGCAGGGCATGCCCCCCAATATGCCCGGCATGCCCGGTCCCGGGATGCCTGGCTACCCTCCTAACGCCCGCCCTCAGGGCAACATGGGCCGTGGTGGTGCTCCTGGTGGCCGTAACGGCGGCCAGGCTGGCCGTGGCCAGCCCCCGATGGCTCCCGAGGGTGCCGCGGCGGCGCTCCAGCAGCAGCTCGCCAACGCGGGCGGCCCCGCGCAGCAGAAGCAGATGCTCGGCGAGCTCATCTTCCCCAAGATCCAGGCCCTGCAGCCCGACCTTGCGGGCAAGATCACCGGCATGCTCCTGGAGATGGAGAACTCTGAGCTCATCAACCTGTAAGTTGCCCCCACATGTGCCGTCGACATTGTCCAGTACTGGCAGAGACTAACAAAGACGCAGTATCGATGACGCTGATGCGCTGAAGCTCAAGGTCGACGAGGCGATGGCCGTGTACGACGAGTATGTCAAGCAGCAGGCCCCCGCCGCCGAGGGTGAGGCGGAGAAGAAGGAGGAGAAGACGGAGGCCTAAGCGGCGAATTGGGCCTAAGCGAGCGCATTGCCACTGTGAAGCGCAGCTGGCACGAGGGCGCAACGCCGCGTTTCTTTACACGATGATGGCACCATGAGGTCTTGTGGAATCGGTTTACGGAAAAGTTTTACGGGGCATTATGTGGTTACGGTCAATTTCCGGGTGTCGGATGCAATGATTGTTTTTTTTTTCTGAAAAGTTTGTCTTATCTTGTCCAACTCTTCCGACCTTGGGAAGGACAGCGCGATCATTGGGAGGGTGCTCCCGGGGTATGGGGCCAGGGGGTATGAACGGGAGCTGGTATGATATCGATGCATACTCTGCGCATCGGTATGATGTCGGATGCAGGAGGATTATCGCGGGAAAGGCTGCGGGGAGGACAGGCAGCTTGCGGATGTCTTCGAGATCGGGGGCATCTCGTCTCGGGCGGCTATCCACTCGTGACATGTTTGCCCTCGCGGAGTTTCGAGTGTTTATACGAGGTTGATCGCACGGCACCCGGATGGCGTTACGGTTTGCGACGGATTTCAACGATGACATGCCTGACCCAGACCTATACCCACACTCGCATGGGCGCGGCGCTCTCTGATCGATCTCGCGGTGAGAGGACGCCAGGCTTAGGACGAGTCTCGTTTGGGGCGTGGCTAGGGTCTTGGTCGGTGGAGGTGGTTCCAAAGTGTTAGTGAATTAATAGATTTAAGTGTTCGATATTCATGCCCATATGTGAGTTGCCTGTGCGAGGTGCGGTGTAGACATGGCCTGCGAGACGTCATGAGGCGCAGAGGTTAGGTCGTGACCAGAAGCTTGGGGGGCGGCCCTGTTCGAAGGAGGCGGCAAAACCCTGGTCAGTTCGCGTGAGGTGGTGCCACTTTGGTCCAGCGCATGAAGTATCCTGCTTACCACGCGACCAAAAAAATGGCAGGAAACGGGAAAGCGGCGGCGAAATGCAAGGAAGGCAAGCTTATTGGACCTTGAGGCTTTTTGGGGCAAAACGGACCTTGAATCAGGGCGCGGGGTAGTAGAAGCTGTTGGGGGTTTGCCTGTTGTCACTGTGCAGTCACACTGGGGATTTGTGTGGCCGCCCGCCAAGCTACGCTTGACCTCACTGATCAACCTTCCCCTCAGTTTCCATGCACGAACACTGCCCTTCTTCTCCCTCGCAAACTCGCGACGCTCTAACCCCCCCCCCCCCGCCCACGGAAACGAATTCATCAATACTTCATTCGAGGTCGAAGCTGTGCCAGCAATCCACCTGGACCCGTGATGGCTTGAGCGCTGTCTTGTTATAGCGACTACCTTGTTACTGGACAATGCGAGGCCGACTGATTTCCCGGTCCAGGCACTCCCAGTTTTACCCCAGCTGATATCACGAGCTCGGACCCGTCGATTCTTACAGGACAGAACGAGATAGAACTGGCGAACGAACGGAATACGAGAACGAAGCGACGACACCTCGCGCTCTCCCAAACCGAACCCTTTCGTTCGAATTTCGCGATCTCGATACCCAACCCGCTTCACCGCCAAGGCAACGACCGTCATACAGCTGACGTATCTTAACCCCACAATCCTTGCTCACCCCCACGACGAGACCTTCGCAACAGCCCGCCATGGCGGGTCACAACAGCACCATGAGCCTCGAGGCCGCCCTAGACGAGGAGCGCAAGGCCATCATGGAGATCCTCGAGCGCCAGGCCGGCAACAGGAAGCCCGCCGCCCCGCCGCCCCGCCCCGACTCCCCCGCCGAGACGCGATCGCCCATCCGGAGCATGCTGGACGTGGGCGACGACGCGCACTCGCGCAAGGGGTCATCTCCGCCGCCGGCCATGCGGTACAGGAGTATGCTGGACGTTGAGCCCGACGCGACACCGCCGCCTGGTGGGCACAGCGCTAAGAGCTCTGTATCGGATGCGCCGTCTGCGGCGGGAAGCACGCGGTCGGCGGGGGATCCGTCGCTCTCGCGGGCTGACGTGTCGGGGAGGCACACGTCGCCGGGCAGGGACCCCCTGACGGAGTACCAGTTCAGCGACATCATCACGTCGCAGATCGGGCAATCGCTTCCCATGCCGAAGCGGAATCAGGTGAGCGGCAGGAACTCTGCCGCCAGCCCGCTCGCGCAGACCCACGCGCCGCCGCCGCCCGCCATCGAGCTGCCGCGGCACTCCATATCAGGCCCAGTCGTGCGCCGGGGCCGGCAGTCTCTCTCCGTGTCGCCGCACGGAAGGCGGAGCTCGGCCACCGCCGCGTCGCCCCAGCCCGCCGCGCAGCCGCAGGACAAGTCCAACAAGCGCGTCATGACGCTGGACAGCGGGCACAGCCTCAACCTTGACAAGGCGTACAAGAACCTCTCCAACGCGAGCCTCATGGCGTCCGCGGGCCCGCTGTCGTCGCTGGCGTACCAGAAGGCGCAAGGGCAGGCGGCTGGGGAGGGGAGGCTTGAGAAGACGTACGTGGGACCGGACGGGGAGGGTATGTACTCTAGTAGTGAGGAGGAGCTCGCGGACGAGGGGGATGAGGAGGACGGGAGGGGGAGGGACACGGCGCCGAGGGTTACCAATAGTAGTGCGGGTTCGCCGGGGACGCTGCTTGCGGCGGCGGACGACGAGCGTGGGTTACCCCGACGTGCTGCAAGCTATATACTTTTGCTAACATCCATGAACAGGAAAACACGTCTCTACGACGTACAAGGTCCGCTCCCTTTTCGACTTTGAAGACGAGGAGAAGCGCAAGCTGGCCGCGTACCAGGAGGCGCACCCCACCTCGACCGTCAACTCTGCCAACAATTCCGAGAACGAGCTCGAGCGCGACGAGATCAAGACGGCACAGCGCATGGCGGTCCAGCTGACGGACGTCTTCTCCGACAGCGACGTCGACCGCTCGGTGCAGGTCATCTACCGCGGCGACTTTTCCCGGGTCGCGGGCGCGGCGGCGGAAGAGCACAAGACGCTGCGGAAGTACCTCGTTGCAACGGACATGAGCGAGCACTCTGCGCATGCGCTGGAGTGGGCCGTCGGCACTGTGCTGCGGGACGGGGACACGCTCGTCGTGGTGCGATGTCTGGACCCTGAGAACGATGACGGAGGGGGCGGTGGCGCAGCGGCGGGGCAGGGACAGGCGCGGTCGTCGTCCATCAGCGCGCTGGCGTCGGCGCTGGGCAGCGGGGGCAGTGCGGGCAATGACTCTGCGAGCGCGTCGTCCGGGCCCGATAGGCTGGAGGGGATCAACGCGGATCGCAAGGAAGGGGAGAGGAGGGCCGTGGTGGATGACCTTACGGCTAGGGTGTCGAGGCTGCTGAGGAGGACGAAGCTGCAGGTTAGGGTTATTGTGGAGGTTATCCACAGCCGGAACCCGAAGCACCTTGTGCTGGAGATGATTGATTTCATCAAGCCTACGCTTGTTATCCTGGGGAGTCGGGGGCGGAGTGCGATCAAGGGGTGAGTTCATGTTCCTTTTCCTCGCCTACACCTATCCCTTTACCCATCTTACAAAGAGGGCCAAGACTAACACGGCGCAGCGTCATTCTCGGGTCATTTAGCAACTACCTGGTGACCAAGAGCTCCGTGCCCGTCATGGTGGCCCGCAAGCGGCTACGCAAGAAGGCGCGCAGGGGCCCCGAGAGGCAGGTGAACAACCTAAGCAACCCCGCGGGGCGATCCCTCGCACGGGCGAGGATCGATTAGGCGGGAGTTGTTGATTTGCTCTTCTTTCTAACTGCGCGGTATAATTTTTTTTTACGTAGTAATGGGCTTGGGACTTGCAGGCGTGGGATGGGATATGGACTGGAACGCGGAAATACTCGTTATCAAGTAACGGCATGAACTCCAACTCGAATATAAGCTCCTCATCTTCTCCCCTTTCGTTTGGGATTGGCAGTACGCTCGCCAAGAGGAGTACAAATCTACCCTACGTTCACACCTACGGTACGCTTATACCTACGGGAGACAGGGATTGAAAGCCTTGGTCAGAGGTGCGGAGGAAAGGGGGCCATGCGCGGCGAAAGCGTTTGCATGGTGAATGCAGGTCGTGACGGGCGGATGCATCCGGGGTTGTATCTCCTCTCCTGTCGGTCCCGGTCGCATCGAAGAGATTGGACGGCATGGGACAGGTGGGATGCCCTTGTTTGTTTACATCCCAGGCGAGGCGGGCGCATAACCCCCATCCGTCACATACGGAGAGAAGCGAGGGGCAGATATGATGCAGCTAATCTATCCATTTTGGGGATAGCTTCTTCAGGTGGGATCAACAAGACGCGCTTGGACGGGAGAGAACGCTGCGCTTCTGGCCCCTCGCTCTTGGAACATGGGGCGAGTAAGTCCTGGGAATGGACCATATCATATGGATGTTGGAAGACGCGACGCGCTGGGGGACGGTTGGCTGTCACGTCGCGGGGGGGCGTTTCTGGGCTTGGGATTGGCCGGACGAGGGGGTTTGTTTTGATTTCTTTGTCTCTCCATCTCCCGGCGCTCCTTCGCCATCGGCTCGACCATGAATGCCAAGAGAGGAGGCGACGATCAAACCCATCGCCACGAGAAACCCCCGCTTTGCTGTCGTCGTGAGCCGGAGTGAGGTCGGAGGCCGCGAGCTGGAGCCATCTTGATGGGAGGTCGGAGGCGAGCGTTAGTCTGGTCGAGTTCAGCGTCACACCGCTTTCCGTCGGCCCCAAACCCACACACCCCAAACTAAGAGATGTCCCGGTTGTCGCAATTGCCTTCGCGACGGGTATCACATGAGCCCCCCCCCCCCCCCCCGGGGACCACCTGACCCCAGACCCCTGCCCCGCCTTGCGCCGCCCCTCCCGGCCAGCCGCCCCCAGCTGGCTCCACACCGCCTCCCCCGCCCCACGAGAAGCGACCCCGCCAGCTCGAGCCCATCCCAGCCCCCCGTTTCGAACGGCCCCGCGCGATCCAGTGACAGGCTTCCTTCCCCCCCAACCTCTCCATTTTCCGTCGTGTCACTGGATAGACGGCTCACACATCCTGTATCCAATGGAGACCTGCTCCTACGAAAGAGAGTTCAACTCACGTATTCCTCCTGAATACTGATGACGATAATTATCAGTGCCATCGGCAAAGGGATGGCCGTTTCTGAATATCACGTCATTGCTCCTGCTCCTTCGCCGTGATTCGACAGCGACGCCGACAGACACGTCCTCGAGCTTCCCGCTTCTGGCTCCGTTTTGTGGGTCCCCCTCACGGTTGCTGTCGCATTTGCCTTGTCGGGCTCAAATCCCGGCGCACGTCCACTCACGTCGAGGTCGCAAGTCCTCACCCTAGACCATCTCCCCGCTACATCTCAAGTAGTCAACCCCCCCCCCCCCCCCCAATTCGATCTCCGTTCTCTGATCCACCGTCCCCCCACCTTCCTCACCCTTACTTTTGCCCCCTCATACATCGACGAGCGCAAAGTCCCCGCCTGCTAGCTGACTTGGCGCGATAACTTGGAGAGCGCGCATCACGGGTACATCCGCAGGTCGCACATCAACTCGGGAGGTACCCTCTACCTTGAAGGCTCGATAGCAACGAGTAGCTCTGAGCCCACGAGTCCATTCTCCCAGATATCGTTGCGCGCGGCCCATTTGGGGACCTGCCCTGACGACAGCCGGCGACCTTAAACCCCCCCCCCCTCCCACGTTCCTCTCACACACACTTCAACCTCTCTCTCACAACCACATCGCCTTCGCCCCCGTCCTACCCTGTACAACCTCCTCTAATTCCCATCGCCTCACACCTCACAAAGAGCGCGAGCGCGAGGGCCTCATGAACTCCCTCTTCACCGTCAACAACAACGTCTCAGTCTCACTGATAAGCGTCACGGTCACCCCGAGCACCTTTCTGGCCGCGCTCGTCGTGGTCCTCACCTTCGTGTCACTCTACGCCTCGGTCTACATCGGGCCCCTGACCGCAACCGTCGCCGTCCTCGCTGCCCCGATCCGTCGCTTCTTCCCGGGGCCCCCGCCGCAGCGCCCGCCCCGGCCCCGATCCACCGCCCCAGCAACGATACCCCTCGACCTGGGCCCGGACCTGATCAAGTACCGGCCCCTCCCCGCCCTCCCGGCCCCGGAGACATCCAAAGCGCTAGTGCGCTCATCCCGCCGCTCCTCATCCACCAGCACATCCACCACCCGTCATGCTCGATCCTCTCGACCACCTCGACGTCTCTCTGCAGGACTTCGAGCCCCCTCCCCACCGCTACGGCCCCCCTCCCCCGCGCCGCGACGAGACCGACGCGAGCGACCCGGAACCGGATCACCCGGACTCGGCCTCCGTAGGTGGCTACAGTCCTCCGGCCTGGCGCCGCCTCGAAAACGGCCGTAAGTCGAGCGGCTTCTGGCGCGCCCCGGACAATCTCCTCCGCCCCTCCTTCGGCCTACCCCAGTCGCACGGCGGCGGCGCCCTTTCAAAGCCGCCGGGCCTGCCGCAGTCGTTCGGGGGCGTGCCGCGCGCGCGCACGCGCGAGAGCTCGCCCGAAGCGCCGGACAGCGACGGCGACGACGACGACGAGGATGACGTCGAGGTGTTGGCTCGTGCCATGAGGACGAGACTCCCGACGGGTAGTTTGTCGCCAGAGAAGGGGAATTCGCCTGAACCCAACCAGACGGAGACTACGATCAAGATTGACGACGTCGTGGCTGCTGCTTCCAAGACGCCGGTAGCCGAAAATTGTGAGTCCGCATCCGTTAGGCCCCTTATCCCTTGCATATTGCATAGACGCACGTTCCGTTCGTTCATTCACTCACATCCACCACCACAAAGACATCCGCTTCGCCGTGCGCGCCGAGGTCCAGCAACGGACTGAACCCATTGATGCCGCCATAACTTTCATGCGGAGCAAGCTCCGCGCTGTAACCCATTCCTGGACAAGTCTAGCCATGACGCTATTCCTCGCGCTGCTCTCCATCTCGGCCATCCGTACCGTCTTCCAGCCGGCGGGCCAGGCGCCGGTCCCCGACCTCGTAAAGGTAGCGGGGCTGGCGCGGTCTTTCGAGCCGCTGATCTACTACTCGGAAAATGGCGTCGCGCAGGTCGGAGACCTGCAGGCGACAAGCGTTGCGGTGTGGGATCTAGGGGAGAGTGTGAGGACCAGCAACATGACGAGCGCGGGGATCATCGTGAAGGAGCTGGATGATCTGAGCGAGAGTCTGAAGACGCTGTCGATAGAGTTGACAAAGTTCTTCGCCAATGTTGATGGGGACATTGACGGGTACGTCCATCTCGCCTGCCCTCCTAACTCGCTCTCGACTAACACCCCGCAGCATCCTCATCGTCATGGACTGGGCCCGCCGCGAGCTCTCCCAAGTCCGCCACCTACCATCCCAGCCCCTCGTATCCGCCCTCGAAAATGTCCACCAGACCCTCTCCAACGCCGGCGTCCTCGAGGCCCCCGACGGCAGCCCCACCATCGTTGGCCAGCTCGTAACCTCCGTCTTCGGCCCCACCAACTCGCAGCGCACGCGGCACGCTCTCCAGCGCACCTTTACCGAGTTCCTCACCGTATTGGAGGACTCCATCAACACGGAACTACAAGGCTCCCTCGCGCTCTTTGCGCTCTTCGAGGCAATCGATCAGCAGTTCCTCAACCTGGCGCGTACGGTGGCGAGAGAGTCGTCTCACCAGGAGGACATGCACACTGACCTCCTCTCCTCCCTCTGGACACGCATCCTGGGTCCCAACGCCGCAGAGGTAAAGAAGTACGAGCGCAACCGGGACCTCCTGCAGAACGTCCGGGAAAAGACGGTGCGGAACAAGGGGATCCTTCTCGACCACAACAACAAGCTGCTCTCCCTAAAAGCGAACCTCGAGAGCCTAAGAAGGAAACTCGTCTCGCCGCTGGTGCGGAGCGTGAATTCCAGCACGCTGACGCTCGAGGAGCAGATACGAGGGCTTTCGGACGTGGGCAGCTACCTCGAGGACGTGAGGAAGCGGCAAAAGGGGAAGTTGATGGAAATGGTGTTTGGGGCGCCGCCTGGAGGGAGGATGCTGATTGACCCGCGGACATGACACCCCTCTCCCTATACCCGATTCTTGTTTTCGTTCATGGCAATGGTGTTTTTTTTTTTTTTTGTTTTTTTTTTTTTTTTTTTTTTTTTTTTTTTTTTTTTTTTTTTTTTTTTTTTTTTTTTTTTATTTGGGAAGGGCATGAGGGGAGTTTCGGGGGTCAGCGAGCATTGGCGGCGCAGGGTAGATGCTGGGAGGGCTTTCGTGTGCGATGCGACGAGTTCCTGGCGTTTTTGGCATGGTCCCATTTCGGGCTGTCTACGATTTGATTTTTACTTTTTTATTCTTCTATTTTTATTCTTCAAATTTACGCCTCGTATTTCGAAGTCCTTTTATGACTGATTTCTGTTTTCTATTTCGGAGATCTGTTTTGGCCAGCCCTTTTCTCTGGTGGTCTTTGTTTCCTCGTGATTCCACTCTATCCTGGCGTAGGGCAGCTCTTTCCCATCCCTCGATACCAGGTCTGGTATACACGGATGAACATGTGTGGCACCATGCTGTGAGGTTGGCTCAATACGCGCAAGTTTATCGAGATGGGATGGCTGTTGTAGAGGCTGCGCTCTTGCAAAAGAGTCTTAATCCGTGAGCACTCACTGGCGAGTGAAGCCCAGACCGGGCCAGAGGCAAGCCTGGATGAGATGGTTTCTTAAGTTTCAGAGGCCTACTTCCCAAAATATTCTCCGACGGGTCTGGCCTACTCAATCCTCTTTACGACGACTCCTTGCTCTCCCCAGTTCCAGCATCCCCATCTTGACGGAACAAGCACGAAACCTCACATTACCCGCCATGCACAGATAAGCAAGATAGAAGAGCCGTATATAACACATCTGTATAACTCTATCAAAACACCCAACGAATACTATACAGTACAACACCCGTCCCATCACCCCGTCCGTCTCAAAGCCAACAACTCCCCCTTCCCCCCCCCCTCCCTAGTTTCCCCTCTTCCTCTTCTTCTTATTAGCCAAGTTCGCCCGCGCGGCCGTGGCAAGCTTGTGCACCTGGCCCCTCTTATCCCACACCGCCGACCTCCCCTCCACAACGGCGATGATCTCCGACGCGAGCCTGTGCGCAAACTGGTCCCTTCCACTCCCCATCGACGGCTTCTTGCTAACCGCGTCCAGGATCCACAGGAAGGCGATGCGCCGCCGCTGGCGGACCTCGAGCGGCATGGGCATCTCGAGCGTGGCGCCACCGCCCGCTATGCCCCTCAGGTGGCGGATCCGCATGAGGGGCGCCACCGAGTCGATGGCGAGGGTGATGTAGACGACGGGGTTGAGGGGGAGGTGGTGCGGCGGGGGGGCGCCGGGGAGGAGGGGGTACTTTGGGCTGATGATGGGGGGCGGCGAGGTCCGGAGGATGTTGAGGACGCGGGCGAGGTTCTGTCTAGTCGTCAGCTGCGTCGAAACCTAACACGAAAACTCTTCCATTTTCAGAAGGACATGGAGGGTCTAATGCAGGAGGGGACGGGGGGTAAAACGTACGCTCTGCGCCTTGCTCAGCTTCCCCTCCCTCATCAAGAGCCTCGAAAGCTGCGCCAGAACAGGGTGGTACCGGTTCTTCATCTGCATGTACCAGGGGATCGGCAGCTCCGGCAGCGGGAACTTGTGGCCCTCCCCGCCCACGACCTCCAGCCCCGACGCCACCTCCGCCAGCTTGTCGACCGCCGCGTTCCCCGTGCTCGCCGGCGGGATCACGCCGCTCTCGTACAGCGCCTCCTCCTGCCCCGGCGTCAGCCCGTGGGCCTCGAGCGCGCCCCTGCTGTTCGCGCTGCGGAACATGGCCTCGAACTCGCCCGGCGCCGCGCCCTTGCCGGGGCCGGAGGCGGGCGTCGTCTTGCCCGCCTCGTCGGAGAGGTGGCGCCTCGGCGCCGCGCGGAGGGAGAGGGCCTCGCGGTTCAGGAGGGCCGGCCGCGAGCGGACGGCCAGGGCGCGGCACGCGCTCCACATCCGCGCCGCGGGTGCCATCTTCGCAGCGTTCGTCGTTGGGTCCGGGTCAAGGGTTCCCGGCTATTCGCTCGTGACTTGGCGTTGGGACTTCAGAATCGAGCGGCCCCCGTCCGTTTTGGCTCTTCGTTGTCGTCGGTGGTTGCAAGCCTCTGGGGTGGTCTGGGGACGGGTGAAATGCTGCCGCTCGCAAAATTGTCCAGAGTGGGTCCCGAGCTGTAGCCGGTGCACAAGCCACGCTGGACGCCACAAGATGTGGCTTTCCTGTCATGATTAGTCATCACATCTACCCCGACTCCACCGAGCCGCACGTCCCGCAGCTTCACGATAAAAGACGAGGAGAGGCAACTGAACGGTTGGAGTTAGGAGCAAGTGTCGGTATCTAGATCTCATATCATGTGAATCCCTCGTTTAATTGTACATCCGGTCCATGACTCGAAATGTACTATAACAATTCGGTAGAACCATCACGTCCGCATGAGGATAAGCCCTCGACCATCCACCAAGGACCGCCATCAGCCCGCCTGCTTCGGATCGCGGTTGCGTCTTTTCCTGGCTTTTGGATCCCCCTTGCCCTGGTGTGTCTGAAATGGCCTTGACCTCTTGTCATAAACAAGGTTGCCTCTCAGGACAATCATCACGCTCGACAACACCCCACCAGCACCCCGGCACCACCCCCGTGTCCCCTTACAGGACAACCCCGTTCAAGCTCACGGGAGCCCAAGCAACACGCTGTATCCCACCTACAAAGCCCAGGACCTACCTCAGACCCCACCGCAGAGAAAAACCCGCACGTGCGGAAAGCTCACCTTACTCTTAACGGTCAGTGCACCCACCAACCCAAACAAGGAAGAAATGGCACGGATCTAACCCTCCCGTCCCGGGCCCCGATCCCGCTCATACACCCCCTAATCCTCCCACTCCCGCCACCAACCTCACACCCCCAACACTGTCTCGGGAAGGAACCGCCTCCCATCCCCCCCCTGTACGCTGGCGAGCCCGGGAACCA
Source organism: Sordariomycetes sp. B11D1 (assembly GCA_025503055.1). NCBI lineage: Eukaryota > Fungi > Ascomycota > Sordariomycetes > Sordariomycetes sp. B11D1. The sequence goes on from JAMFQS010000012.1 coordinate 117,477, forward strand.
CCCGAGACCCGTCGGCCGTCCCTCTCCTGTCCCACACCGCATCCCGCACCCCTCCCCCCCCCACGCTTGCTCATTGCGCCCTGTGCTACCGGGGCACGAAGACCGTTTTACTCGTACGCATTGAAACGCGCCATGCTGGGAACCGGTCTCTCGGCCGGAGACAGGTGTCTCCACGCTGTACTCCTCCCGCTTGGACAACGTACTACTCGTACTTGTGGTATAATGCCCATGGAGGCTGGCAGGGAACTCAGCCGTGGGAAATGGTCTTGTCTCACAAGAACCAGTGAGTGCAGGTCAAAGCAGCGCGCCTCGATCACCGCTTAATCCAGCTCGCCGCTTGCCGCCCCCACTTACCCAATCCGGACACCGCCTCGTTTCCATCCTCAAACATTCCCCCGTTCCCCAAGGGGGAAAAAAAAATAGCAAGAGCAGAACTTTAGTCCCAAGCGGATAACCCCTCTCGCACCGGTTGACTCGCCCTTCAGATCCCCGCCACCTTCAGTCGACTTTCCCGGGACTTCAAAACCAAGAGATCCGTCTCCCGGAGAAGAGGCCGGACACCGCCAATCGGCAGCGGAGCATCCCTTGCCGATTGCCGGGGCCGGGGAGCCCGGCTCCGCGGGTCCGCGCAGCGCTAGCTCCGTCACCTCTCGTCCCTCACCGACAGCTCCCGCCCTTCCCTTCCCCCGCCCCGCTTGTGTCTTTTGGTGCCACGCTGGTAGCGTGTCGGGGAACTGGATCCCGTGCACCTGGGGTCGAGCGAGCCTTATTCCCTCGACTTGGCTTACTTGCTCGTCGGTGTGGGTTGGTATTAGGGCTGCAAGGTTCCAACCATTACTCCCCATCACCAGCCCCGCGCTTCTTCGTTTGAAAAGCCCATGCCTGCCGCCGCAACGAGATGCAACCAAACGCGACAGATGCCATGGCCGATTCATCCCATCTGCAAATCGCAGTTCAATACCAGCATGAGAGCAAACGACGTTTGCCCATACGCATCACATGATAGACTGATATCCCACACCCAAACATAAACATGAACACCATCATCCGCGATAAAGAAGCAAAGCCGATAAAGCGAGATATTCACACAATCATCCGAATATGAACAATCTAATGGGACGCGTCGTCGTGTTTTGTCTTCTCGGAAACCCTGTGCTTTTCCAAAGACAAACCAGATTCAGCCTTTCACACAAGCAAACGGGAACGAATTTTGACTCCGCAAAAAGCGATAGCAATTGACACCCGAGAAAAAGAAGGAACGCGAGCCGCTTTGAACCAGAGACAAATAGAAAATACAAGAGGTATTAGGAAAAGCAAGTAGGAGGACAAATGAAAGCGCAATCCTAACCCCATTCTGAGCCGAGGTGTAAAAAAACAGTTATGTTTGCGCCGTGCCCATGTCGTGAAACCTCCCTTTTACGCCGTGTGGCCTCGGTCGACAATCCTTTTGTTCCAACTCCAGTGCTAGTAATCCTACAACGGGGGACACAAACCAAGGAAAGACAATCAGGCAGAACGCCTGTGAAAAGACAGAGGCCTCCGGAAAGTCAAGACAAGAGAGAGAAAGAAAAGAGAAAAGAAGAAAGGCGCATATGGAAGAGCAACAGAAGACGAGTAGCTTCTCCCCCAGGGGTGGCGGGCACCGATGTCATCGGACCAATATCCTGCTTCTTGTGCTGCTGTCGGATCGTCGCGTCGTATTGCCAGCTGTGGTAGGAAGTGTGCGACATTGTCGAGGATGCTGGCGTAAGACACAATCTTGATTGCAGGCGAGCGAGACCCTCCGCCGTCGCACCCGCACACGGCTATTAATGCCACGGGGAGGATGGGTTGCTGCTGCTGACGTAGCGGAGCGCGAGTTCCGCCGCGTCTTCCTTGGCATTGTTGAGGTTCTTTCCGTCGTACCAGAAGCGGGCCTGGAAGACCTTGCCTTTGATCATGACTCTGCTCGACCAGGCAGTCCTGCCACCTGATGTCGTGGAAGGGAGAACACAAAGCCCCTCCGGTCAGCCACACGGCCTCACATTCGTGGGGACTTGTCACATGAAAACATAAGCTCACCTCGTCGGTCCGACAGGTACTCGAAGTGTGGCAATGGATAGTTGTTATCACGGCACGCATCTGCCCGAGTCAGCATCGTGCATCTCCACATCAATCTTGGACATCCTGCCTACCTTCGAGTCGGTCCTGCCAAGGAGTCGCGCTCGACTTCTGCGAACTCATCGTGCTGTCGCTCATCGCGATGCTGTACCAGAGACGTGGAGGAATCGACGGTCTCTGTTGCCTCAGGAGCAGGATAGCGGCCGGGGATGTTATCAAAAGGAGATGTGGAGTCTGAGTAGTCCCGAAGAAGGCCTGTGATGTTACTATGGGCTGCTTGGGTTCAGGGTATGAAGGGCCAGTATCCCTTGAAGTTTTTGTGATTAGATATGGCCAAGAGACAGCCATGTGGAAGCAGGGGAGCCAGGGACTTATATAGACGAAGACGAGGACCGCGGAGGGACGTATCCTGGAGGTTAACCATCCACGTATGTGCTGGAGGTGTGGGGACGAGAAGGGGCGTGGGGAATAAATTGGCGAGGGTAGAGACCGGCAGGATGGTAAGGTATTGATGTGGCATCATCCGTGGCTGCGGGATGTTGGATCTCCACTGCTTCTCTAGGGCAGGGCAACGGATGACGACCGGTAACAGCGCAGTCAAGCTGGCAATTTCTGCCAAGTGACGGCACGCCGCACCACGGGAATGCAAGCCCATGTAAGCCTGAGGAGTGGAAGTAGAAGAGCGAATCCGGATATACATGCACGGGAGAGGGGTGAGGACAGTAGACAGTAGACAGTAGCGGCTCATACCATCGCGCACCAGGGCCGCGCAGGCGAACTGCCAATTGAAAGTTATCCTATGTGGGGAGCTGTGGATTTGACGAGATAAACCGCCTGGGATAGCCGAGTCGTCTTACACTGTTCTAGAAAGAAGTGGCCGGTAACGGTGAAAGACCTGAGCACGAGACTAAGAACATGCGGAGTCCATCTTGCTTGGCGGTGCAGGGTAGAAGCATTGCTGCGCTAGGTTCGATGCCCGTTCAGAGAAGGAAGGCTGTTGGGCACTCCTAAAGCAGAAATTCCGTTTAGAGCGTAAGACGGCTGAGCAGGCAGAGGGTCAGAGTCTAGAGAAAGTGCCCGGGTACAAGACACCGACCGATGCCTGTCCGTATATGCATTGCACTAGGGTGAAGCGCGGAAAAGTCGGTATGCGCTTCTTTTCCCCGTCATGCTCGCCCGCAGGGCCTAAGGACTCCGGACTCCGGATCCCGCGTCAGACAAAGTGGGAGCGGCATTAGTTCCGTAATAACTGCCGTCCCGCTCGGTCTGTGGCTTGCTGTTGGGAAGCAATTCAGGAAAACGGACGCTCGCACAAGCCGGGTAGGATAAATGGACCCGCCTGAAGCGAATGAGACATGGACGCGAAAATATGGGGATGAGGAATACTGGACGGTCGGTCTAGAACGCTGCAAAGGCAGAGCAGACCAAGTGGGCACCAAGGCGCACCTCACGTCGCCGTTTGCATGCTAATAGCAAGGGTGAAAAGCTGGACCCACGAGGGGCGGGCAGAATGGCCGCTTGGCTTTTGGTGCGTCGCTGTTTTCACGTCACCGGGCATATCGACCACAGCAGAAATTCATATGTAAGGGGACGTATCACCACAATAATGGTTAGGCGCGAATAATTGGTAGGGTATGGAAGTGTTCATTAGTCGGTGTCTGGGTTTCGGGGCCCAGGAAAAGAAAACGAGAAACAACTCGTTCCGTTAACGGTCATTTGAAGAACAAGAACTTTGAGACGTGGGGAATGAAACCAGATGACGCCAACCACTGCGTCGAACAACAGGGGTGCAGAGTCCGGCGAGGCAAGGCGAGCATTCAGGGGAATGAGGCAGGCCACTTGACCTATCACGATGATGCCCGGGTTCATGGGGCCAACTGCCGACCCCGCCCCAAGATAGACGGGGTAAGTGACAATTGCGGTTTCGAGCTTCCGTGAGGTGTGTGGTGATGGCCAGTAACTGAGGCCTGTATGAGGCGTTCGGCGTCCCTGAAGATCATCTCCTGGCACCGGGGGACTCTGGCGAAGCCCCGGTGGTGGTGTACCGCGACCTGCGGCGGTTGGTGGGCCAGGATCCCGCAGAGACAAGTCATCCATCCGCTGGCAGAGACACGTTGTTGCGTGTCATGGTGACGAGGGCGAGGCGGTAGATACGGTGGCGGCGAGATGTGGGATGGATGGTCCCGTTGGGCAGCCACTGGCGGGTGGGCTCGATCTAACGCCACCAAGACCCAGGCCGCAGGAATCCACACGAGCCACCCTTTTCGGTGTTAGTTAACTTACGAACGATGCTCAATTGCAAATGGCCTTCGGAACGGGGAGGTAAAGGTTATTTAATGCCGCTGGTGACGGAGATAAGAATTTGAGTAGAAATATATGGGGGCTGCCTTGACGTTTTTCGAATGCGGAAGGCGATACCTGACGGTAAGAGCAAGGCAGGAGAGAAGGAGCACATACTTGAGACGGCCAGCAGGTACGGCAACTCCCATCCCACATTTGCACTCACTGCCCCTCGCGCCTTCCACCTCTCTAGACGTGCGAAAACGGACTGGGATACATTCATTAATGGGGGTTTAGCCTCGTTCGGGTGAGTTACCAGAGAGTCAAGTCTCGTCATGCCCTTCAGGGATGGCAGGCGCAATGCATATCCATTGGCCAGAAACAGCATATCCCCCCCCGATGAATGCCTGCATGTAGCTGATTCCACGAGACATATCCCCCCCGCCCTCCCCGCGCCCCCCCAAGTAGCTCCGTCCTCATGGTCAGGGAAAGGTAGGACGACGCGGAAAATATTCCTGCTCGCCTGGGAAGCTCGTAGTCTGGATTGGCTGCGATTCCGCCCAAGGCCGAATGACAGCCGTTCCACGCCAGACACGACATATTGGCCGTGGTACCGTCACACCCATGACTCCCGCCACAGGCCAGTGGCATAGTTCCCAGAATCTCGGGTCCGGGACGCCGAAGCGATCAGTAAGGCGGCGAAAATAACCGTTTCGAACGTGAGATTTCACTCCTGGATGTGAGAAATTCCATATCTGAAACACCACGCATTCTGGCTGGAGATGTTCCACCGTACGTGTCCAGTTTGTGTGCTGTTGATTTATTTCCATGTACGTTATTGGATATGATGGTTCATCCAGTCTCGATGCAGCACTCACCGCGAAAACACTGAGTTCTTGCGGATTATTACGCTTGCAGCGACTGATACACTCCTCAGCCTGGGAACGAGGACCACTCCCTGAAAATGAGTCGACTGAACCTTTGCTTCCACTCTACCTTGGCCTACTCGCTCCACAAGTCTATTCTGGATATGTATAGTGGCATACTACATTCAAAGAGGGGACCGGAGGTCGAACGCGAGACCATTGTTCCACCTATGTAACCGGTCTACCCGCAAGGGTAGTGTACGAGCGCGTTGTGCGCGAGGAATCTGATCAAGGCAAGCGCAGCTTACATAGTCAAATGACTGTTTCAGTTTATACCAGCTCAGAAATGTATGCGTGAGTTGCCAGCTTGCCTGTGCTGCTTGTCAGCCCGCCGTTTCGGTACGAGTGTCACGACCCGATGTCCCCCATGACCGATGGTAATATTGTGACGCATTGTAGCCTGTAGAGTACTGGGAACCGGATCATGCCTCAGTCTAAGTGCAGCATCGGCGTCATACGCGCCGAATCCAGACAAGCGTTCCTTCCCAACTATTTCTTACGGCATCGGATGAATTGAGACGTACGCTTCTCGAGAAGCTCTCGTTGAGCCAGTGTGGCCTGCTAGCTCCTAAACTTTTCTTTGAAGGAAGCATTGTTTTTAACAACGATGGGGATCGGTGTTATTTGGGACCCAGATGTATCAAGTTACGGTTCCAAGTGGTTTTAGCGTGTTTCTTGATGTCCATTCCGCTAACACAAATCAAGAAACATCGTGAAAGATGTAGGCGAATAATTCAACTCCAGCCGAATATCCGTGGTCAGACAGCATCTGTGTTTTACCCTTCTCCTCGAAAGAATGGCATACCCCTCATGGGAAGGATGGAGCTTATGTCGGTAACGATGGCTTGCCACTTCAGATGCTCTTCTTCGTATGGAGTGATCCCCTTCTGGGATGACTTGTACTGTACCTCGACCCTGAATAATACGGGCTATGTGGCACGTGTAAATTGGGCCTTTGGTATACAATTAATAGATAGACTGCATCACCTCCGGGCACTCTCAATATGCACGACCTAGCGGGGGATGCAGTGTCAGGTGACAGGGCAGCTCATGCTGGTGACATCCTTGTGCCCAAAAGCTGGCCAAAGCTGTGGTCGAAATCTTACAATGGGATAGTGTATTGGTGGTGGTGAAAGTAGATGTTGTGCAATGTGCGCCCAAGCTAAATGTGTGCCTTGATGCCCTTTTGGGGCCGTCGAGGTTTCACAACGTTTGTGCGAGCCGGGACGAACTGCAGATAATCATGACGGGCAGCGGGTAAAGGTGCAGATACGACCTGCCCACGAGATGAGGCAGAGCGCACCGGCCAGCAGCAGCCGCGACCGGTGGGCGTAGACACCTCCCTCACTACCGGGGGCGTACCCCATTGGGCAGCAACAGGCCATGTATATCGGATTGCATCTGTCTCGTAACGCAAGGAGCTTACCGGACTTTTGCGCTCGCCCCTCACAACTGCTATTTGGGCTCTGAATAGACAAAATGCAGGCGCGACCGGCAATACCTCGCGAACTATACTTCTCCACATGCCACACGACAGCGAGGCAGACTCATCCAAACACATACATGGGTGCATCGTGGCTTCTACGTGGCGACCGGTGGACTGTACTTTCCTTTCCAGTCGACTTGCCGATCCCTGTTCGGGGCCCGGTGCGATGGAGGGTGCCTCCGGCGCCTTCCCCATCTCACATCTAATCAAGACGTCCACCTAAAAAAACGGGGAAGGAGCGAGGATGCACGGCGATAGGCGCCACTAAGTGTATCCCTGATCCTGCACAGGACGAGGTATGAGGTGGGGCGAGGAGGCAGGCGGATTCGATCTCGCACTCATGGTTCTTGTTTTGCCATGTAAAAAAGTATCTGCTGGATCTCGCGGCGTTGTTCCACGCCAAGAAGCTGACGCCAACCGACTTGGCGGAGTCCGGGTTGTGTCGTTCATTTGACACGACGAACAGACGACGAAGCGGATCGGATCCATGGAATACCTTCGGCCTCAACAGCGTCGCACCGCGTACCTTCATCAGCCATACCGGCGAAGGCATCACTCCCGCTTCCGCTACCGCATCCCGCACACCTTTACCTCTCTTTATCCATTGTTTCGTTGGATTTTCTGACGCGCGATTGAAGGGCGTCTGGATGGCCGTGGAATGACTGATTGGAATCAGCAGCAGGGCGAAACAGCTGCGAGATGCCACACAGCATGACGAATAAGACTCCACCTGTTGACGTCTCCCGCATCTTTCCCTGGGCGAGACTGGCCCCTGCCCGTCCCAATCGGAAACGAGACACATGATGCCGCCTACAGCTGCGAGTGATGCCTTAGATCGGGCCGCAACCAATCCCTGGACAGCCTGGCAGAATGAAGGGCTGTTTCCCGATAATCCGCGCCTCGAAGAATGCTCCTGTCCTCTCATGGCGGCGCCCTGGTCGCAAGGCGATGCCGTACATGCAATCTTATGTATGTCCCCCGCCCCCACCTGTACGTGAGCATGCTGCTGTGGGTCGCCCGGGTGTCACCAACGGGAGGGGGCCGGTTGGGCAGCCTGCCATCGGGTCGGCGTCAAATCCGACCTGCAGGAGCCGCAAGGCCAGGAATGTTGGGACGGGGAGAAGCGCGTGTTTCGGGAGCGGCGCCTGACAGGAGGGAAGGATTACGCTTCGTGCAGCCACCCGAGTCATTGACAGGCGGCGAGCTACGCCATGATTGGAGTGAGAACCTAATTACGGCGTGGGAGACAAGGCCTCAGCGGTCTCCTCAACGGCGCAGGATGGGCATATACGGGCGGCTTCTGGCATCAGGATGCTCAGCCAGCCGAAGCGATGCCTTCGAGCCCGACGCCCCAGCCAAAGTCATGTATGGCTAATGCTAGTGCCTAGCGGATAAGACAGGTCGCATGGCGGAGCGAAGCCAACCACCTTTCGTTTCATCTGGGACATGAAGCCTTCATGTATTGGCGCCGAGCTCACGTGCCTGAGTGCTCTTCCGGGGCGATGGGGCGCTAGAAGGCGGTAAGAGGCAGGTTGCCTTGTATATCTACACGGCAGTGGAACCCGGATGTCCCGTCCGTCTCCCGCTCCCGGGCATGGCGGGACCCAACGGTGCGCCGAGTTGGAGCTGGACTGTCATTTCCTGGATAGACGCCCCCAAACATGTGCAAGTGCCTTTGCTGCCTCCTGTTTCCTGAACTAGGCGCGTGGTTTGGGGGCGGTGGCGGGCGGTTGGACCTCGGTTGCGGGGAATGGGCGCCAAGGTTCGCCAGGAGCCCCCTGGCTGGCGTGCCCCAGGGGCATTAGCATGGTTTCGCACGCTGATTGGGGCGGGGTGACACCCACTTACTCCGTAAACAGCGACACTCCGACGGTAGTCCCCAAGACGTGCCTCGGCATCTCGACTGGCAGCTTATGCCAACCTCCACCGTGTCCCAGTTCGAGCACCATGCTCGGAAGGCTTCGCCAGTTCAGATCTTATTTCTTCAAGACTCGACCTTCATTCTCCCCGTCTCATATTCTGCAATCCTCAGCATTTGCACCCGCGTTTTGCACCCCTGCCCGACGTCTCTCGACAATGCCGTTTGATACCGAGCTCACACGCCGCCTCGGCATCCAAGGTACGTATCCCGGCTCCTATCGGCGTCGCACTCCCGCTGCCACGAGCAGACGCTCACCAGCAACGCAGTGCCCATCGTCCAGGGCGGCATGCAGCATGTCGGAACGGCAGACCTGGCATCCGCCGTCTCGAATGCCGGCGCGCTAGGAATTATCACGGCGCTCATCTTCCCCACTCCTGAGGACCTCCGCGCCGAGATCCGGCGCTGCCGCACCCTGACCTCGAAGCCCTTCGCCGTGAACATCACGCTCCTCCCCGCTCTCGTTCCCCCTGACTACGCTGCCTACGCGCGCGTGGTTATCGAGGAGGGTGTCAAGATCGTAGAGACGGCGGGCAACTCCCCCGGCCCCGTGATTAAGCAGCTCAAGGACGCGGGCATCATCGTGCTTCACAAGTGCACGGCCATCCGCCACGCCAAGAGCGCCGTCAAACTGGGCGTCGACTTCCTCAGCATCGACGGATTTGAGTGTGCGGGCCACGTGGGCGAGTCGGACATTACCAACTTCATCCTGCTGAGCAAGGCGCGGCAGACGCTCAAGGTCCCGTTCATCGCCTCGGGCGGCTTTGCTGACGGACAGGGCCTTGCGGCGGCGCTGTGCCTTGGCGCGAGCGGCATCAACATGGGGACGAGGTTTATGTGCACGGTGGAGGCGCCGGTGCACCACAACATTAAGGAGGAGATTGTCCGAGCGGAGGAGACGGACACTGCGCTCGTGCTGAGGCGGTGGAAGAACACGACGCGGCTGTACAAGAACAAGGTGACGGAACAGGCGCTCAAGGTGGAGAAGGAGAGCACGACGGGCAACTTTGAGGAGATCGCGCCATTTGTGAGCGGGAAGCGGGGCAAGATGGTGTTTGTGGAGGGCGATCCGAACTACGGTGTAAGTCACCGTCTTTTGGCAGCGTCGGAGGGTTGATTTTACTGACGGCGTGATAGGTATGGACTGCGGGCCAGGTCATTGGCCTCATCCACGACATTCCGAACTGCAAGGACCTGGTGGCGCGCATTGAGAAGGAGGCCAAGGAGACGCTTCAGGACAGGCTATCCCTGTTCCAGCCCGGCTCGAAGTTGTGAGCGTTCAAGCTGGGTAGCCTTGTTTTTTTTATTGCAGACAGTAGGCATGGTGGTTCTTCCAATGCCTTGAAACGTTTCTCTCTCACATAGAAGAATAGACATGCACATGTTTGTTCAACGGGCAACGGACATTCACATGGGTGTTTTGGTGCAACTTGGTTTGGAAGTTTGATCTTGACTTTTATGAATGCGATACAATGAAGACGTGGTCGCTCTACTTCTCGGCAGGACTTTCTGATCCCAAGATAGAACTCCCGCTGCCATACCGTCAATACTCCATCACCCTCTTGATCCCGTCGTATATCCCTAGCGAGCAAGTTAGCCACCAGCTCACTCAAACGGACACGTACTCGGAGGAACAACTTACGCGCCACATCGGGGAAGTTGAACTTCTCATATAGCAGCGGCGTGGGGATATCCCACCCAGTTATCCTCGTAACCGGCGCCTCGAGCCTCACAAACGTGTCCTCGTCACCCTGCACCGCCGCCGAGATCTCGGCGCCGACCCCAGCGTTATTCATGGCCTCGTGCACGACGACGCACCGCCCCGTCTTCCGCACGCTCTCCAGCACCGTCTCCTTGTCCCAGGGGTAGATCGTCCGGAGGTCGATCAGCTCGACGGAGACGCCTAGGTCCTCCTCCGCGCGCGTGATGGCCGAGAGGCAGTTGTAAAGAGGCTCGCCGTATGAGATGATCGTCACGTCGGACCCCGGGCGGAGGACCTCGGCCTTCGAGAGCGGGAGGGTGTAGTCGCCCGCGGGGACCTGCTCGACGGCGGCACGGTAGAGGATCTTGGGCTCCATGAAGATGGTAGGGTCGTTCGAGCGGATGGCGGCCAGTAAGAGGCCCTTTGCCTGCAGCGGGGAGCGCGGCATCACGACGCGCAGGCCGGGGATGTGCGTGAAGAGCGCCTCGGGGGACTGCGAGTGGTACAGCGCGCCGTGACCCACACCGCCGCACGGCATCCGGACCGTCAAGCCCCCGGCAGACCGCCCCGTAGCTCCCTCCCGGTACCGCACCTTGGCCGCCTCGTTGACGAGCTGGTCGAAGGCGGGATACACGTAATCCGCAAACTGGATCTCAGCAACAGGCCTCATCCCCTCCGCCGCGGCCCCAATCGCAAACCCAACAATCCCCTGCTCCGTCAGCGGCGTGTTGAACACTCTCTGCGCGCCGTAGCTCTCCGCCAGATTCATCGAGCACCGGAAGACGCCCCCGAACGCCACGTCCTCCCCGAACACGAGGACACTCTCGTCGGTCGCGAGGGCCGTGCCCAGCGCGTCGTTGATGGCCTGGAAGAGGTTCATCTTGCGGGTCGGCCCCGCTCGGATCTCGGGCGGGAGCTCGGGGGAGGCGAGGGCCGTCTGCGGAGTGTGGCAGAGGAGGGGCGTCGTGGAGTAGTCGATTGGGAGGTTGAGCTTTGCGCTGGGCGGGTGGGTTGAGTAGGGGTGCCGCGTGGAGGGGCGTATCGCGGGGAGGGCGGCGGCGGCCCGGGGCAGGGGCCGGAGCCCGGAGCGGGCGAGGTGCCGGACCGTGGAGGGCTTCATGGCTGGAGGTAGAGGTTACCGTGGCTGGTTGGGGACGAGTTGGAGTCTGTTAGAGATTAGAGATCGGTTCCCCAGAAGTAGGGAGGAAAGGGGACAGCGGGGGAAGTCTCGGCCCCCCGTGGGGATTGTCCCACGAGGGGGAGAGCAAGGTGATGTCAAGTTCGGCTTGTCGCGGCGTTGTAGGCGGGCTGGAGGCGGGATACGTGGGTCCCTGCGACCACTTTAAACCGAAGCCCCCGTTGCCCTGCCAACAGCCGAACCCACTTTCGACCAACAACGGACGGGGGTATCCGATCTTGGCGCCTTGGCGATCTTGGCGGGGCGCGGGAAATTTGTCGCCCATGGAGTACTGGCGGGGGACGTCGAGTGGGAGAGGAAACGCGGTCAGTTTGTCTCAATTGTTTACGCGCTTACGGGATCAATCTATTTCACGGGGAGGGCGGCTTTGTGACACCGAGGCCAGCCGCACGAGTCACCATCTCGGCCCCGAGCTGATACTTCGAAGAGGGGGAAACCCTCCGTTTGTTTTTGTCGGTGTAAGGCGCCATGGCGCCGCGCGACGACTCGAGGCCACCACGTACGCGACGAAACCGCGGCCGGGAGCGCGCGGGAAGCAGGTCGCGGGACCGGACAAGGGACAGGGAGCGCGACCGCACGAGGGAGAGAGACCGGGATCCCGAGAGGCGCCGCGAGCGAGATCGGACACGGGACCGGACACGAGAGCGGACACGAGATCGAGACCCCGACCGAGAGGCGAGACGACAGCGTCGACGGTCATCCGCGCAGCCGTCTCGGAGACACGGCCACGACCACGACGATGACCGCCGACGATCGCGCCAGCGGAGCGAGAGTAGGGGTGAGAGGGAGAGGAGACGAAGTCGCGCGAGGAGTGCCGGGCTCTCGTCTAGTGCCCTCGCGCAGTATGCGCAGGAACAACGGCGCGAAGAGGAGCAGCGGGTACGGGAAGACGAGCAGAGGCAGATCGAGCGGGAGCAGAGGCGCCAGGCGAGGAGACAGGCGCGGCGGGAGCAGGAGCGGATGCCGAGGGAGGAGTACACCGAGATAGGAGTTGAGAAGCCGCGAGTCAAAAAGGGGCTGAAGAGGAGGGTTGTGAGCGGCGCGGTGATGGAGGAAGGGAGAGGAAAGGGGTATTCTGCGTTGAGGGGCGGAGCCGGCACGGATGAGTCCGTGGAGAAGGAGGCACTCTACGAGCAGAAGCGGCCGTGGTGGAAGCGGAGGCGGATATGTGAGTCTCGACAGTTGTATCCTATGAATCACGTCGGACCTTCTGCTAACAACAAATACAACTAGGGATGTACATCAGTGCCGGCGTCGTCGCGCTTATAGTCATCATTGTCGTGGCCGCAGTCGTCAGCCGGGATAACTCGGACGACGACGACGCCGACGACGGGCCCTCGACCTCGGACCTCGACGGCATCGACCGGGACAGCATCCCAGAGAAATACCGCGGCACGGAGCTCGACCCCTGGACCTGGGCAGACACCTCGGGCTTCAACCTCACCTTCACCTCGGAGACTGTCGGCGGCCTGCCCGTCATGGGCCTCTACTCCGACTGGGACGACTCCAAGGCGCCCAACGACAAGGTCCCACCCATCGACAAGCCGTGGGGCTCCTACGAGAAGACGCCCGCCAGGGGCGTCAACGTCGGCGGGTGGCTCGTCCTGGAGCCCTTCATCACGCCCTCGCTCTTCGACTATGACTCCGGCTACGGCATCATAGACGAGTACACCCTCTCGGAGCACCTGGGCAAGCGCGCCCGCGACAAGCTCGAGGAGCACTACGCGACCTTCATAACCGAGTCCGACTTTGAGGATATTGCGAAAGCGGGACTAGACCACGTCCGCATCCCCTACCACTACTGGGCCGTCGAGACGCACGAGGGAGACCCCTACGTCGAGCGCACCCAGTGGCGGTACCTCCTCCGCGCCATCGAGTGGGCGCGCAAGTATGGCCTGCGCGTGAACCTCGACCTCCACTCCCTCCCCGGCAGCCAGAACGGGTGGAACCACAGCGGCAGGCAGGGCGCCATCGGGTGGCTCAACGGGACGGACGGGGACAGCAACGCGGACAAGTCCCTCGACCTCCACGACAAGCTGTCCAAGTTCTTTGCGCAGGACCGCTACCGCAACATCATCGCCTTCTACGGGCTCGCCAACGAGCCCAAGATGACCAAGCTGGACGAGGACTCGGTCGTCTCCTGGACGCGCGACGCCTACGACCTCGTCCGCGACAACGGCATCAAGGCCGTCATCGTCTTCGGCGACGGCTTCATGGGCCACAAGAAGTGGCAGGGCGTCCTCAGCGGTCTCGACGACCTCGCCCTCGACATGCACCAGTACGTCCTCTTCAACCCGGGCCAGATCTCGTACACGCACAAAAAAAAGGTCGAGTACGCGTGCGACGAGTGGTCCAAGCAGGCGCGCGAGAGCATGGACACGTCCACGGGCTTCGGCCCCACCGTCTTCGCAGAGTGGTCCCAGGCCGACACGGACTGCGCCAAGCACGTCACGAACGTCGGGTGGGGGAACAGGTGGGAGGGAACCTACGACGCAAAGGACACGGGGGAGCCGTCCGTCCTCGAGCCGGGCTGCCCGACAAAGGACGACCGGTGCAGCTGCAAGCAGGCCAACGCGGGTACGGGGAGCTACTCGGACGAGTACAAGAGGTTCCTCAAGATGTTTGTCGAGGCGCAGATGCACTCGTTTGAAAAGGGGTGGGGGTGGTGGTACTGGACGTGGAAGACGGAGAGCGCGCCGCAGTGGAGCTACAAGACGGCGCTCGACGCCGGCATCATGCCCGAGAAGGCGTACGAGAGGGACTTTAACTGCGACAGCGACGTGCCCGACTTTGACGACCTCCCCGAGTATTACTAGTGTGTGGGTGCTAGCGGGATGCCCCGGGGTGAGAGTCGCGGCCGAGTCCGTCGGAAGGCATGAGATGGTGTGGACTGGTTGTTGTCCACGCAAAGTAGTTGGCCAACCCTGGGTCAATAAGGGGCGGACAGGGTGGCGTTGGCGTACATAGCTGGAGTGTTCCGGTACATATTAGGCGTTTTGGATCTGGGCAGACGAGCACAGACGAAGTAATGAGATTCCATAGACAAAACCTCTTGGTACGAAGCCAAGACTGGGCTAGCAAGGCGCCTGAGATCATCCATCTTGCGTAAAGTTGACTTGTCACTTACAGATCTAACACCATGCAACCCGAATCAGGGACCGCATCTCAAGTTGGCCAGATCGTGCACATTATACAAGGGGGTCAGATATAACCAAGCGGACCACTTTGAAGGTCCCATGCCGCACCTTGTCCCGGCTCCCAACCTCATCAACCCTGTAAGGCATTATCGGCTTCGCGGCTGTCCAGCGCTTCTGAGATCCGGGCAGGGCGTCCGCTAACGACACGATTGTCAGAATTGGGGAACACGGTCGCGCTCTGGCCAACGCCGTACCCAGCACCAGAGGCACCGGGCCTCCGCGGCCGCCAATAGCGGACTCCCATTTCGAAAGCCAGACGGACCACTAGCATCTCGTCCCGTGGTTACAGAAAAGCCCCCCGTGCGACCACCAGGCACCCTTCACCTCAGATGTGTAGAGACGACTCCTCACATAGGGGCTCGCTTGGACCTACTAGAAACGTATCAATGGGCTTAAAGAGAATCGTCCCTGCTGACCCATCCTAGCGGCCCCAGTGGACGTGACTGACCGAGACGGGATCGGAGAGTCCGGCCGCGCCAAAGGCCATGTTGGTGGCGGCAATCCGTGGCGTTCCGCGTGTCACTGACTCGTTGGACAGCGGGCAAAATGAGGCAGAAAAGGGGGAGATGAGAATGATGCGCGCGTGGGCAGTTGGTTATTCGAAGAGGGCAGGAGAATGTTTGGGTTACTCAGGACCCGTATTAGACCCAATGGCTGCGCCGGACGCGGACTCGACGGCCCAGGTTTTAGGTTTCCTGCACGAGCCCCAGGCAGCCTGTGTTTGTGTCCCGTATCCCCATCCTCCCGTCATTCCTCGGAGGATTTCCGCCGTGCCGGGAGCAGACCGTGAGGCCCGAAGGAATCCGCGGGAGGACACAATGCCGTGGCCGGAGAAATTTCCTCAGGACCCCGGGATAGTATGTGCAAGACTACATCGGAGGAACTCGACGATCAAGCCCGGCGCCTTGGCACGCCGGCAGATAACCCCCACGGAGCCGGGATTACCAGCGCCTAATACCGCTCCCGTCACACCGGCCGCCTCGACAATAAGTCCAGATGCGGTGGCGGCCGGCGCCGCGCTGGTGCGGGCCGATGACGGCGCTCGCTTCGACTGTCGCAACGGCGCTCGAGGCCCGAGACCCTCAGGATGTAGGAACATATCCAGAGGCGTCTTTCTGCTCCATAGCACAGCATTCCAGCCAAGCGGACGCGCTGTGTGAGGCAGACGGCGCGCGCCTTGATTCGCGGATAAGCTTATCTGTGCTCCTCCCCCACGGGTGTTCCCATGTGCTGTCGGACCAAGTGGGTTCGTCAAGCGGGAGGCATGGAACCGATGAACCCAGGGCCAGGGGTTCGTAGCCACCGGCACCCCACTCGGGGTGCACAACAAGTCGTCACTCGCCCTTTAGTCACCTACTTGTCAGTTCCTAGGCAGGCCTGGGCCTCTCAGGACCGGCTGCACAGCGCATCTCGCATGCTGGCAGTTCTGCAGGACCACATGCAGCCTCCCGGTGTGATAGTGGGTGTCTGATGGGACTGGGAGGGAGCCCTTCGGAGGGTTTAAGCGGGAGGAAACCACGGCCTGACACGTTGTGTTACCATGTCTGACTTGGGACCGTGAGCGAGAGCCCTTGAGGGACAAGCCGCGAGAGGTCGTGTCTTGGTCGGACGAGCTGCCATGCAACGGCGCAATATGCCCGGCGACGTCAATAGGTCGGATAGTCCTTGGATTGTTGGGGATGTCCTCGTGAAACCGCGGGAAGGCTTGGTTACTCCCGCCAGCAAGGGATATATTAACTAGATTCAGCCTCTCAGGCCGCTTTGCGTGGAGGTCATTGACACCATACGTTGCAGCCTCGTATCGTGTCTAATCGGCGAGCAGCAGCAGCCTGCCACATGCCCCAACAGTAGTTCGCGGCCGCGCAGGAGGCTTTTCGCGAGTCGCGTGGTCCGTCGCCAAACCCTTGAGGGTTGGATTCGGACTTGCAGGCGTCTCGTACATTATAATTAGAACCGGTGTAACAGATCCATTGCGCCATGCTTCATGTCATTGGGTGGGAAAACAATAATCTAATGGTGGAGGAAGAGCTTTGGGATGCAAGTCCTGGGGAGGAATGGGAGAGGACAGCCATCGGATAGTGCACCGAGCGAGAGGGAGTTCGCTCTCGCTTGACGAAGTGGCGGCCGCACGAACTGCGCATGAGCAGCCACGCAGATCTTCAGGGGGCTCAGCGTCTTGGATTTCGCCATCCCCCAAAAGCAAGGAGTGTGGATCAAGCCTCCCGCAACGCCGTGGCTCTCGCGGAGGCACCGCAATTACGCGGGCAGGGGTCCGCTTGGCCCTCGTGCATGTACGGGGAAGATGGGTACCTGAGCCCGGGAGCAGTTGGTCACATCTCAGGTTGATATTGATCATGGTGTGCTGCAGAGTGGAGGGGCCGGGGTGGGCTGCTAGGAATGGGTTGGGCGTTCTTTGCCGGAAGTTGCGTGGAGGCGGGGGAGGAGGCGGGTATACGCCAGGGGAGGAACCGCTGGCCCGAGCCGGCGTGGCCAGCGCCTGAGCTGGTGGGTGGCTGGCAAGGGACCTTTTGTGTTCGATTAGATCGACACGCGGATAGGTCTGTGGGAGAGTGTAAATTGGGGGTGGGTGTAATGGACGAGCCGAGGTCTATCAAGGCAGGTGTGATTCGGCAACGAGGGGAACACAAGACGATCGGTAATCAGCCAAAGCCAGTCAAGGCCGGAGGGGTCGAAACGCCAACGCAGAGATGTCCAGAGCGGGGGCGCTGGCCATCGTATCCGTCTCTGCGATGGGTTCGGACCTACACGTTTTGCTTGTGGGGGTCCCGTGGGGCGGACGTAGAGCCCGAGCCGCGTGAAGACATCAGACCATCTCTCGGCAATCTAAGCGGGCCAAGCTTCACCTGGAAACCGCAGGACTCGAGTACCTGACTTGCGGCAGATCGCCCTTAGCGCCGCCTCATGAGGGAGGCGGAAGCGAGCCAGGGACGAATCTGGGGTGCAGATGCCGGATGGAACGGAGGGGTAAGCGGTCAGCGACGCAGGCAATGGGCGGTGACCCTCGAATGCGGCTCTGGCATGAGACGGCGCTTTTGTTGAGACGCCGCCGGCATGGTTAAAGTTGGCGGCAAGAAGCCGCTCGCTCCGCTTGTCGAAAGATCGAAAGCCGCCGACGAAGGAGAAGGTGTCCCCGAGAGTGGGTTTGGCACCGGCGCCAGCAAGGTTAGCGGCGGCCCAGGTAACGGTGGCTTGCTCCGGTGTGAGGCCCAATGAACGTGACCCGCATTCGGTGATGGGAGCAGAGAAAGCGTACGCCGCGGTCCCTTCCGTCCAGGAGCTGGATGCCCCTCACATGCGGCCTGATGGAGGGTGAGTGGAAGCAAGCCACTCGAGAGCACGCGACAGCAGGGACGCGTTCCAACACGAGTAACTTTGGGTTGGTGGATGATACCATCTGTCCCTTTAACAGATGTCGGAATCCTATTTTTGTTGGAAATCTGGGCCGGTGATGGACAGCAATGAAAGGGCGTTGCTCATGATTGCTTCTGGATGGCCGGTGGTGCCTAGAGCTCGCGTCGCGCGGAGATGTCCAAGGAAACGGAATGCATCCGTTGGCCGGCCTCACCGGGCAGGTATGAGAGGGAGGTCAAATGAGGGGGCTCGGTAACTGCTCTGTACCGAGTACTCCGGGCCAAGCCGTAGGACGAGCTCTGACTCGCCCTCGGCTCGGTCGAGGGTACTCAGCCCCACGCTAGCGCTGGTATCATGCGGGCCTTGACCGAGGTTGCAGCCAATAGTGTGTGCAGCGATTGAGCCACCGTTTATGCCGCGGAGCGCCAAACGGGATGCCGTCCACGACCCCGCACCGCCAAAGCTGGGTGCCTCCTTCCAAACGGTCGCCGATTACGTGAGGTCTGAGTTGACCGTCAGTTGCTATGAACGGAGGCACATCCGCTGCCGCCATTCAGGTTCGTCCCTATGACTGACACCCATCCCGCCAAAATATTTTCCACCTCTGTCGCCCTGTTATCGCGAGCGATCAACCAGCACAGAGGCTAGCCGCGCCGCTCCCCCCTTCACGAGGCTTACCGTCACCCTAGACCCCGACCGGGCCACCCTCACCGGTCATATCATTCGGTCCGGGTCTCGAACGCGCTCAGTTTACCGAGGCGAGCTCCCCGCTGCGCCCTCCCCCACCAACCGTCAATGGTCGGATAGACGTCAATCGGCCTTTGCACACCTCGACGATCGTTCTCCCTCCGGCTCGCTCGAGTCTTACGCACCGTGCCATAGCCCTTGCTTATGCTTCCCGGATAGCTGCAGCAACGTCTCGCCGCTTCCGCTTTTGGCTCCTCGCTGCGCCCGCCGCCGCTCCTGCTTGCGACGAGTCCCCTGCTCCGCTTCGCGACATAACCGTACGCCGTCGACTTGGCGCGTTTTTTGTGCCTAAAGCTGCCGATCCGCGGCGAGACTCCTTTGCAGGACCGGATCCCAGTATAGCAGGACCCAACCAGACACTCTCCGTCGGGAGACTGGGAAGTAGCACACTCGCGACTGGTATTCGGCCTCGATTTCGACCGACGAGGTTGGCACGCTCACCACACCTGGTACGTGCCGCTCAAGGCGATACCCTCCTCCTTTGACAACTGCCATTCGCTGAGACTGTCTCTCGCGACAGAACGTCACACGGGGGAACGCCTCGCCTTGATCGCCGCACCCACGGTCATTGGCCGCCACCTGCACCTCCTCCATCCCCTCCGCGGCTGCGCGACTCGCTCCTCCACCGTCCTGTGACTCAAGTCCGGTCTCGTACCCCGTCCTGCGCCCATACACCCTTAGAACACGCCAAAAGGGTGTTGGCGCACAGCTTTGCGGTCGGCCGGTAAATACCGTAGCATTCCACTCCCACGGGCCAGGAACCGCACGCTAGGCCCGGTCTCAATGGCGGGCTACCCATTGATATAACGCTCCACGACTTCTCGAACCGACGGCTGCCCTTTCATTCGTCACGAGCCCAACTTGCCTGGTCTAATAATAGTCCAGTCCCCTTTACGCGGGTCCTCATGCCCGGACCCTACCCGCCCGCACCACATTGCTTCTCCAGACAAGGGTCCCAGCAAAGTGCTGGTCACAGGTCAAGCTCATACCCGCGCACTTTGTGTTCCATACGTCACCAATAAGGGGGGTTAGTCTGGAGTTGTACCACCTGTGACACCATCCCTGGGCTCGCTCACCTTGCCATCCGTTGCGCCTCTGGTGCCACCGCCGCTATCGCTGCTCGCCTTGCCGATCCTCTGCCCTCCACACACACCCCTGCCAGAGGGGCTCCTTGCCTTACTGACGGCGCGACGCTCAGTCCTACGCTCCGATCACTCTACTCAATGCGCCCGCGGTAGCCAGGTTCCTCCGAATCTCGACTTGTAAAGGTGTGGTTTCGCAAAGCTTCTTGCGCCGCACGCTGGTTCAAGCCTCAGTTGTGGTTTGCCAGTTTCCCCTCTGCCAAGGAGGGGCCCTTTGACAGCTTTCGATCCCACGGCCACGGCCCCCCCACTCGTTACGAAGGGTACAAGTATATAAAGTCTAAGACAGGATGCCCAACCCCAACGACGTCGACCGCGATCGACGCGACGTCTCGATTGCCATGTCTGAGAGCGACAACCAATACACAGAATCCGAAGCTCAGGACGAAGATACCAAAATGACAGCGCCGAACCAGACACCTGAAAGCAGGCCAGCAGGGGAAGTGAAGAAGAAGTATGATCCCAAGGATCCCTTCCGGCCAAGGAGAAAGAAGGCAAGACGAGCGTGTTTTGCCTGTCAGAGAGCTCATTTGACTTGCGGTAAGACTGCCCATCTTCATGATCGCTTCACCAGCCGACCCCACCATGGCTTTGCTGCCTATAGCCCGGCTACCCAAGCACTTCTATTCGTATCATCTTCTATCCGTATAATCGATGGTACCCCCTTTCCACACTTTAACTTTGTGTCTTCTTTACCCGTGTTCTCACTCCCGATCACCATGTCATGCCATGACCTACACGCCCGTCTATGCTGGCGGCGCCGGGCCTACTATCCGTGAATAGCGCTGACCTCTACTGCTTTAGGCGACGAGAGGCCATGTCAGCGCTGCATCAAGAGAGGTCTTGCCGAGCAATGCCAGGACGGTGTGCGGAAGAAGGCCAAGTACCTTCACGATGCGCCCCCTGAGGCCTTGCTTCCTGTCCTCGGACCCAACTACAATCCCGGTTCAACACCTCAGGCGTCGAACGGCCACACGCCTCATGAGAACCGAGAGACAAACACCGACAGTTCCGTGGCTGGCAGCAACTTCGCCTCGATGCACCCCGCCGCCCCCGCACCCTTCCCCGTCTACAACACGGTTCAGCAGTCTGTCGCCGGCATCCCCGAGGGCCTCGGATTCGCTGCTCAGCAGCCCCCGGTGTCCCCGTCGTTCCATGCCCAGCGATCAAGCTCGCTCGGGTCGATGGGGATGAACAACATGGCCGACCCCATGGGCATCGGAGCCATGTTCGACCCAAGCAACCCGGCGCTGTTCAACTTTGATATCGAGAACCTCAATTTTGGCAGCCAGTATCCCGCCATGGAGTTTGGGATCCTAGGGCATATGTCTTCTAGTGCAGAAAACGCGCCTGACCCGAACATGGCCGGCGTCAACTTCTCCAACGTATTCGCGAATAATGGTAATAATGCCAACGGCAACAATAATCAACAGTTCGGTGGGGCGCCCTACGACGCCTCCATGGGACCAGACTTTGCCGCAACCATGGACCCATCTGGCCAAAACTACGATCTACATGGAAACCTGGGACACGGGTTGCCGCACGCCTACGCGGTCGCGGCACACGCCGGCAGCGCTGGTCTTGGAAGCCCCAGTACGGACGCTACGGCGAGCCCGCAGACTAACTTATTCGACGCGTCGCCGACGATGGGGCCGTATCCCGCAGCGGGTGCCCAGCAGAATGCGTCAGGTGCGCGGACGCCGACGACGGGACAGGCGTCTGTCCCACACAAGACGCGATCCGGCGCCTCAAGGAGGGCGAACGGGCCCCAGTCTCTCCTTAACCGGCGGCAGCGGGACTCATCCTTCATCTACGAGTCGGTCAAGGAGCCGTACCCATACACGAGCGGGTTCCACAACCTCATCGCCTTCCTCCAGAAGCGCTTCTCCGCCAACAAGACTCTAAGAATCGCCAAGTCGCTTGCGAGCATCCGCCCATCCTTCATTTCGTGCACCAAGACGCTCAACAGGCAGGATTTGATTTTCATGGAGAAATGCTTCCAGCGCACGCTCTTCGAGTATGAGGACTTTATGCAGCACTGCTCAGCACCAACAATTGTCTGCCGCCGGACCGGCGAGATCGCGGCCGTCAACAAGGAGTTTACAGCGCTGACAGGGTGGACCAAGGACGTGCTGCTGGGCAAGGAGCCTAACCTTAACGTCAACACGGGGGGTTCGGGACCCCCGGCGCGGACGGGAATGACGACGCCGCACCTCCGGGCCGCGACGCTAGACGCCGAGGGGAAGAGGCGGCCACAGCCCGTGCTGCTCCCAGAGCTCCTAGACGACGATAGTGTCGTCGAGTTCTACGAAGATTTCGCGCAGCTCGCCTTTGAGAACAGCCGTGGACACGTGAACAGGAAGTGCAAGCTGCTCAAGTACCGCCCGAGGCAGGACGTCGAGGGCGCACCGGCGGGGCAGGCCCGCGGGTCGGACGCCGGGGCGCAGCAGCCCAAGGACGGCCGGGGCGGCGTTCTCAGCGGGCGCGTGGCCAAGATTGACGGCGAGCACGGGATCCAGAAGATCGAGCAGGACGGCAAGGTTCCCTGCACTTATTGCTGGGTTATCAAGCGCGACGTGTTTGATATACCCATGTTTATGGTCATGAATGTGAGCTTTGTCTTTCGCCGGGTTGGATGTGAGGATGTGCTTGCTAACTTGGGCCAGTTTTTGCCGTGCTACTACAAGAATGAAGAACGGAACCAGCTCGCCGTTTAAGCCGTAGCCCCAACGAGGATCCCAAACAAACAAACAAAAAAATTGTGTCGAGAAGCGACATGGTAAGTTTCTGGGTTATTGGAATGACATTTCAACAAGGGGCGTACGAGACGCATCGAGGGGCATATCCATGGGAGTTACGGGAGTGAGAAAACACAAAAAACAGGAGGAGGCGACATTCCCTTGATGGGAAAACAGCCGGAGGATTTTCTTTCCGAACCGTTTGATTCGTGCCCCCTCGCGAGATCAGAGGGGAGAGCATACGAATTTTGTTTTCACTTTTTTTTCACCCGTGGCCTTTTTTCTGGACCGGCGATTATACCCAAGTTTTGCTGTATGCTTCGGCTGTATCCTGTGCCTTTGACACACACCTTATCGGTGTGCCTGCAGATAGGGGTTGTTTCGAACATTTCCGAGTTTCCTTTGATGTCCATCTGACGCCGTCACGGTGATCTTATCGTCCCTCATGCGAATCCATAATCTTGTGAAGAAAGATCTTGTCGTCCAAGCCTTGCCAGACCCTCGTCGTGAGGGCATCCTCACTCCGCCTTCGCTTCCGACCCATTCGCCTTCTCCTCTTCCCCCTCCCTCACCAACCACGAGACATCCAACGTCCCCTCCTTCCACCCCCCGACTACACCGACCCGCCTCGGCGCCCACGCCTCCCTCCCGAGACTCGCCCTCGCGACCTCGGTATCAAACCGAATATCCTCAATCAGCGCCTCGAGCGACGGATAGTCCTTCTCTGGCCTCACGTACCCCAGCACCGCAAGCCTCATCATCTCCCCGTAGAACGGCTCGCGGAACTCGTGGAGGATGTGGACCTCTGCGGTGCGGACCGTGTTCTTGAAGTAGGGGTTGTAGCCGATGGACATTACCATTGGGTAGAGGGCGTAGGGGGAGGGGTTGGAGGACGTGGGGGGGGAGTGGGAGGCGTGGGCGGCGGGCAGACGGAGGGAGGACCAGCCGAAGTAGACGCCTGTCTGGATTGTGGTTATCCAGGGGGTTTTGGCCGTGTCTATGGGGATGTTGGCGGTTGGGAAGCCGAGCTGGTGAGTGTTAGTGGGTCTCGTGTCTGGAGCGACGGTGAGGCCGCGGGGTGTGGGATGGACGGGAAGGGGGAGGGGGGGGGGAAGAAGGGGCGCTAGCTTACAAGAGTTGAGCCGCGCTTGAAGCCCGTCGTCACCTTTCCCTCCATCCATAGCGGGAACGGCTCCTCGGGCCCCTCATCAGGCCCGACTATGAGCGGCCTCTTCTCCGGTGCCGCAGCCTCCGAGCTCATCGTGACTTGTCCGCGACGGTGAATCAGTCAAGGAAATCTACAGTATGGCCTATCTCCCAAAGCAAGTCGACACGGATAGTCTTGGTGAGTCAAAACAAAAGAGTCGAAAAAAAAAAAAAAAAAGGCGAAGCAAGTTGCGACGAAGCCGTAAGGCTGCGTTTCGGCGGGGTGATTTCAAGTCCGGACGTTCCCAGAATGGCGGGGCAATTCCCGCGGGAAATGGTTCTAGCGGCTTCTATCGCACTATCGGGGCGACAGCTCGGGCAGGGGTGTGTGGGGCGCCCGCCTGTCCCGTCACCGGCCCTGAAGAAGGCTTAAACCGGGTGCCGGCAGATCGACGCCTTGTCCCGCGTCTGTCTCGGGCCGGCCGGAGCGGTGGGCCGGAGGGTTTCTGATTCGGAGACGGGAGGTCGGGTTTGAACCGTCGCCCTCTGTGCCTGAGATATGACGTTCACGAGTGAATTCATTGAGGAGCGAGTCGCGTCCCAAAGCCAAGTGCCGTCATGACATTCTGAGCATGCTGGTAGCACAGGGCTACGGCCGTATGACTGTTGCGCGAGAAGTCATCTTCTCATCTGCGGCCAGACTGCACACACATAGTTGCTGCCGTGGAATGTCAGACGCCAACGCCCGTCAATTCCCCCGCTCGTTGAGGTCAAGTCTCAAGCACAAATACTTTCAGAGACGGCTAAAACCAGCCCGCTCTTACCCGCTCCTTAATCCCCCCCGCCCCCCCTCCCTCCCGGCAGCGCACTTATTCACGGGTGGTGATAGTTTTCTCTATATCTCAGTACCCAACATAGATACAGAGTGCAGAGAGCTCACCGTTCACGCCCTAAACAACTGCCCCAATCAAGGGGAGATGGCGACATGAGACCCATGACTAATCAAGATCACGGCGACAGCTCTATCGTTATAGAAGGTATATCGGGCTAACCATCTAACGCGGGGGTCCAGGCTGCTTCGCGCTTGCGCGGGTCCGCTTGCGACGACGACATGTGCCTGGATCGAAGCTCGGACAAAGCTCCTTCTCGCCACATCTCGTGGTCGTCTCGTATCTCTCCTACCGCTCAATATCACCGCCCTTCCAACCACGCCATCCGCCCTTGGATGCTCCCCCATACCAGCCTCTTCCTACGCGACGATGGCTACACAATACGAAGGCACGTCCCAGAGCTACCCACCCCTCCACATCCCCGGGAGGCCTAGCTAACCCCTACCAGTCGAGCACGGCATAAAGCCGGCGACAGCCTCCGACTCCTCCACCCGCCGCGTCGACATGACCACCTTCTACTCCTTCCTCGACCAAATCTCCACAACCGCCGCCCCCACCTCCCGCAGCTCCTCCATCTCCTCCCCCACCCACCACAACCCGCACGCGACCCCCACGCCCGTCGACGTTTCGCGCCTCCTCCGCCTCGTCCAGGAGCAGATGGAGACCCTCGCCACCACCGCCCCCTCCCCCGAGAACCGCGACTTCCTCACGCAGCTCGTCTCCTCGCTCGAGGACGACATACTCAACCCCCCCGAGGAGGTGCGGGGCGTTCGGCAGGAGTTCCTCGACGGGCTGGAGCGCGTCAACAGGAAGAAGCTCGGCGCGGATGAGACGTGTCCCATCTGCGCCGAGAAGTTCCTCGATGACAAGTACTGTCTTGTCGTCGAGCTGCCGTGCCACGAGAGCCACAAGTATGACCTCGAGTGCGTGGGGCCGTGGCTGCAGAGCAAGGGGTGCTGTCCGCTGTGCCGGAAGGACTTTACGAAGAAGAAGGAGGTGGTGGTGGAGGAGGACGAGGAGGACGACGACCCTATGGGGATGTACTCGTGAGGTTGCGTGCCTGGGCAAGGGAAGGGGGAAGGAATACGGTGGAGCATTCCGGATGTGTGTTGGCGAATCAAGCCCCGCGGAGATTGTTCGAGTGAAATACCATGATTTGGAACAACGGAAAATCAAGCACGAATGCTCACTTTCCTCGGAGTCAAGCCCGGACACACCAGAAGCGGGGCAGACATGGAGGCTTGACCTCTTGAGCTGGCTCGATCAACGCCCTCCTCGTATCTTCGAGAAGTCCCTGTGCAGTATGGAATGGAAATAAGCAAACACGGGCGCATTGTCCATGCGTTCGCCAATACACAGCTCATCCTTCTCGTCGCGTAGACATAGCTGTAGTGTCAGCATGTCAAACTTGGATCTCACCCATGCCGCCCTGAGAAACCTGCTGGCCTAGTGTGAACGAGGTCTGGCCATACCCACCTTGTCTCATCGATAGCGAACCCAACATGGTGGTCTAACAGCTCCTTCCCTGCTGTAGTTTCCAGAACGAAAGGTGCATTCTTCCTTGTCTACCAAGCTACAATTGAATCACCAACCGGGCAGCTCAAGAATCCGGCTGCGACCCGATGGTCCAGCGACTAGACGGGGCTCTCGGAAAGTCATAAATAAGCACAGAGCCTCGCCGTATGCCTAGATGGGTGGCATTTCGTAGCAAGCTGAAGACGGCTCAAGACCCAAGACGAGTGAGTCTTTTTGCCGACTGAGTTCATCTTCGCCTGTCTTATTCTTATCCATCACCGAGTTGATTTCCGAAACATGCATGGTTTGGTATCTGGTGCTGAAAGTCTTTTGGTATTTTGACGAACGGAGTCGTACTAGTTTTCAGGGAGATTAGACCGATCGTGCAGTTGGCTACCGTTCCTGAAACTTAAACGCCCCTGCTCCGCAGCAGCAACTCTGAATAGACGCCAGTTCCCGAAATCTTTATCGACCTTCCAGTATACCTCGGGTGTCGCCTCAGTTCATGGTGGACTATGTCAGTCCCCAGGATTAGGCTGATTGACAGATCGTTTGTCCAAGAACTGGGCTCTCGAGGGACACTGGCCGCTCGGAATTAGAATATGGCCCCTTGTCAGTACATAAGACTCAACGGTTGCTACATGGCACCAACGTGGGAATATCTCGGCCTTTGTTTCTTTACAACGTTGCGACTAATGGATGGCTGGTGAAGAACTCGACGAACGGTCCAGTCCCGGGATTTTCTCAATGGGTGTATCGACGAGTACCCCCCTTTGCTAAAAGGGACCCTGTGATCTCGTCCTATTTCCGGTTCTGAAAAAGAAACCAGGGTTTGACGAACCTGGCCAAGCTTTGCTGCCGTCGGGGTGGGGGGGACTCGTGTAAGGGCATATAAAGCTAGTGCAGTAGCTAAGACTTAATCTCGGACTATAGTATGACAATCTCAATATACAAGTTAAGTTAGTATAAACAATTGCCGTGACTATATCATATTAAAGTCTCTCTATCAAGCCTTTGTTCCCGGATTTTTCTTTCCGTATGCTGCAATAGGTCTCGACAATACGGCTGATTACGCAGGGCTTTGGGTATACTCAATCCGGTCTGCACGACGCAAGGCCTGGAACTGCCATCTTTCATCTTTGCCGTTATAGCGAGAACAGTAACTACCCTCGAATGAATTTATAGTAGTAGGCCAGATTGGGGCGTCCATAGGTTGGGACACAAATACTTTGCTTCACAATACACCCACACAAGGTAAGGGAACATGTACGGTGCGCTTGCGTTCGGTCTCAGCATCTACCCCGGGAGGGTAACAGCAAAAATCCCCTTCAACCTTGGCGACGGCCACAATATGGTGTCATTCCGCGCGATGTGACCTTTGTTCGTCATACCCACCTGCAAATACAAAACGCCATCGGCACTCGAGAAACGTGGGGCGGACTCGTCATCAGCAGATCCCACCCGCCAAAGCATCCGACCCCCAGCGATCGGCCACCAGTCCGAGGTCACAGCCTCGAGATGAAAGGGGAAAGTCGATCACGGATCCAATTTTCACGGCCGATCGACATTCCCCGTTGGGCCACAGCGGGAGCTTCCGAGCAGATCTCCGCCGTCATGGCATGAACCAACGTACAGAAGATCCTTACTAGAGGAAGAATGTCCGCGACGTCGAGACATGTGCGACCTGCCAATTTGGGAATACGAGCCGGTGGCCATGGTGCGCGGGCGGGGTCGACCAATGGCGACAAAGGTGCCTTGATCAGGCTTCCACTTTCGGCTTGGGCCGATGCACTCGTCCAGCGGTGATGTCAACCGATCCCTTTAACTGCCGGGTACATAAGCAGGCATCCCGTTTAAAGCCACGGAGGAGCCGGGAGGGAAATCAACGACCCAAAATTCCATAATCGTGACTCTTAGAGTATCGCTCGCCCAAGAATAGACCCAAGATGAAGTCGTTTGTTCTCCTCGGCCTTGCCCTGTAAGTCGACCCACTCTCCGCGCCGCCCCGCCAGACTCCACTCACAACCCCCGCAGCGCCGCCGGGCCCGTCGCCGCCCAGACCGAAGAGGATGGCATCATGAGCATCCCCGGGGGCGAGGTCCCCTCCGATATCAACATCTCCCCGACCGACGAGGGCGTCGTCAGCATCCCCCCCGGGGAGACGCCCTCCGAAGAAAGCCCCGTCCCGACCGACACGGGCTCCGTCAGCATCCCCGAAGGGGAGACGCCCACCGACATCAGCGTCTCACCGACCGAGACGATCTCCGTCGATCCGCCCTCGGAGACTCCCAGCGATGGCC
The DNA here is from genome assembly GCA_025503055.1 of Sordariomycetes sp. B11D1. Lineage (NCBI taxonomy): Eukaryota > Fungi > Ascomycota > Sordariomycetes > Sordariomycetes sp. B11D1. The sequence goes on from JAMFQS010000012.1 coordinate 146,134, forward strand.
CGACCGACACTGACGGTGGGGATGATGAGCCGGAGCCTACCGACGGGGACGACGGAGATGAGGATGGGGATGACGAGGACGCAACCGAGAGCGACCCGGCCGATCCAACTTCGGGCGGGGCCAGGCTGCTGCCGTTCTGGGCTTACTGGTTGTGATTCCTACTCGTGAGCGGGGTGGATGTTATGCCGAAAGTGTGTACATGATGACGTTTGGGAGTAGCAAGCGAGATCTTGAGTAGTCGGAAGATACTTCTAGGTCTAGCTCAGACGGTGTGCTTGTTACCACTGCTTCAACCCGCTACTTTTGCAATGGTAGAACAATGGTAGAGATACCGATCACTACCTCCTTCTATACAGCCCATTGCTTGCATCCCACTCGTGCTGCACCGGAACGCGACTTTGCGAGTCTGTGCTTTTTTTTTTTTTTTTTTTTTTTCTTTTTTTTAACGATGGTCGAGCCTTTGCCGGTAAAAAGTACTGAGGATCAATCTCATGTCTAGAGGTGGATTTAGGCTTGGCCTGTGGCCTTTGGCCTGTTATGCGCGGGAGACTGACCGCTATTTGGTGTCACTGTCTTCGACATCCCTAGACAGCCTATACTCTCTAGCATCTCTTCTGTTAAAGGTGTTTCCCATGTCGGTGGCCATCGCAACGTAATGGCCATGTCCCAATCGAGACCCGCACGATTCTCCCGCCACTAGACTAGGATTCCTTTGAAACCAAAAGTACAATTATAGCGAGTCCCGTTCAATGAAGCAGATGAAAGACTAGAATTCCATGATCAAGCTCATTGATCCGGCCGCGTCCGTGTTTTCTCGTTGCACACGCTTCGGGACAACCTATAGGGCTGAAAGCCTGTCGCCGGTGTCACCGACATGGCTCGTCCACAGAAGAATTGTAAACAGAACGAACCCCATCGAGTTCACGATAGTTGAAGGTATTCTCTTTCTGACCGGACCGGAGGAGCTCGGCGGTGTAAGTAGGGCGGCGGAGCATCTCGCGCGACTTAGCATCTGCAAAAGAAAGGCACGGTCTCCGGTTGTTCTCTTCATCTACTAATGGATATGGAGGCCCTAGTCTCTTCCGCTTGTGTCTTCCAGTAATGGATGTGCGTTCCACTGGGCATGATGAAGGATAACCAGTGTATGCGGTGCTGTCTCGGGAGGACGTTCACCTATCGATCGTCGAGACCTCTGTGGAATCGCCGGTATCGGTGGTATATGTGGGTCGATTTCGGCGGCGGGCACGGAACGCCGAGTTGCGGATGCCGGATGATAATCGGGCGCTTGTGATTGGAGGGCTCGGAGGCAGAACTCATTTTGCCTCCGAAACATTCCCCTGTGTTTGCCTGAGAGCAGCAGGCGGTGAGCCACCCCACACATTCTGGTCCCACTGTTTAGACGCTATCGCTTAAGTAATTATTCAGGAACCCGGAAACTTCGAAATTTCCTCCTGCCATGACTCTGTATTCCAGTCGCAGTCGACATCACTGATCAGTTTGGTGCTGTCGCGTTGCCTTTAGCCCACCTGCCCACCATGGCTTCTAGACCTGTGAGTAACCGTTCCATAGCACCAATTGCCCCTTCATCTCTGACTCTCGAAGCTGTTATCCGCGTGCACGCGGTCCTTGGCCATCCCGAGGCGGCAACTCCTCGGCCGGGGAATCCAGCACCACCTCCGGCCCGTCTCGACATACCCCTTCCGCCGCTCGCCGAGAACGACCATCTCCTCCGCCACTCCCGCTCGCTTCGAACACGCGGCCTCTGCCTCCCGGCAACAGACCTCTTCCTACTCGACAGCCCCTCCCACCAAGAAGCAGTCGCCACAGACCCTGACGGAGAAGATCGTACAGCGCTATGCCGTCGGTCTTCCTGAGGGTAAGCTCGTCCGGAGCGGCGACTACATCAGTCTCGCACCAGAGCACTGCATGACGCACGACAACACCTGGCCCGTCGCGCTCAAGTTCATGTCCATGGGCGCCACCAAGGTCAACAACCCGAAGCAGATGGTCTTCACCCTCGACCACGACGTGCAGAACACCAGCCCGACCAACCTGGCCAAGTACGAGAAGATTGAGGCGTTCGCCAAGCAGCAGGGTATCGACTTTTACCCCGCGGGCCGGGGTATTGGGCACCAGATCATGGTGGAGGAAGGATACGCGTGGCCGGGCACCATGGCCGTCGCCTCGGACTCTCACTCGCTGCACTACGGTGCGATCGGGTGTCTCGGAACTCCTATCGTGCGGACGGACGCTGCCAGTATCTGGGCGACGTCGCGGACGTGGTGGCAGATCCCGCCCGTTGCGCGGGTCACCTTCACTGGGACGCTACCTCAGGGCGTGACGGGCAAGGACGTGATCGTTGCGCTGTGCGGTCTGTTCGAGACCGACGTTCTTAACCACGCGATCGAGTTCACTGGATCCGAGGAGACCATGGCTAGCATCTCGGTGGACAACCGGATGACCATTGCCAACATGGCGTGTGAGTGGGGAGCTCTCAGCGGTCTGTTCCCCATCGACAAGACTCTGGAGCGCTGGCTGCGGTACAAGGCGACCGAGGCCGCGATGCTTGATGACCGGACCACCCGGCAGCGCATCACCCACGAGAGGGTGGACGAGCTCCTCGCCAATCCCCTCACTGCGGACCCGGACGCCACCTACGCCAAGCAGCTCTACCTCAACCTCTCGACCCTCTCGCCCTACGTCTCGGGCCCGAACTCGGTCAAGGTCGCCACGCCCCTGAAGGACCTCGTCCGCGAGAACATCAAGGTCGACCGCGCCTACATCGTCTCCTGCACTAACAGCCGCGCCTCAGATATCGCCGCGGCCGCCAAGGTCTTCAAGGACGCTGCCGAGGCCAACCCCGGCACCAAGCCCAAGATTGCCGACGGCGTCAAGCTGTACATTGCGGCGGCTTCGGCGCCCGAGCAGGAGGCCGCCGAGGATGCGGGCGACTGGCAGACTCTGGTCGACGCCGGTGCGCAGCCGCTGCCTTCGGGCTGCGGGCCGTGCATTGGTCTCGGGACGGGTCTCCTCGAGGATGGCGAGGTCGGAATCTCTGCATCGAACCGGAACTTCAAGGGTCGCATGGGCTCCCGCCTTGCGAAGGCCTACCTCGCGAGCCCCGAGGTCGTCGCTGCCAGCGCCCTCAACGGCATCATCTGCGGCCCCGGCAACTATGAGGTGCCCGCGGACTACGCCGGCGTGGAGTACGGCTTCGGCACCGGCAGGCAACAGACCACCGAGGACCAACTCGCCAACATGATTGAGCAGATGGACTCGCTGATCGAGCGCGTCGAGTCCGCCGCGGACCCCGCCAAGTCCGCCACCGAGATCCTCCCCGGCTTCCCCGAGAAGGTCAGCGGCGAGATTGTCTTCTGCGACGCCGACAACCTCGACACCGACGCCATCTACCCGGGCAAGCTCACCTACCAGGACAACGTCTCCAAGGACGATATGGCGCGCGCGTGTATGTCCAACTACGACCCCGCATTCGACAGCATCGCCAAGCCCAACGACATCCTCGTCGCCGGCTCCAACTTTGGCTGCGGCTCGTCCAGGGAGCAGGCCGCCACGGCCCTCCTGGCCAAGGGCGTCCCGCTTGTGGTCGCGGCCAGCTTCGGCAACATCTTCTCGCGCAACAGCATCAACAACGCGCTCATGGGTCTCGAGGTGCCCCGCCTCGTTGAGCGCCTGAGGGCTCAGTTTGCGGTCGGCGAGGGCGGTAAGCGCCAGGCTACGCGCAGGACGGGCTGGACGCTGACGTGGGACGTCAAGAAGAGCGTGGTCGAGGTGAAGGAGGGCGAGAACGGGGAGAGCTGGACGGAGAAGGTGGGCGAGCTGCCGGCTAATGTGCAGGCTATCATCGCGGCGGGTGGCCTGGAGGCTTGGGTCAAGGCGGAGGTTGCCAAGTCGGGGGAGAAGGCGGCGTGAGAGGTGGTGCTTAGAGGGTTGTGATAAGAGTACATGGAGTTGGATGTGTAGATACCTGTGGAATATAGACGGCGTTGGACATATTACGCAATGGGATGCCTTGCATATATACTGGGCTTGTGGCGTGAACTGTTTGCCTGCGTGTCGGATCATGTAGGCTTCCATGGAGACGGATGAAGGGGAAAATCCTGGGAAACCGGCGCCGCCGGCCCAAGGAGGAGGGGCCATCTGTGGGTGCCGAGGGAGGAGTCAGGGATGGCCACCAGCGGTTTGCTATACACGCAATAACACCGTCAGAAGGCCTTCAGAGCCCTGTCAAGCAGCTCGTGTACGCGCTTCTCAGTTCCGCAGTGCTCCTTGTCGCCGTCGAATAGGATAGTCTCGTGGATGACTCTTTGATAGCGCACGGCTTTTGGGGCGAAACCAGAAAGCACGGCAAGCCTGCATGTAGAGCCCGAGTCCAACTCTGTTTTCTTCGGCCGAACGAACGGCACAGGCGCATTCGCCTACCTTTGCTAATCTGCAAAACCTGTCGCATATCGGATCTGCGGCTCCGGAGACTTACCATCGAAACCCAACGCTCACGCCGCCACGCCTGTAGCGACGGAGGCCAAGACGAGCCATGCACTTTGCCCATCGGCGCGATGCTTCTCCGCGGGAAGAGCTCGGATGCCCGGGGCCCCAGTGGATCCGCGGCCCGCAATCGCCCATAGTAAGCGGGCCACATCTCGACCGGACGCGCAGGAACCGGCAGGGGGGCCGGATGCGAAACTTCTCGGCAAGGGCGGAAAGGTGCCGGGGCTTGGACGGCATGTTCTTTGGAGGTTGGCATCTCGTCACAGGTCCAGTGTGTTCCCCCCCGGGGAAGCCCCTCGCTTCATCCCTGCCGCAGTACTGGCCGTTTCCGAGTTTGTTTTCCGCTCACTAGGTACCTTGCGGCGTGGTGCCGGAGCTTATTTTATAACAACTGCCATTGGCCTAATGTACCGTTCTATTAGCGCCGATCGTGCGGGGATTCGTTTAGGGGACGGGGACGTCCCCGTAATTACCCCACAAAGCACGCTTGCACGAGTACCAGTTATGATTCAAACAAACAATGTTCGACGAACTCGAAACCCCCGCCAAACAATGGCTCTTTCATTTTCCAAGCATTTCGCTCAGTGCGCCAAGTGGAGGCGCGCGGTACCGATCCGCGGTGACTGCAGAGAGCGAAAGCTGGGATGCGACGGCAAGAAGCCCGTGTTGCGGCCGCGGACATGTCCTCATCCTCCGACAGAATCTCTTTGGCCCTAGCCATTAGCAACAAACCAGACAAGCCCCCTTGTGCTGTTCTGAGTGTACGTTTGAAGCTTTGGAGCCAAGAAAACTGGATTGCGGTAGGATGTATTCCTCTTGAACGTGTTCACAGTTGGGGCGGAAGGCTCTGGCGATCCTTTTCCGGACTCTAGTTGTTATACTTTGGGCAGATGACACGTGAATACGTCCAGCTGGTGATAGCATATCCTCCACCCGGATGGAAATGTCGGACTCATGTCGCGTAGCGCCAATGCGGGTGGTCGTCCCCCAAATTATCGGCATCGGGCTCCAGCAACCTCCCGTCTCTCTCGCCCCTATCCCTCTTCTTGTTCTCAACCATAGCGTGGGCGTATAGCCCACTGCAGCTAGCAGCAGATACCCACATCATCCCCAGACTGACTCCCAGCCCGGTCTGGTACAGTGGCGCCTCGTGATCGAAGAATACCAGGGACGCAACGATCCCCCCCAGGTTCCCTATGCCGATCTGCACAGCTGACGCAACGGACCTCTTGTAATGCCCGCTGACCGTGTTTGAGAGCCAGCCGATTGTGGTCGGCTGGGTCATGAACCCGCCCGATACTATCAAGAATAGCGAGAAGTATCGGACGCCAACACTGATCTGCTCTTGGCACAGTAGCATCACATATCCAACAGTCGCGGTTAGGACCCCGATGAGGGTAAATGCATAGCGGTGTCCGAGGCGGTCCGTGAGGTATGCGACAATGAGGCAGGTTACAGTGGCGACGATGAACACGGGTATCGTTCGTACTTGAGCCTCTGAGGCTACATATCCCATTTGGTTGATGATTGTCGGGATGAAGAACTTGAGGCGGGTTAGTATCGCGGCGTAAATGCGTCAACAGACGTGCGTCTAGGTTAGGGGGAAACCACTTACCGAGCTGGCATATCCAGTCGTGGCAGCGCCCATATAGGCAAAAGTTCCCAAGTATATCTTCCAATCCTTGACAATCCGCTTCGCAGCTCTCTTGTTGAGATACTCCATATTGGCGTCGCCGGCATCTTGAGCTAAGCGGCCGACCAGCATAGCACGCTCGTCTTCGGTGAGAAATTTGGCCGTCTCGGGCCAGTCCGGGATCCACCATTTGGCGAGGACACCGACGATGATGGTCAGGAGACCCTCGAGAATAAATATCCTGGGCCCGTATTAGAGTAGGTCGTCGCTATCATCAATGGAGTGACCTACCAACGCCACGACTCGTATCCGCCCACGCCAGACATATGTCCGATGGCGAACGCGAGAAGCCCTGAGAACGCTCCGGCGAGGATAGATGCGGAGAAGAACAGAGACACGCGCCATTGCACTTCATATCGCCTGTAGTACATGCTAATAAGATATACACAGCCTATTCTCAGGTTTATTAGCACTTTCCATGTTAGCTGGCCTACGACGCACACGTACCTGGGACGATGCCGGCCTCAAAGCAGCCGAGTAAGACTCTGCAACCAATCAAGCCGGCATTATTGTTCACTAGACCCATCCCCACAGTAGAGATGCCTTAGGGCAAGTGTACTGTCAGCTTCAATACTCGGCCGGTTGCCCACGTTCAAGAAAAAGGGGGGGGGGGGCGGGTGGACTAACCCCAAAGCACGGTAATTCCGCTTAACCACAGCGACGGCGAGACGCGTTTAATAACGAGATTAGACGGCACCTCAAACAAAATGTACTATTTATACTCCGTCAGTTTCACGCTGTACAGGTTGAAATCTTGGTCTGGAAGCTGGACTCACTGGAATAAAGAACATGAACAAGGCCATGTTGTAGTCTGACCCTTCCATGTTCAGCTCCTCCGTCATCCCCTGAATCCTTGCATTGCCTGTCGGATTGCAAATCAGTAACAGTGGAAACAGACTGAACGATACGAGAAGCAGGACAACGAACCGATGTTGGTACGATCCATGAACGCAAGGAAGAAAATGACAAACAACGGCGGGAGCAGGCGCAGATCGCATTTCAAGAGCAGCTTCTTCTCTAGTTTGGGGTCTATGGCGAAACTTCCTGTAGCGGCATCGGTTGAGTCTTCCACATGACTCAACTCCTTATCAATCTCGACTTTGGAGGGCGGCTGAAGAGACATGGTGAAGAGGGCGCTCGATCGAGGACCGAGGGCGAGATCCAAGGTGGGATATCTCGGCCACGAGCAGCAGATGACTAGGGGGAAAGCTGGTATCTTAAATAGACGCCAGCTAGATTTAAAGACATTCTTGCCACTGCTTCCCAAACCATACTCGAACTGCCGGCTGGGTAGAGTGACGCATGCAGTGTTCGCCAACTACGCCTACCCGCGGCGCTTGGTCTGTGGACCGGGTCGTTTCCGGCGTGCGCCTTCCCCAGATATACCCCGCACGACCAGAGCCGACGGACAGGGATCATTTAGCGGAAGTTGGCGCGGAACACGGAAAGTTCCGCGAATTTCCGTGGCGTCGATGGAGGGACCCCATTACAGAGCGGGAAGACGTCGCTACACCCGCTCATCACCCTATACCTGAAGTGAAGGAAGGGAGGTCTACAGGTTATTGCAGCCTGACATCGTCTTCATACAAGGCAATAGTCGTGTCTCTACCTCTGGGGTCGTTAAACAGCTCCTTGGAGAAGACGCTATCCGGGTTTCCTCTCGATATATGCCCCGTCGAGAGCCCCCTGACACTGCTCGGACAGTGACTGTCAGGAGAATGTCCTGAACGCCTGACTTTCCTGTAAAGTCTGCGGACACAAACTGTACCATATATGGAGTCTCTTTCAGGTGTCTTCGCGTCGGGATTGGTATAGCATCGGTGCTGTCATGTACTTCTAAAGTGATGAGTTGGGCCGTAGATTATGGTAGGGATCTCGGAAATTGGCAGCAGATATTCCGGGGCAACCCCGCGCGGGGCCCCGCAGAGCCAAGAACGAGGTGGGTGGAGAACACGCGGGTTGACGCACCCACGCGGGACCACCATCTTAGTCTGCAAACAAGTCATTGGGATGCCGGCGTCATGACCCCAGAGCCTCTGACATTAGCGGATGGTAGTGTCGAGACCTCTCTGATCCAATACGGTACGTACCCAGGATGACGACAAAATCGTAGCAATTACCATTTACGATCCTTATATTGGCCCCCGGCCCCAATCGAATAATACTACCTACCAGCATTGGTGCATTGCCGTGACCCACTGACAATGGAGTATCACTACCAAAAAGGACAAAATGCGGATCCCCGTGAGCCTCGCCGTCGCCTATGGACATAGCATACCGGTCTGAGGGGTGACCAGCCACCATTGCCAGGGAAGGCAGTGCAGATGCCGGCGACAACGACCGCGATCGCCAGTTAGACGAGTCATGGCTAACTAGAACCCCTGAGATGTCACGGTGGTATACAATGACAGGAAAAGATGATGGCCGAATGGGGACCGCTTCGGATCAGATCGTACGGCCCATTTATATTCTTTGTGGCCCCTGGCCGGGAGGGTTTGCATAAAACAATCAAGTGCTTGGCAAGAAAACACACGAGTAGAATGTGTGTTTTTGAGCCCGCGGAGCCATTGTGTGTCGTGCGCTGCATTGAAGGAATGACTGCATGCTTCCCCTTGGTCCGGGGAATACGGACTAACCCTCGTGTACAAGTACACAAGGCCGGACAAAACGCGTAGCAGCGAGCCGCCTGGGGCCACTGCTGCGGGTCTAGTTATGCCCCGCCTCCCGCCCTAAGACGTATCCTCGGGCCGGAGCCGCGACTAGGTAGTTCCCGAAAAGTTTGCTTCAAGTGCAGATATCCACACCCAAACGCGGCCGGCTCTTTTCGAGGTACGACTGTGCGCGACATATCCACTTGACTAGACGAAACAGGACACATAGTGAAGTGCTCGGGCCCCGGCATTGCTACACCTCCAAGCCCTGTCTAGCCTAGATTACACTTAGTAGACCAGTGCTCTCAGTCCAAAGCGTCTAGCGGGGAATTCGACATCTCGTTCCAATCATCACCCGACTAATCGAGATGCAATTTGGATTATTTGCATGGTGGAACTAGGCCGTGCATCACCACTTCTACTGCAGGCATACCTTCATCTAGAGGGTTGGGGACGTGCTTTATTCACGCCGCCTACATTTCTTGGAGACAAAACTGAGTTAACTTTTAAATGAAGGGTGCTATAGAGAAGTCCGATATATCATATACCAACGCTATCCCTATCCAAGGTTCTGCTTTCGCCCCTACAATCCCTGTCTCCCGCATATCCGCCGCGCCATGTAAGCAAGGAAGCTTCGAAAGTCACGGGCCCCAACGCAGCCATGGAAACCCCACATCAGTGTTTAGGTTCTATGCGTCCGTTAGAGAAAACTCCAACTAGGTGTCCAAGTACTTACCCAGCTCCTTTACCGCCTCGCTAGCGGTGTATTCGGGTGCGGCCCAGCGCTCTGTAACTACGCCCCTCAGAGGCATACTTATATCTGATACGCCCGGGGATTTCCCTCCTCCCAAAATCCATGTATAACCGAAATCCTGCACAAGTTCCAGAGCACCTCGCCCCGTGTGATCTCGTGCTGTCGACTTTGTGCCGCGAGAAGAGTATTTCCTTACCCAGGGGAGCAAAACAGGAATAAAAAGGACACAGCTGGACACGAACCGCTGACGCCGGGGAGCGCAGCCACTGAGACCCTTGATTGAGTCCTCGAGGATACCCCGAGGAAGATATTCGGATAGAAGGGAACCCTTCAAGAGCGGATCCTCTGGCGGAGATTGGCCAAGGTATCGAGAATAAGCGGGTGGCTCCCTGTACGCTCGTACACCTTTTTCTCCGCCTCGTGCGCGTCCGGCCCATAGTACGGGGGCCGGACCCGTATCTTGGCAGCAACATCTGTGGGTTGGGTTCGAACGACTCTTGCTGTTGTGCCACGGTTAACGCGCTAGATGTCAGTTTCAAGGATGGCGGAAAAGTCCAAAGGCGCGTCCTTAGCTGAGGATGGCTGAAGGTTTGTGAAGACAGCTCAAATCGGAAGAGAGCACGAGTTACGCTTCGCAGACCCCGGCTTTCGAGTGTAGCTGCATTCTTGAAATAGGGCGCGGGAATACTTGTGAATACTTCCTCTTGCCAAATGACGACTCCTTTCACGGCACCATGGGAGGCTTGTGATGCCACTTTGCTTTTCAGCTGACTTGGCCTTCCACAAACCTGCTTTTAGCAAGCTTTGAACACTAGCAGGGATATGCCCGGGGTCACAATTCAGCTAGGTTGGAGAGGATCGTCAGATGCGGTATGATAACGCCTGCATGTATGTAGCTATGACTCCCGAAATCAGAGCTGGACATATAGTTAGTATGTATGTATTAGATATCTCCCCTATGCTTCCAATGCCTCCAAAAGAAGCTTCTGCATAGTCTCAATGCTGTCACGAGTAGTCGTCAGACTCGCCATGACGTAAAACACATTGCCTAGAACGCGAGTGTGGGCGTTCCACGAGCCGGTGCCCTCGCGGAGGTGAGCCTGCAGACCAGCAGCCGCGTTGCTCTCGTACCCGGCTCCGTCATCTGCACGCATGCTAATGGCGAGGACACTCCCAAGTGCCCATACTCCCGTGATCTTGGAGTCCTGGCGCGAGATGTGCTCGACAAAGTCTTTCGACCACATTGACCAAACGGGCTGGGCTGTGGGAGAGGTACCCATGGCCCTGGAGTGGTTGGTCGCCGTCACAGGAGCACCAGAGGCACGCTGCGGTTCAGCCTGCCACCCGTCCGCCTTGGCCCAATCCCAAGCCCCGCGCGAATCCATGTCCATCATCTCCTTCAGAGACTCAACAGCCACCTGACAACCTACTGCGTGCGCCGTGTAACTATGCCCATGCAAGAGCGCCTCGCTCTTCTCGTCACCCTCGAAAGCCTTGAAGACAGACTCAGAAGCGAGGGTAGTACACAATGGGACAAGTCCACCAGTGAGAAGCTTGGCATGAACAGAAATGTCTGGGTTCGTGCCGAGAAGGGACGAAGCGGAGAACCTGCCAAGGCGGTAAAGGCCAGTGAAGACCTCATCAAAGATGACCGGAAGGCCCGACCAGGTGTTTTGGTCTTGGGGAGCCGGGCTGGTCTCCGCGCCGAAGAGATGCGGGTTTTCACGGACGACGTCAACTAGCGCTCTCTGGAATAGGGGGTCCCTATCGATCTGGTAAGTAGCCGACACCCCCGTGTGAGGGACTCAAAACTTACACGAAGATCATGCCGCCGGCGCCGAGGACGATGGGCTCGAGCATCAAGGCGCCAAACTTGCGTCCTTGTGAATGGAGACGTTCGAGGGTGCCATAGATGTACCGCTTGTAATCATCGAAAGCATTGCTTCCGCTCCGAGCACCGAGATCAAAAACGTCTGACAGCGCACCGTAACGGGCGCCGTTGCCGAGCTCCTGCTGCAGCGAGCCCGGAACGTCGACGTGCCACTCTCCGCCGAAGCACCGGACGGTGGGGTACTCGAACCAGAAGCCCTTGCCCTCGTACCACTCGACCTCCTCGTTGAAGGGGTTCGGCTCCGCGCAGTCCATGGAGCCAATGGTATCCCCGTGATAGCACCCCTTCAACCCCAGGATATCCAGCTTCTCCGCAGCAGACCAGCCGTACCGGTTCCTAGCGGCGCGCAGCGCCATCTTGACGGCGACTTCGCACCCGGTACTCCCGTTGTCCGAGTAAAAGACTCGGCTAAGCCGCGGGTTCCCGAGTTCCTTGAGCAGCGTCTCAGCCAGCGCGAGGGCCGGCTCATGGATCGCTCCCGCGAACATGACGTGTCCGTACCTGCCCGCGGCACTCGCGGCCGCCAGGCTCAACCGTGAGTTAGCGTGACCTAGCCCCTGAGTCCACCATGAGGCAGATCCGTCAAAGGCAGCCTGGAGGAGGGGCCCGTCGTCGGTGGAGGAGCTCGTCTTTGATGCGAGGACCTGGAAGAAGTCCCCGTGGGCAGAGTCGATGGTGGAGATCTTGTCCGCCGTGAGGCCTTTCTGCTGGGTAAAGGGGTACCAGATCGTCTCGCTGGCCTTCTGGCTCATACTCTCCAGGCGGGCGAGCCGGTCTTTTCCGCGGCGGTCTAGGGTGTCGAGGACCCTTCCGATGGTGCCCTCTGAGACGGTGGACTCGTAGTACGACATCATGGCCTTTGTCTCTAGGTCATGATCATCATTGCGTTGAGGCGGCGGGGGAACCGTCTCAATGAACATGTCGGCACGCCCACTAAAGTAGTCCTTTAGATACAGATGGTTCTGGTACTGTTCGTCCCGGAAGAGTAGCAGCGTCTCGACGTCATAGCCCCGAAGCTTCAGGGACTCGAAGGCAGAAATGGTCTGCGAGATGCCCCCGAGCTTCGAGTCGCCAACCAGAATGGAGGGTGCCCGCAGCGGCGCGTAGAGGTCGGCCTGGGGTGTCCCTGTGGGACCCGGGGAGTGGACGCCGCCGGCGGTCTCGAGAAACAGCCACCCGGGTCCTAGGGCGGCGCGCTGGGAGACGCGCTGGGAGATGAGGGCTAGTAGGGAGTCGTCCGAGGGGATGAGCTGGCTGGATTAGTGCGGTCCGTAGCCGATGCGCCGAAAATCGAGGACACTTACTTTGCCGGACGCCTTAGCGGCAGAGTGAGGACTACATGCGTCGTCATACTGGAATAGAGTCTCGTGGCCCGTAGAAGGCGCATACTTGTTGATGTGGCTGCCAATCGCACCTGTCAGACCAATGCGACCGAGAACCAATGCCTCTCATCATGCCCATGTACATCTGGTTGCGTCCTGTTAGCTTTACATTGCATCGGACCGAGGCTCCGAAACTAGCGATTACGACTCACACCAAGAGTCGGCTTCATCATGCGGTCCCGTAGAGACGGGCTTCAGGAATGATGTGGACTCCCCCCTGTAGCGTTTGGCGGCGGTCCTGCATAGCAGAGTCGCGAATATTGTCTTGCCGACGTCCGTATTGGCGCCATAGATCTGGTAGACCCGGAGGTTGCGCCGTAGCAGGGCTGACAAGGGCGCCATGTTGACTGTCAAGCTTCCATGTGCTACCGTGCCGGACGAGGGGCACCGGGATCTAAAGAGGGGCTGGCCTATAGGCCAAATGCCGGTGGAAAGCGAATCAATTATCCGGCATTCAAGAGTCCCTAGTAACCCGCAACGAAAGCCAAGTACTATTTTTTTCCCCCTATGATTGTCGGTGCGGAGTACTCTAGTCCCTAGCTGCCCCTAGTCTCACATGCTAGATGAGTTTAGACATGCACCTTCCCCTCTTTGGCCTTGGAATGATTCGACTACCGACCCGCCCTTTCCGGTTCAAACACTCCGGCCAGCCTCCCACCACCAGAGTATCCAGCCGGTATCGGTCCTGTCAGACTCCCAATGGAAATCTTGGCACTTGATGCAGGTCGCCGGACTCGGTCCTTATGCGGATAGCCCTGCCCCTGGCACTGCGGCGCAAGACGGCCAATTAGATGGCTCCAGTCCAAGCCTGATGATCTTTGAGGATGTGACCCACCCTCCATCAGCGGGTTTCCTTCGGGCGAGGTGAATGTGCAATGGAACAAGCCAGCCAACACCATCGCCATGGCAGTTGGGCCTCACAGTCTCGAGGATAAGCTGGCCGCCCGGCTCTCCAGCCGGGAGTCGCGCTCTCTGCTCCGCCAATTAACCACGGCTCCCGATTCCAACATCGACTTCTCTTCAAACTCGTACCTGTCCCTGCCTCTCATCCCAGAAGTCCGCCAAGCCTATCTGTCGGCCATCAAACAGCACGCATCCGCCACACCGCCCGTCCCGCTCTTCGGCTCGGGCGGTTCCCGGCTTCTCGACGGCAACTCTTCCCCGGCAGAGTCGCTAGAGCGAGACATAGCCGATTTTCACAATGCTCCTGCCGGTCTGCTCTTCAACTCGGGCTTTGACGCCAATGTGGGGCTCTTCAGCTGCGTGCCGCAGCCCGGCGACATCATCGTGTACGACGAGCTTATCCATGCAAGTGTCCACGATGGGATGAGGCTAAGCCGGGCGGGGAGACGACTCGCGTTCAAGCACAACTGTATCGAGAAAACGGACAGTGACGGGGATGTGACGGGATTAAAGAGCCTGGCCGGGGTGATCTCGGAACTCCTGGGCGGTCAGGATGGTGAGGACGTCCACGACGGGAAGAAGTCGGTCTTTGTGGCCGTCGAGGGCGTGTATAGCATGGACGGCGACGTCGCGGACCTAAAGGAACTAGTCGCTTGTGTCGAGCGGCTCCTGCCCAGGGGAAACGGGCACATCATTGTCGACGAGGCGCATTCAACGGGTCTCTTTGGCAAACAGGGCCGTGGTCTCGTATGCGAGCTTGGGCTCGAGGACAGGGTGTTTGCTCGTCTGCACACGTTTGGCAAGGCCATGGGCTCATTCGGGGGTGAGTAACCCGTCACAGCGGGCACCGAGCCTAGCAAGCCCATTACTGACGCTTACTTCCAGCGATCGTCCTCTGCTCTGATATCACCCGCCAGTACCTGATCAACTACGCACGCACGCTGATATACGCCACTGCCATGCCTCTCGCGTGCCACGCCAGCATCAAAGTAACCTACGACTTCCTGATGAGCGGCCGGGCCGACTCCCACAGGCGTCACCTGCGCGAGCTTACCCGCTACACGCATGAACTCTTGCTCTCAGTCTCCAAACGGCGCAAGGACGCGCCAGAACTGCTCAGTCTGGACCCAGCGGAGCCCAGGGCGCCCATCATCCCACTACTGACACCGCTGGCCCGCAGTCTCGCTCAGCACTGCCAGAGGAGGGGGCTTACCGTGCGCGCTATTGTCGCGCCGACGGTACCCAAGGGCAAGGAGAGGGTGAGGATCTGTCTGCATGCCGCGAACACCTGGTTGCAGGTGGAGGAGCTGGCCAGGGCCGTGGGGGAGTGGGTGGAGCTCCAGCATCCAAGCGCGCGTCGGTCGGCGAAACCGGAGGACACGCCGAGGTTGTAGAGGCCGAAACAAGCCGAGAAGAAGAGTTGGATCTGTATCCAACAGCTTTCTTGACCCAATTTTCCTCACGGAGTGACAGGGGGCCGAGCCAAGCCGCGAGGAAGATGTTGAATGTGCATATTCAACAGCTGCTCGACAAAACCCTCGGTAATGTTGACTCACGCCAACACACGCCCCACATGCTTGCCGGGTCGCCCGCTCCACCAGTGGCATCGGCAGGGAATAATCGCTCGTAATAGAGTGTGCTCTGCGCTAACCCGGAAGGGGTACAGTAGAGCCTCGGCTCTCCACCCGGTATAGACTGCCTCATGCGTGGATCGCGCGCTTCAGGTGACAGGGACAGGGACCGGTTGACGTAATTTATGAACCAGCAGGGAAGTTTTGACTGTTTTTCGCATCAGTGACCCCCTCAGCCCTCAGGGTCGGTACATTGTAGCTTTTGGCGCTCATGGAAGGACCCTTCCCCACGTGACGGGCTCTGCCCCTCCTTGCCTGCCATCCCGCCTGTGGGAAGTGTTGAGGGGCTAATACCAGGCCGACGGCGGCCTCCGCCCCGTTCTCTCGTCCCGTTCATCCTCAGCTTCCCGCACTCTCCTTGTATATCCTTTTACTGCAGCCGCCATGAACCGGAGCTTCGCAGCCGCGGGCCGTGCGGCCCTTCGAGCAGGGGAGAGGAGGGGCATCACGACTCGAGTGCCCCTCGCTGCCCCTCCTTCCTTGGCCTCTGCTCGCCCCATGTCCACCGCCGCCCCTGCCGCCGCTGAGCCTTCGCCTGAGGTCGAACCGCTCTCGACGGCCCTTGAGACCGAGCGTCTCGAGAACGAAGGGCAGGCCCATGCCCGCGAAGTTCTAAGAAAAGCCGTTGCTGCCACGGCACCTAGGCAGAACTGGACGCGCAAGGAGATCGCCTCCATCTACTATCACTCCCCGATAGAACTAGCGTACCAGGCCGTAAGTTCACATACGCCTCACTACCGCCTTGCCAGGTCCCGCCCGTCCGCCGCCAAGCTCATCTGACCTCCAAAGGCCACCATCCACCGCCGCTTCCACGACCCCGCCGAGGTCCAGCTCTGTACCCTCA
The DNA here is from genome assembly GCA_025503055.1 of Sordariomycetes sp. B11D1. Lineage (NCBI taxonomy): Eukaryota > Fungi > Ascomycota > Sordariomycetes > Sordariomycetes sp. B11D1. The sequence continues at coordinate 162,389 of JAMFQS010000012.1, forward strand.
TGAACATCAAGACGGGTGGCTGCACCGAGGACTGCTCCTACTGTGCCCAGTCCACCCGCTACCAAAAGGGCACTGGTCTCGAGGCGAAGCGCACCGAGACTGTCGAGTCGGTGCTCGCCGCCGCCCGCGTGGCCCGCGACAACGGGAGCACGCGTTTCTGCATGGGCGCCGCGTGGCGCGACATGCGCGGGCGCAAGAACTCGCTCAAGAACGTCAAAGCCATGGTTCAGGGCGTGCGCGCCATGGGCATGGAATGTTGCGTCACGCTCGGCATGATTGACGACCAGCAGGCGAAGGAGCTCAAGGAGGCAGGGCTGACGGCTTATAACCACAACGTCGACACCAGCCGGGAATTCTACCCGTCAGTCATCTCGACGCGCACTTACGACGAGCGCCTGAAGACCCTGGGCCACGTCCGGGACGCCGGGATCAACGTCTGCTCCGGCGGCATCCTCGGCCTAGGCGAGTCCTCCAATGACCGCATCGGCCTCCTCCACACCGTCTCCACCCTCCCCTCCCACCCGGAGAGCTTCCCCGTCAACGCCCTCGTGCCCATCAAGGGCACCCCGCTCGGCGACCAGCCCCCCGTCCCCTTCACCAGCATCCTCCGGACCGTCGCCACCGCCCGCATCCTGATGCCCAAGACCATCATCCGCATCGCCGCCGGTCGCAAGACCATGTCCGAGGAGAAGCAGGCCCTCTGCTTCATGGCCGGCGCCAACGCAATCTTCACCGGCGAGAAGATGCTGACGACGGAGTGCAACGGCTGGGATGAGGACAGCGCCATGTTCGGGCGGTGGGGTCTCAAGCCGATGAAGAGCTTTGAGAAGACTTCGAGGGACGGCGAGTTGCAGGCTGGTGATGCTGCGTAGGTTAGATTCCGTGGGATGATTTCTATACATGCCTGTGAACTGCATCGTACAGTGGTTAGTCCCCGCCTCTCTTCTCCGGGCGTACACCCGCACCGTATAAAGTTTTGCCATCCCGATAGATCGGGGCCGGTTGCGCAAGGTGTGCTAGTAGCCGCGGACCTGCCCGTAACTTTGTCGCCCGACTGCTCCTCACATGATGGTCCGAAATTTCTCCTGAAGTCCCTAGCACAAAGCCCAGCTCTTTACCAAATTGCTAACCAGATGGGCGCATTGTTCGGCTGAGCGTCGTTGGCGACGAGACAGGGCTGAAGTGAGCGTAGCCTGGCTTAAAAAAAAATGTGCCGCATCATGTGTACGAGCATACTCAGAACGGTTAGAAAAATCATTCCATCGTATCCAGGGTTTGCCTCATTAGAGGATATGCAAGAAATCCCTAGAGACATCCATGTTTTGTGGTAAGAATTGGAAGATTCCGGCAATGACATCTAGCTCGTATAATGCATCCCCTGGTGTTCTTGTGTATCGGCATTTTACGCATGTATGTACGCTATATACATCGTTTTCTTAAAAAGGCTGTTCAGTTACCTAAGTCCACGACTATATCCGCGGAAGTGATAGTATGGTATAGTACGCGGCACGTTTGAATACTGTAGCTTAGCTAGCTATCTGCGGCTATAGTTTCCAACAGACTCGAGTGATATGTGACGATGGTCGTTTTAAACACTTGTTCTCACTCGAGACAAAATACAGCAATAATAAAATGTATTCTAGTTCTTGGGACGTAGTCCGACATGCACACTTACCTAACTACTCTTGCGCATAACTAATTGCACTTGCTGTTGCGCGTGGGTGTCATGAGAATGGTACATCAGTTGCACGGTCGGCGCCCCTCCCGATCCGGTCACGAGTATTTCTAGTGATGCATTACTGTGTTTGGGTGTTTCTGCTGTCAGTCGTGTTGGAAGGTTGAAGCTGCACGAGGCAAGATATCATCGAAGCATCTGGCCTATCCCATATATGCCCTTCTCAATCGTTGAATGTGTATTAGCCTTTTCTACTAACTATATGTAACATTATTAGACGAAACCTAATGTCCGGGTATAGATGCCAATTCTACGTTACAGCCTCAGACGCCATTATGTAGCCCCAGACGAACCGGCATATTTTGGAGTCATCGTTCTCAACAGTTCCCCGGATATTAAGTTCGTGTCGACATTCCCTTGGAACTTGAGGACCTCATCGTTAGAAGGTGCTAGTTCCTCCGCCTTGGACCGCTTCGACGTCGGGGCTTACTCTTCTTACGCTTAGATTTCGAGAACGCGCCTAGTCTTAGGGAGAGCCGTTGTCGTCCTTTGTAGGAAGCCTAACGTTACCTAAACGTATTAGTCTGCTTAGCGTCTGTACGTTAAGATCGGAATAGTGGCTATTAACCAGCCCGAGCAGGTCGAGGAGCAGGCCCTGTTGGGTTTTATTCGTTTTCGCCATGCCTTGGAGTTTTCGCTCTCATACGATCCGCTCTTCGACTTCGTCCATGTGGAGCGGTCAAGCGTGTAGGCTGGACATACAACAAGACGAAGGCTAATAGTGACGAAGCTTTAGAGACGACTAAATTATCCCGGGTGTCATATCTCAGCCTTTGATGGACTCAACATAGAGGCTGCCCACATTCTATGGACAATTGCGTTGTTGGACCAGGACTAGCTGGTTTATTGCAAGGCCGGAAAACCCTTTCGTTGATGGCCGAGTCGACGCAAACCGCCTCCAAGGACGGGAATGCCCGAACTCGCTAGCGATTCGTGACTTTGGAATGTCGAAGACAGAGATAGGTTCTACTTGAGGATAGAGTCAGTCAGGCTTTAGTACGTCGGCCTTAGTTTCAGTAACTTAGTTTATCCTTTTTACAGGTGCAATTCCGCACTTCCTATGTGCTCCGGCTTGGGATATCATGCTCTGCACAGATGATGCACACCCGTTCGCTCAGCTTTATCGTCACTCGTGGACTAAGCGCCGTGTAGGCGGCAGACGTAGCTTCCGGAGCCGCTCTATCTCCTACTGTTGCTAGAAGCTATAACATGTTTCGGCGAGGGGTCTTTGATTTAGTGTGGTGTTGCTATTTCTTGGGCAAACACGAGATATATAGTGAATGAGCCTGGTCATGACTCGGAGCCAAAAGCGAACCGGTAACATGTTGCAAGGCGCTACCGCAGCATTATTTTTATCTAGTGGCAATCTGTTTGGCTCTGGGTGCCTTCGTTTCTGCGGCCCAAATTTGATGCCGACGAATAAGAGTGAGCGTACCCTCCTCCTACCGTGTATAGCCGTTAATCCTGCCTACCAGCTCGAAAGAAAGCAGATATACCTTTATGAGCTGCGCTCGTTCCGAAGTCGGCCTGGTATAGGACACCCTGCTTCTACGATTTTCCCCTCCCGGGACATCATCCCATTGAATATGTATCCTATAAGCCACCCTCCCTCCAAATAGAATCGAAGTATAGCTTTTAGCTATAGACACTAGAGAATACACTGATGGACGCTGATGCTTGTCTCGTATGTAGGCACGCTGTGTGTAGGGTAATCGTGCTTACATTCTCACTGGACCATTATCACCCAAGCATATACAAGGTCTATTGATGTTTATTGAGTGCTCTACATTAGATAACAATTTTGTATTGAGTGATGAGAAGTTGGCTATGTATACAGATGCACCAGATTACGTACGCTATTTACTTCGCTGTTCCCCAGTGTCGGTAATACATTGCCTTGCCCCTTGCACCGGGGTCCGCCGACACACTGTTTGCCGCCTGGGCATCTACATGGCCGGTCTCGGTTTTCCCTCAGCAGTATGATATCCCGAAAAACCTGCGCCTGTCTGGGACCTCACCTCAGCGACGGCCTACTCGGCCCATCCGACAAGCTAACCTGTGGCTCTCACGAGCAGCAGCGGAGGGAATCAACATCAGCGAGGCTTGAAGCTAGGAGTACCGGAGTGTTTGTTTCAACGCCTCTCCTCAAGCAGCTACCCAATGTTATTGAACAGAGAACACCAATAGTAGCGCCATGGCAGAGCCTGCGGCCTTCACTCACTCGCAAACCTCGGATGGTGTCAGGCGGCCAGGAGGGCCGCTATTGAAGGTTTTCCAAGTGAGCTCACGTCTTCCTGGGTCTTCGCATCTACATTATCATGTATGCTACATCGATGAAGCCGAGCTTCTTGAAGAGTAAGAGCTTCGTTAATCAAGTGTGTCCCTCCTGCGACTTTCCTATCAACTATGCTCTCAGCTTCTCAGCACCAGGCCATTGATGAAAGAGCATCTTCGACCAGGGATCATGCCGATCCTTATATAACTATTACCAGATCCAATATTCCCAAGGAGACTTTTGTTTCGCCCCTCCCCATTACAAGCATCGCTGTAGGTCTAACGGGAAAGCGGCCCGCGATACCGTCAGGGTGGGTCTCACGTCCACGTCAAAGAGGGTGTAGCCTGTAAGCTCTAGAGTCTCCTACAATGCTGAAAGCTTTTTGCTTCTCTTTTGTGCCCAGGCATCCCTCGCATCAAGTCTTACAAGTACTCGACGGAGGGAAACGCTGGGTCCGGTCATACAACTGGCGCTGCTGCGCCATCGAAGGGGACCCTAACCACCATGCCACACCTTCGTTTATGAGGGAACTGCGAGACTGCGTGGTCTCAAATCGTCTTGCCATCTCAGGAAATAACGCCCAATGGTTTGCCATCCTTGAGAATTGCGGCGCAGCAGCCGAGAATTGACTGGCCTCAAGCGTAAACTTGTGCATGTGGACACTAATAACCGCGGACTGCCTCTGGACTTCGGCCATCGGTCACAAAGACAGGAATCACGGCTTGCAATACGACCTCAGCCTTTGGAACGAGATTGTCTATCCTTCTCTTGAGTGGCAAAAAGTTGTTAGCCAATACGCTTCTACCTAGCCATGCAATGTTTCCCTGACTTGACGACGGAGACAGGGAATCAAAAGCGGCCATAACTCTTCCTGTAACGACGCCAAGCGTGCAGAGACAGGGTTTAAGGTTTCCTTAGAGGCATGTGCCCTTTTGAATAGACACGCTCGTGAACATGTTTGCAGAAGCTATCACCTCGTGTGAAGCCTGGGTCCGGATACGACTTGGATCATATCCCTATCGCACCAAGATAGACACAATCCTCCGCCCAGTCGAGGCCCACCAATTAGGCTCTTCTGCAACTAGTCACGATGCGACATTTCTCGGAAAACTTAATTTATCCCCCCCACTCGATCATTGCGTAGGATTGCTTGGCGCCAGCTGGTCTCCGGCACCAACCTAGTGATTAGTTGACGGGTGGCATGGACACGCCCGATACACATTGATCGACGTCATGATGCATGTTGAAGGGATATCCCGGAATCCTTCATTGTTAGCGCGATGTAACTCGGTGATCGATGCCTATTTACCCAGCAGTCTCTCGGCGAAGTCGTGAAAAAGGGGGACGTATGCGAGGGAGGGCAAAGAGGGTAGGGTTAGCTATATGGTACTAGCATGTCGGGCATGTAAGCTTTGTCTATAAAAGGCGAATGCGCTCCCGGTTTGCAAGAGACCCTTCTATCCATATCTCCACTTCACAATCAACGTAAAACACAACGTACATTCAGCTTGCCACCGCATCTTGAAAAATTCTTCCACTCGGAGACACTCTCCTAGCATCCGCCATGAAGTTCACTCTCGTCGCAAGCTTGCTTTTCGGCCTTGTGGCTGCCGCACGTGAGTCGTTCCTGTCCTGAACCCCTACCAACCATAACAATACGGGTGTCGCAAGAAGGGCTGAAACTTGGGTAGCCCTCGAGGAGCGCCAGTGCTGTGACTGGATCAGCCCATGCTGCAACTCTGATACTTGTGAATCGTCCAAGCAACATTGCCAGGACGGGTGTCCCATAATGCCTCCTGAGGCGAACTTCGGTTGTTTACTGGGTAAGTTGTGTGGATCCTTCAGTCACATCTTAGCTGACATGTAAACTGTCTAGGCTGCGAAACAGCCTGTTAAACGGTTTGGATTAGCAGTGGAGAACGTTAGAGAGCACACAATCGAGGATCACTACTGGGCATCTACCGGGAAGAGACTCGACTGAGCTCTGATATTCAACTACCAGTGAAGTCGAGTTAGCATTGGTTATACCTTCCTTTCTACTATCTAGGACAGAAGTTAGACCTTAGCGCCACAAGAGTAATCATCCGCCTTGTGTTGAGGTTTTTCAATATCAGTTGTCTCGCTTCACTCGACATCTCTTGGATCGTCTTGACTATTGTTAGAAATAAGTATCCCGATCTGACGGCATCATGCTATGATGGATATCTTGGCGTGTACAAGTCATGACGATCTGCGACAGGTCAAGCGTTTCTCAACATCCCTCTAAATGTCTAAGCTTGGATATTCCAAAATCTGTGTTGATAAGACATGTCGCATTGGTAGAATTCTGATTCAAAGTTGGTATCCCTCAGCCTGGTGGCGTCAATTCCGTGGGGCGGACCGAGGACGATACGGGGACTGTTTTTCGGGCGATTTCAAGTTCAAGTTATGCCCCTGAAATTAGAAGGGAACTTTCCATGACCGTCCACGAGGGAGATGCAAGCTTGTCAATCAGCTGTACGAGTGGGTTGAATCGCTACTACAGAGACTTCAGTATTCCTACAGCTAGTATTCTCAAGTACATCCGCTCAAAGTATTACGCTTTCAGTCTCGTCCAATATGTATGGCTATCCATAAAATCGGGTGTTTTGCAACCTTGATGGCCCTATGGTTCTGGTAATTGTAGGGGTTTCTCTGACTTGGAACTAAGCTTGGGCGACACCCGATAAGACCGTTTCGTGGCTACGATGGGAACCGGAACAGCTAACAGAATCCATCCGGTGAGATCCTCGACTGGTTAGCCAATATTTTAATAGGCTGTGTTTCCCCGTTCTTTCGCTGTCTCGGGTTCACATAGGCGAGGGGACTGCCATACCTGGAAACCTCCTCAAGCCTCTCATCTATACGATCCGTCAAGTAACTATAAATCAACACGCTCAACCAAATAGATGCTTTTTTTGGGCTCTCCATCTTCCAATGTTTTGGTTCTAGCACTTTTAGAACACGAAGTATGGAGCGGAGAGCCTTTAGCATGTTGAAGTTACGCATCACTCCATTGGGTTCAAGTGCGTGGGACGTAGAGAATAGGCTCTCAGACCATTCCAGATTCAAAATGAAGGCCATTGAGATCTGTGCCCTGTTCTGCGTGAGGTCTTCAGCCTCTATGAACAGGTTTGGTTCTGTGACTCCACGGCGCCTCATGTGCCAGAAACCTATCACGTCTTACCCTCTGTCAACAGTATCATCATTTATACAATCATTATTACCGGGTTTCCTTGTCTTTTGCTGTTTCTCACAAGTTTTAGAGGTTTGTGAAACTAAGTGTCGGCTTCATTCTAACTCACCACTATTTTCGCTTCAATCGCTGTGGAGTAGTTAGCTGATTCCTATACCAGATAGCTTTTGACCAATTTTCCTCTTCTAAAGCTTAGGGTCATGGACTTACCCCGACTTCTCTTTTTCACGAACCATGCTACTATGATATCTTACTCGCCACGACAGGCGCCATGAAATTAGTCAGTGGTAGCTTAAAGGGTCCTACGTAAGGCGAAGGCGGTAGGTGGGAGGTATTGCAACTCGGGAGTACATGTTGCCATAATATCTGTCCTAATGTCGAGTTTCATAGAATATACAAAGTCCGTCTATAAATCTTCCAGAATAGCCGTAGTAACCGTAGCTAACTATAGGTTATGGAATATATATACATGGGCTCGCTTCTTGGCTGGATTAAGCGCGAATAATACGTAGTAAAGGTACAAAGGTTTTTTTAACCTACATTGTAAATAGGTAACGAGTAGATTGTGAATAATAGTTTAAAGGAAGGCATGTTAGACGCTTGCCTAGGAGTCCGTAGTGACCAGGGAGTCACTACGGACAAAACTTGTTATAGGTATCATGATATTGGGAAGTGTTCTTTCCAAGTCTATTAGAATGGCATTCCATGAATATGAAGATCTTGATCCCGCGTGACGATTTTGCCTGGATACAGCCAAGAACCGTAGGCTTTTGCAGCTTTTCAGAAACATATTGGACATGAGGATATTTTTAGCCTAGTCTCTTATATATTCGTTAACCACCTATACCATATATCGTGAATCATTAGTGTAGGAACTCTTTTGGAATGGTATTGCGGGTGCGCAAGCAACGTCCCCTTCTTCACTCTGTCGGCGGCCTTCGGGTCGTTCAACGTCGGGAGAACTCGGCCCGCTTCTGCTCCTAGGTCAGATTCCGCCGTAATCTTCTTGAAACGCCTCCTGCTCTTTACGATCGCGGCAAGGTGCATTTCGACCAGCGATAGTAGAAGATATGGCGACGATATCTGACATCAGCTGAAAGAAGATGTCCGGCTTAGCATCAGCTTTGGTGGGCTATAAATAGTGGCGGGTACTATACACGCCGATGCTTTCTATAACTCGGGATAAACGAAACAACATTTTGATTTATGAAGCATGACAGAATCGCTACAAAACCTTCCCCCCAAAGGTGTTATGCGTGCTAACTACCGGGCTAAGTGAAACTCGCGGCGCACTTGTCCATTGTCAGAACTCGAGTTTGAAATCACGTTACTATGTGAAGTTTGTAGAAAGATATTACTAACTTGAAACACTTGTGAACCTGTACTTAGACCAGCGTAGCCAATTTGCTTGGATGCAGCCAAGGGCTATGAACCGCGGATACGCATGTTTGATATTCAAAAGTGATCACCATCGTAGCTCCGAGGTGTTTACCGACGGGCTAATAGACGCAGTCTGATTTTCTGTATAGTTTGTCTTTTATCTCATAGATTTCTGATAGTGAGTGAGAAAACCGGATTTGAGCCAGGACTTACGGAGACAGTATCTACTTGCGAGTTGCAGGCAGTAACTGGAGGCAGGTGTCGATGGAATAACAATTTGCTTTGGACTGGCGCGGCATCATACACTCAAGTCGGAGACCAGAGCCAGGTCGCTGAAGTTATACTTCGTGGAGGACGATTCCGCCAGGCTCTATAACCTAGGATATACTCCAGACTAGGCCCACATATATGGAGCCACATATATAATCGTCGACCTTGTCTTAAATCTTAGTTAACAATGTCTGATGCGGCAGCTCGTAGCCTATCTTCCAGACGACGCCATCGACGCAAGCGCTCACCGAATAGTTCTTCTCACTCCCGAAGCAGAAGGCAACGCGATGCAGGTTGAGGACCCGGGAAACATGGGCGAGTGTTGGGACAGTATCGTCGTTAACTTGTAGCTCACCGTGTCGCTCGGGTGGATTTGTGTACGCGCGCCTTTGTGTGTCAGTGTGCGGGTGTTATACCTCGATTCAGGGGAATGAAGAACACACCCTATTTCCGGCCTCGTCTACGGCGATGCCCCTCATAACGTTAATTTATACTCACAGCATTCCTCGTTATTATTCAATATCCTTCATTGGGTTGATAGATAGGAGGATATGGTATTATCATCGACTGGGCCGTTAGTTTCGCAATATCCTTATCGGAATCATCCGTAGTGTTAAGAGGAAAAGATAGTTACCTACTCCATAAAATCGCTGCCATTCCTAGCATCTAGTAGAGAGACTAAGCTTCTACCTAGTATACGTCTACACTATTTATCGCCTAACACGTTGTACGTAATACTAAAACCAGGTTTGATAGTAGTGTGATGTAAGTTTCCAAGAGATCATCGATATAGCTTAGCGTCGGCATCTTATGACATACAAATGCAAGAGCCGACGGATAGATCTGGTAGCTTCACAGTAGTTATGCAACCGGTGAGACACAACCAACCCACGCCCCTCTATCGACTCTTTCGTTTATGTCATACCTTATAAAGTGTCCTGTCTAGTTTACAGACAACACCAAGCGTAAATTACTATCGATAACTATGGACCGCATGGAATGGCATGACCAACCGACTGCCAAACCCTGCTCTTGCATTTGTTTTTGGCGTACTCCGCAGCGTCCAAGATCATCGACACTAAGGGGAGTGTCTGCAAAACACTTGCAAATGTCACTAACTATTCCGCCGACAAATATAGTAAGCGCTTCTCCGTCAGGGACGATGTCATCGCTGTACATGTACAAGTATAGGGCCTCGAACTGCAGGGGGAGAAGGGATTTTGCAAATTCATGGATGTCGGACTATGGCATATCTGTTATCCAGGAGCTCAAGGGATACATACAGTAAACCGAAAACTCCATAAATCTCACATCTGGGGTTTCCGTAACAATGCTTTTGTCCGATACATCCTCTCTCGGAGTCTATATAAGTCCATCGACAAGACCCTAGCCATGCCCTTCTTAGACAAGTCTTTTCGGCGTTCGTGATAGACAGCTGATTTATCAATCTTTCATTTGGACTGAGAGCTCAAATTGACGACCCGCATGCAGGTGGAGTCGACAGAGGGACGAGGGGGGCATCCTTCTTCATTTCGCACCGAGACTCCAGCCTTCATTCTCCCTCGTCTGGGCTTTTCTTATGCCATTCCGATATCTCCTTCTCCCCTAAGGAAGACAACTATGAATGAAACCAGATATCCAAGAGTGTCCTCAACAAAGCACATTGTAACTGGACACGTCCGCCCAGGACAGTGGTTGTCGCTTCCCCTGGTCCTCTTGGAGATTCACGATCTAGTACCTGCTATCCTTACTGCTTTCGACTACGAACTGCCATATACCAGCGGAATGTCTTTTGACAAACACACAATCGCATTCGGTATCAATTTTGTCGAATGTGTAGGAGACTCTGATAGAGATTGTGCGGCTCGTCGTCTATAACCCTAGCGTCTGCGCGACATCCGACCCTGCTACTTCGAATTTGGTGAACTGATCCTCGGCCTTTTTCTCGCTAGGCTTCTTAGCTACTTTAGGGACTCTAGAAGCCTCCTTTTGAATGTTACAACGCTGCCGGGCAGTAATGTACTCACTATCCAAACTTAAGACTGCTGTCCGGGTTCCTCCTTCTTCATCGCCTTCTGCTTCGGAGTCGCCAAGTCCGTCGGCCCGTCCGCAGGCGCGACCCCATAGGCACCTTCCAGAATTCAGTGATAGGGCCTCATCGTGTGGCACCTGCGGCCTATGAGAACGGAGCAGTCGCTCAGACTCTATGCCACTCCCAGCTACAGACTATCCATTCCACGGAAGAGTAGACTCAAAGGAGCTCGTACCATGGCAGGGAGGAGGCTTTTCGTTCGTAGGAGCGTAGGATGATCATGCTCGGGACGCGAGGTTCGCCAGCGAACACGTGGACCCTGGCATTACTTTCGTCTTTTTAACGTTTATCAGGACGTCGTATGCAGTAAGCTTTACCTGCGCTATCTTGTTAGTCTCATTATCTATCCCCGAGGTGTCCTGTGCGACTGCGTGTGCATGAGACGAGACACAGACATTTCCGTCATCATACGAGACGGCAGTAATGAACGTCTCCGACGATCTCGCTTCCTTGATGACACCTCAAAGGTTTTTCATATACTATTCGTGTTTCCTCTTGAACGCATATATGAACAGGCAGCGCATCATCTCTTCGCCGAGCTGAGGAGGTAGGAAGTCAGTAATCATCGTAGCGACCATGACAAGTGCACATCAGCGGGAGAGGTCGCCCATGTAGACACCGTCCATCATCTTCTGGAGCCCTATATATAGTCCTTGATTTTCTGGTGAGAATAATATACGTGTTAAATACTGGTTTCGATTAGGCGTCCGCTGCCTTCCATATTATTACTTCCCTGATTACGTTCTCCCAGCCCGATAGTCTCCGTAGCTGCATGCGCTGGATTACATTGACTATGACCAACAAGCACTGGGTAGTGTCCTAAGAGTCGGCCCTTTAAAGTGTAGTGTCGCCTTCGTCTTTGCTGTCGGTACCCCGTGGGAGATGGAGGGCAGGTATGTTAGCTGCTATCCTTGCTTCAACCTTATGCTTACCGCTTCCTCCATTAGGGTGGGGTTGTTCCGAGCTCAGTTCCGTATTGAACATGCCACGATCGTGCCTCCTAGGGACAAAGTAGTTAGTTGTACACGGGGGTATAAAGGTGTATATACACGTACCGTCCCTGAACCCAGACTATCCCCGCCACTGTCCTATCACGGCCAGATCCAGGAAGCAAATTCAGATACCACCTGGTTCATGATAGACTGAGGCCTGCTGCTTCTGCATTCTGTAGTCAACAGGATCGGCGAGCCGCTTCGATGAGGTTGTCTCCACCGTCTCGGAAGATGGTATGGACGCTATTGATTATGTTCTATGGCACTTGGGATAGAAGCAAGTGCCTATAGCTGATCATGTGTCTGAAGTGAAGGAGGTGTCCTAGAGATGAATGTGGCCTTCGAGAGCATATGCGCTCGTGGCCGTATAGTAAACAATGTCCCAACTTTAGAAAGCTACGATAATATATACGGAGTAAAGAAAGAGGCAGGTTAAAGTCTCAATGTTGGTTACTAGTTATCTAGTTTGGTACGTGATAATGCTTGTTCAAGGAAGTAGTAGGGATGTAATGATGTGGAAGAAGGTGCAAATGGTGTAGATAGAGACTTCAGTATGTCTGCAGGTCGAGGCATGGGATATAAGATGAGGTAAAATATGACAAAGGGTAAAGAATCGCGAGTGATATGGCACCCTTCTGCTGTGATATATGACGCTGTTTCTGTAAAATCATTATATGAACATGGTATAATGATAGAGGTGTATGAGGGGTGATATGTGTGTTCATGGGCCATGCAATGATAAGTCTTCTGTATTTATGAAGCCAGCCTGTTGGGGCACGGTGGATGGTGATGGTGATGTAGGAGGGAAAAAGAGGTTGAGGTTTGTGTGGGTGGTGGCAGTTCTTTAAATAGTTTTTTATTCTTAAGAATGGTACGTGCCTGCGTCTTAACGAGTGGGGGATCTGTGAATGGCAGCAGCGATTCAGGGGTATCCGGACTTGGGGAGGAGACGTGGGTAAGATGAATAAGGTGTGTGATGCCGGCAGGCCAAAGCGAGATAATGTTGGCAAGGCGAATGATCTTGGTCATCTCGGTTGTTATACACAGAAGGCGGCACCACGTAAACGAAGATTTAGGAGACCAGTAAAGTCGAGCCGGGCTAAAGGAGGAATTAGAGAAGAGAAAAGAGGGAAAGGACCATCTGGACATTATGGAGGCATGTGATTCGTGAAGGAGCTTGGGGTAGGAGCGCTAGCATATCATGAAGAAAAGACCCAAATTCATGGTTGCGCATCTGGAAAATGCCAAGGGTAGAACTTGAAGGCAGAAGGTGCCTCTGAGGAAGCTGAAGCGAGTGAAGCCTCGAAGTGAGCGGAAGATGTGACTGGGAGTCATTGTCTCCCTCAGCTGTCTCCGAGTCAAGCGGAAAGACGGGATGGGATCTGTCATGGGGTGATCATGAGATTGGAGTAGACGATTTGGTGGTGGAAGTTGCTATTGTGGCCTTTAAGAGGTAAAACATGACTTGAAAGGGAATAATCGGAGACGACTTGTGCTTGCGGGAAGTCATGGTGGAGCAAGCCTCCAAACGAGTGTGCGGAGGGCAAATGGGCTCTCTCAGCAGAATCATTCGAGATTATTCATGTTCATAAACTACGGAATGAGCTTGCAGCTGTAGCAATGGGAAAAGGGACAGACAGCGAGAAGGGCGTGGGGGTACACTTGGTGAGTTACACTCGAATCGCTTATTTCAATAACAATGCTTTATTGAAGTCGTATTATCTCATTGTACCATCGTCCTAGGTGCTCGATGTTGAAAACGTAAAAGCCGCAGTGAAAAGAAACGCCAAGTCGCAAAAGCACGCGCCGCCCGTCCGCTAGATATGCACCAATGAATGCCCTCTCGCATGGAGCTGTTGAAGACCCCGCCTCCACGCCCAGCCCAACTCCAGAGCTAACAGTACTGGATCACAGCACTTGGGTACCTCGACTAATAGCTCCCCGGGTAAGCCGTGGAGCTACTTTACACCTTTTATTCTGACATTGTTCCCTCACTCAAGGTACCTACCTCATTTTCGTCGCCACATTTGTCCCACTTCACAGGGATCAGGGGGAAGGTGGCTTACTGCGCCTTCTTACTCCGCTTCTTAGCGGCCGCCTGCTCCCTATCACGCTTGGCGTAGATCTCGGAGGTGAAGGGGTTCTCGTAGCGCAGGGCGATGTTGTAGACGAGGAAGACCCACGCGGTGAGCAAGACGCCTGCGGGCTTCCCGTAGTAGAGCGCCACGCCGAGGAAGCTCATGGTGGAGCCGTGGTACATGGGGGCGTCGGTGATGTTGAAGGGGAAGCCCGTGACAATGTCGTCCATCAGGATGCCGAAGTAGTCGCCAAGGAAAGTGCCGGTGATGCCAAGGGCCCAGGTCGACGAGATGACGAGGACATTGCCAGCAGCGACAAGGGCGTAGGAGGCGAGCTTCGCACCGGGGGTGTCGAGGAGGGGGTGGACGGGTTGCGAGCCGAGGGCCTCCTTGTAGAGGTAGTCGCGGAAGAGGCCGAGGGAGAAGATGGTTAGGGCGAGGAAATAGCAGGCGACCTTGGAATTTCCGCCGAAAAGGCGGGTCAAAACCTTGTTGTGGTACTCTGCGGTGGTGTTAGGATGGACGGTCCCGTGGCTGGGAAGGGGTTGGGCGGACCTTGTCTGGCGACGATGCTGTGAAATGGTTAGCAGCTAGCTCGAGGGAGTCTAGGATCCAATGCTTGTTTGGGGTGACGTACTTCCAGAAGAGGGGATTGAACATGATCGAAAGAGCCGAGACTGCGAAATCGTCAGTAAAAAACCGAGACTTGACGTCTGAACGATGCAGAAGCTGCCGGGACCGTACCGTAGAGGCTCTTCTGGTCGAGATCGACCAGCTCGGTGATGTCAAACGACGACATGGCTGCTATCACTTCAAAGAATTGAAATCGGGGAACTGTGAACAAGCTAGAGTGCTGCGACTGTAAATTCAGAGTTGAAGGTGGAAGTTCGAAGGGACGAGGACGGCGGTGGTGGAGGTGGAGGTGGAGAAGGGCGGACGTGGAAGATTGGGGAAACTCGGGTTGTCAACAGCTTTCCGGACGGAGCGGGTGGGCGCCGCGACCCCCACTCGCTCCACAGGCCAGGATTTCCCGGGGTCCCGCTATTATTTCTGGGCCAGCCGAGACCACCCGTTGGTGTGGGGGGAGCTCTCTCCGCACGTGATGTCATCTTTTTTTTTTCGGCATTGCAACACGCAGAAACACACTTTCCTCGTGGGGTGAAAGGAAGAGGCTAGGAATTTGGTGGGAATAAATGGGAGCGGTGAGATGGTTGCCAGTGCATATTTGGGCGGTGGACAGATACACGGCTCATTGATCACCTCGGATCCCTCCGTCGGGGAGGATCCCCGATACCTGGTGCTACGGGACGTTGGAACATGATGCTTGGTGTGCATTAGCGGCAATTAGCTGCTCAAGGTCGCCGTGGAATCATTTGCAAATTCATCAGTCTAATGTACAGTGCGTTATACGAGGAGACCATATTCTACCACAAAACCCGGGTCCCAGAACAACAAAAGCTCCACCGCTTATTCCGCAACCCAGACGGCGCTCATGCCCATGCCGGTACCAACGCACATGGACGTGTTGCCGACCTTCTTGCCCGTCCTCTTGAGCTCGTACAGCAGCGTCGAGACCTGCCTGGCGCCGGTGCAGCCCAGCGGGTGGCCAAAGGCAATGGCGCCGCCCTTGGGGTTGATCTTCTCAGGGGGGATGCCGAGCTCGTTGGCGCACCAGAGGCACTGGCTGGCAAAGGCTTCGTTGATCTCGTAGATGTCGACGTCGTCACGGCCAATGCCAGCGAGCTCAAGAGCCTTGGGAATGGCCTTCCAGGGGCCCTGGCCCATGAGCAGGGGCGGCACGCCGGCGACGGAAGCGCAGACGAACTTGCCGATGATGGTCTGCCCGAGCTTCTCCGCGGTCGAGCGCTTCATCAGGAGCACAGCGGCGGCGCCGTCGGAGATCTGGCTGGCGTTGCCGGCGTGGATGCTACCATCCTTGGCAAAGGCACCCTTGATCTTGCCGAGCGACTCGGCAGTCACGCCGGGCCGGATGCCGTCGTCCTTGTCCACAACGATCTCCTTGACCTCGCCGGACTTGGGGTCCTCCCACTTGACCTTGAGGGGCACGATCTCATCCTTGAAGAGGCCCTCCTGCTGGGCCTTGGTAGCCTTGGCGTACGAGTTGGCGGCGAACTGGTCCTGCGACTGGCGCGAGATGTTGAGGTCCCTGGCCATGTCCTCGGAGAGAACGCCCATGGGGACCTTGCAGTTCGCGGCCTCCTTGTGGGACTCGAGGAGGGGAGAGAACTCGGAGACGGCCTGGGGGCTGTAGAGAGGAGTGAACTTAGCGACTGGTCGTCTGGTAGTTTATACGACAAGACTCACCCGTATTGCGTGCTCATGCTCTCAACACCAGCGCCGATACCAATATCAATCATGCCCGTCTTGATCTGGTTCGCCACGTCGACGCACGCCTGCAGGCCCGAGGAGCACTGCCTGTTGAGCGTCCGCACAGCGGTCGCGTCAGTGAAACCCGCGACGAGGGACGCCGCGCGCATCTCGGTCGCGCCACCGCCAGGCGCAAGCACGGTGCCGACGCAGATGTCGTCGACCTTGGTGGGGTCGATCTTGGAGCGCTGGATGATGCCGTTGAGGACACCGGCCATCAGATCCGCGGCGTCGGTGTCCTTGAAGCCGCCCTTGCCGCCCTTGGTGAGGGCCGACCTGCAGGCGGCGGTCACAACGACCTATGGGGAGTGATTAGTCGGGGTACTGTAGGTGGCGAGGGGCGGGGTGCGGAGGGTCGTACATCGTCGGGGTTCTTCTGGAGGATGGCCTCGCGTCCGGCGGCGCTAGACTTGCCAGTGATCTGGCCGGAGATCTGCGATAGCCTGTCCATGGCTGGTTGATGCTGGTTAGAGTCGTGTATGTTTCACAAAGAAGAGTTGCGCACACTTACCACCCATCGTGAAAGTTTCTAAGCTGGAGGTGAAGGTTGGGATGATAGATTAAGGTGGCGCGCGCTCGACGTTAGGCAGGAAGGATTCGATGTGCTTCGTGATGGAAAAAGGATGAGTTTGTGGGATGTTGAACTGGAACGGGAGACGGTCTTAAGAAGATGGGCCACGAGACACGAATGTACCTCGGATGTTTCTACTGGTAGGGACGGGGGAAGCTCCCATCAGGAAGGGCGAGGCCCAAACGGGTTGCTGGGATGGTGACGCTGATGTCAGCGGGCGGCGAGCTACCGAGGCAACTTTCAGAAGGGGGCCGCTTCTGGGACCAGGGCCGAGCTTGGCACCGGGAACCGTGGAAGCTACCCCACATCTTTCACATGCAAAACGGGGAATTCGTCCGCGGCGGCGACCCCTCGTGAAAGTGGCTCTTTTTGGGGGGCGACGAGGTTTGTTTGAAAGTCCCTGCATCAAAACCACCAGGGCAAACTTTTGGACGAGAAATAACAATCTCCAATTGGTCTTTGGAACTTCTACTCGAATCCCTCGATCTGAGTGCCCAGCTTCAGCGCGGCCGCGACGTCGATCAAGTGCACGCTGGTGACCAAATCCATCAACCCAATGCCCACACTCTTGAAGATGACGTTGCCGTCCTTTAGCCAGCGCGCCTTCGTCTCGTCTCCTCGGATCGGGTTGGTCGGGTCGTGGAGGGCAAGTATCCCCCCGAGCCTACATGTGCGAGTCTGTGTGAGTCTGTGTGCAATGTCTCCTTTGGGGACTGAGCGACTTACTCGGTGAGCTGGCCGGGCTGGATCCCCGCTTGGATGAACTCTCCCGCCTCGGTCATGGCGCCCTCGATGGTATCCGCGATGATGGACCCGCCGTCTACGGCCGCATCATGGCCCGGGGCGAACGCCTGGAGGAGGAGCTTCTCGGGCAGCTCGCGCATGTGGGGTGCGTAACTCCCCACCGCCGCGATCAACCTCATCTTCTCCCGCCCCTCACTCGAGGTGAGCACGTCGGCGTCAAAGAGGTCCTCGGTGGAGGGTGTGCAGCAGATTATGACGTCCGCTTCGCGCAGCCGCTCCGTCATGCCGGCCTTGTAGCCCTCGTCATTCGGGGACATGGCGTCCATGTCAATGGAGGGCCAGCCCTCGCGGGCCCTCACGTCCGGCGCGACCTGCGCGAGCTCCGCGAGCATGTCGGACGCATTCTTCCTGCTCCTGTTGATGGCTGTGACTCGACATATCGTGCTTCCCTTGAGCAGAAGCGCGAGCCGTAAATGCCAGTAAGACTGCTTGCCGGCGCCGAAGACGACGACCTCCTGGACCTGGCTGCGGAGCCGGATGAGACACGAGGTTGCCAGGGCTGTGCGGAAGGCTGTTAGGGCGCCGGCGTGGAGGAACCCGCGGGGGCTGCCGTCCGGGGCGAAGACGGTCACGGCGCCGGTTGGGCGGATAACGGGGCGGGCGGCACTGCCCTGCTCCGCGTCCTTGGCGGGGGTGCTGAGCGTTACAACTGGGGGCAGGCGGTTAGTATAAACCCAGCTATCTACCTCCGCACTATGGCCCTCCCGCAGTTTCTAGCAAGCCTACCTTTGACACCCATGCCGCTAGGCCCGATGGACGGCATGAAAAGCGTCGTCGCACCGGTCTGGCGGCTGCTGTGATGGATCCGTGGCGGCTGGTGATAGGTCCCATCCTCGATGGCTTTGGGGTCGGTGGAATACTCGTGGAGGGACCGCGACAAGGCCGACTGGAAGCCGTGAAGCTGGTCAAGGGTCAGGTTGTCCAGGACGGACCGGACCTGGTCGTTTGTGAGTACCGTGAGGGCCATGGTGGGCTGGGATCGATGATGTCAGAGTCGCTAGCGTGGTCGGCTCGGAAGACTGTTCACTCAATGTTCTCATGTGTATACCCCGAAGAAAGAAGGTTGAGGAGGGTGATGCTTAGAATGTTGGATATCGGATACGTATGGTTGCCGCTCAAGTTCATATACTAAGCCGACGCGAACCTTTCCTCTCCGCATGCCCCTCCGTTGTCGCAGAGGCATCCCCACCAACCCCGCGAACGAGGTTAGCGGCGCATGTCCAAAATCATCCTTCCAGGAGGTGCGGGGTCCATCAGCGTCCAAAGGCAATACGATTACGGTCGACCCACCGAAGCCTCTCAAGGGTCAACTCTACATGAATTCAGTGTGTTCGTAATGATGGCGATGATGATGGAGGCGCCATTTCAATCCTGTCGCCGTCCCGCGCCGGCTTACATCATTGGAATTGACATGTCGGTCGTGTGGAGGATCAGCAGACGTCACGGCCACGGGGAAACCTTCCAAAACTAGTTGCCTAGGAACAATGTGCACATGTAACTGTCGTCGCCATTGCTAATAGCGCCAGACGGGCGGGTCCAGGAAGGAGCAGGTCACCCAGTATAGCCACATCCGTTCTGAATTTGAGGCTGGTGGTGTTCAAGGGCTGGGGGATTCATGTGTCTGAAACTTGTTTCGAAGTGAGGGATCGGACAAGTTACTCCTATACGAAATTTAGGGGGAAGTCCGCGTCCGTAAGGGCGCCGTTCTGAGTAGCGCCCTCGGATTGTTGAACCGTCGCCAAGAGAACGGCAGAACTCGAATCCTTTGACAAAGTTGACGGGCGTGAAACGGGAGAAAGGGACGATAGCGGCGCCAGAGTCACACCGACAGTCGACCCCGTTGGCTGGCTCTCAAGCCAGGCTGACAGGTGACTCCGACATGTGGACGATGGGAAAAGACCCTTGGAGAGACCCTTTGCCGACGGTGGGTGGGAAAGTATACGAAGGGTCAAGGGGTGCCCACGCCCGCCCATCGCGACCTGGCCGACCCGTACCCTGGACTTCATAAGGGAGCTAGCAACGGCGAGGGTCCTAGCCTCCACCGCTGGCCAACAGCGTGCCTTGTACCCGCCGGGCGGGTACAGGCGGGACAGTCTCATTCGCCAGCCTCACGTCTGGGCGCCCCACCGATACCCGGGCGCGACACTGAGTGGGAGCGAAAGTGGCTACGTACGCACCCGCTGATTGACCACCTAATCCGTCCGGGGCAACGTCACCTTACCTCTCCTCCAACCACCACAAAGAAATCGCAAACCACGACGCCCGCCCTTGGATTTTACCTTGTGCCTCGATACCCCGACGACAAGCATCACCGCAAGGCTCAGACATATCGGATCGCTGTTCTAGTGCGAAGCTCAACGTGCGCGACTTGTATTCACAGCTCTATATCCGCAGCTGCCGACGAAGCCGTGGAAAGGAAAAAACGACGAAGCTTGGCACACTGAGCTCTGCTGCCTTGACAAAACCGGACCGCTTTTGAGCACTCTAGATTGCGAGCTTCGTCTGGGGGTTTTATCCACCGGGTATACATACCGTCAAAATGACTCTCAAGGAAGAATTCGCGACTAGGAATTTCAGTATGTGCCAGCGTTTCCCTGAGGTTGTTGAGACTCGTGGGCAGGGGCTGACTTGTTTCGATAGGCATTTATGGGCAATGGTAAGGCCTACCCGACGTTAATTCGTTGTTCGCGAGCGAAGATCCTATCCGACTATGCGCTGCAGTGCGGGGCATGCTTCCTGTGGGAGCTCTGGGCTGCGGACGATTCGTGATGCCTTCCTTCGCGAAATCCGCGACTGGAAACTAGGGGTCGAGGAATGCGGATGCTAACTGATCGTGCTCAGGATCGGTATACTGGCCATGATCCTCCTCCTTGCGCTGGGAATAGCCAACATCTTCACCTTTGACGTTGTCATCATCATCTTCTGCGCCTTTGCCCTGTTCGTGCTCACCCCAGCCTCCCCTACTCTTCACCCTCCCTATGTGCCTCTAAGTACTAACTATATACGCACCCACAGTGCCTCTGCCTTCATCATCCTTTTCATCGAGGTGCCTTTCCTCCTCCGGATCTGCCCCACCTCTGCCACCTTCGACGCGGCCATCCGCAAGGTCTCAACCAACTACACCCGCGCCATCGCCTACCTCATCATGAGCGCCATCCAGTTCATCAGCATCTCCAAGAAGGCCACGAGCCTGATTGCGGGCGCCGTGGTGCTCATCATCGCGTCCATCTGCTATGCCCTTGCTGGTCTCAAGGGGCAGGCGTTCGTGGGGAGCAAGACGCTGGGTGGGCAGGGGGTTGCGCAGATGATTGTATAAGGGGTGGATACGCTTATGCGTGGCAGCGCATGGGAAGGTCTTCCCTTAGGGGTCGGGCTGGATGCGCCCGGGATGGCTGGTCGGTGTGGGTCCCGTGGGGAGCTGTGTACGCTGCGGACATGGATACGAGAGCATGAGGTACGAGCCTCGGGGAGGTGGTCGGAAGTTGCGGTTACGCTACTCGGCGGGTCCGTCCACGTTTCAACGACGAACGAAGAAAAGAAAACGACTCGCGTTAGTTCTGCTACGAATCTCTGGGCGTTTGGTCCTTTGAATTGGTGTCTTTATTGTTCCTTTCCGCGTGGTGGACGGGGATTAAGGGCGAGATGGAGACAGGGAGAGAGAATTGATATCCTTCTTGCGGTGGGCTTGACAGTGTTTGTGTAGATAGTATGATAAGGATGGGAGACGGATGACTTGACTAGGTATCCGAGTTATGAATCCAGCATCACCTTTGTAACAGTTTCCATATACGTGCCGTTCCTCATGGGGCATACGGCGGGGGAAAAGTACGATCGGGTAAACGAATCCCTACCACGAACTCGCAGGGCGGAGGCTTCTGAAAGGATGCCCGTCGACGGAGCGAACCACAAGCAGTTCACACGGGTGGGGCCAGATGCCAGCACAGACCGGGTTCTCATGCAGAGTGGTCACGCAGGGGAAGCACAGTATTGGCTCGAACTGGGTGCCGAAGTGCATCAGGGCGCACGGGAGGTACTGTGCATCGTCGGGCTAGGTCGTCGCGTTGTACCTCCCCGATCCTGACTATCCTTTCGTCATGGCGGAGTGCCCCTCAGTTCAAGTGATGGCTATGGCGACACTGGAACCTCGGAGATGAGATTGGAAACAGACCAAAAGGTGGAAATGTCAGACAGGGTCATCACAGCGTGGAAATCGGAGCGCGGCGGCTGGAAGCTCGCTCAGGCGGATCCGAAGTCAATGAACGAATGGGCTACGGAGATACTTGTCCAAGGGCAGGGATGACCAACCCGCACAACTGATGCCGCCTCGACCAAAGCCGGTCATGCCCAATCGCAAAGGAGTTCCCCAGGCTTCGCGGTGGAACGGATCGTGCTCCGGCTGTTGCGAGCATCAGGGTCTGATACGAAACGTGGAGCAGAACCGCAGGTCAAGGAAGGCTAGGATCTGTGCGGACCGGTAAGCTCCGAAGTACGTGGTACACTTGAAGAAGCGCATCCTCGCAAATATTGTACGGTCTTGGGTACCTGCCTTAAAGGGAGCTGAAGATCATGGCCATGCCCCTCAAATTAGCGTGCCCCCAGTGATGAATATAAGTCGGGCAGGGGATGGACCCATTCTGCACACTAAGCCAGCGATTGGCTTTCGGGCAAATGTCATCATAGCCAAACTACTGAGTGTCGTCATCGTACAAAGTCACCCGCCATCCCTTGTTCCTGCATTTCTCGCTTTTCTTCAAGTTCGTGAGGCAGGAGTTCTGAAGTGCTGTTGCCGTCGAGTGTTGTTCTCCCGGTGGCCTGAGCCCGTCGACTGGCACACAACTTGCCCGCCCCACGTCACACGTGCCCGCCCACCTTGTGGAATCGTCACCTCCCTGTTGCATCGTGCAGCTCCTTATCTCGACAGCTTCTAATCAACCCCCCTGTCAGCTTCAACATTGGCCATTGATTTTTCTCACGTACGAGGTAAGCGGCACCCACTGCATTCCGGCGTGCATCTTCAGCCCCTTTTCTATTTTCGTCAAGAGCCGTCGGACACCAGCTGCTTGACGTTCCTGTCGGACTCGCAAGAGCACGGTAGTGCTAACCTATTGATGGAGGGACCCTTATCTCAGGACCGAATCCTCACTCGCACAACCCGCCGATCCCGTGCCCATATCTCTACCGTCGATCCGAGCGGAGTTCCTTGCGCCTTGCTTCGTCGCAGATTGCCTCTCGTTCGACACGGCATACGCCGGGAGTATGGCTACCGCGATGCCTCCCGCAATACCGCCCAGACCTACAAGGAGCCAGAACAAGGGGAGCAATGAGGGTAGAGCTCCGCCCAAGGTCCCGCCCCGACCCACGCGCCATCTTGAGCGGAAGGTGGTGTCACCCGATGACCGCTTCGCGCCCTCGCCCCTGAACGAGGGGTTCCCTAAGCAGCCCGGACCGAACCTCGGCCCCGATGAAGTGGACAAGTTCTCGAGCGAGCCTCGCGAGGCCCCTAATCACCCCGGAAGCGTCACTATGCCTTCACTCGGCGAGGAGGGTTCCGAATACGCCGCTGTCGCCGAGGAGCTGTCGGAGCCCGAGCACCCCGAGCAGACCCGCACAGTTGGCGGCGACATGAAGCTCCACGCCCCGAAACCATCTCTCCCTGTCGAGAGTGCGAAGCAGCGCGTTGCTGCCATTGCTCACATCGACTCAGATAAGGCTGCCTCGTTTGCTATTGACAAGTCGACCGGCGACGAGTCGCCGTCTGTTCCCCCAAGAAAGAAATCCGCCACGAGCTTCCTATCTAGCGAGGCGGACCGCGATATCGACGAGGAGCAGGGCATACCCGAGATTGGACAGCGTGTGCCGATGGACCCGTCCTCAGGGGATGTCCAGGCCCCATCGCCTGCTCCCAATACGCTGTCGCCCGAGAAGTCCGGGAAGCATGCTAGGCGCGGAAGTGCTCAGAGCGGGGATCACTACGGTTTCCACGGCCACGTCACCGATGACAAGCTCGAGAAGGCGTACTACGAGAAACATCCAGAGGAGTACCAAAAGCAGATGTCTCGCCCTTACAATGATCGCCAAACTGATTACTCGTTGAGCAAGAATGAGCTTAATGAGATCATCCGCGAGACCGCCGAGCATGGCTCCGGGCTAGGTAAGCTACAGTAACTTGCAAGGATTCAGCAGGGATCACATAGCTTCGCTTCGCCTCACTAACGCATGCACAAGGAACGTCAAACCACGAAGGTACGCCCTCAGAGGAAGCCGGCTACCGAGCTCACGAGGAGTTTGCGTCACGTCTCGCTTCTCCTCGCACTGCCGCCGGTGCTACCAAGCCCGGTTTGCGCGAGGAAGTGTCTCCTGCGAACCTCCGCGAGCCAGAGGAGGGACAGGAGGCTCAAGATGAGAACACAATCCATGTGGAAGAGCCCCGGGCATACATGGACGAGCCGCCTGCTGATGAACATGACCGCGCCCCGATCCTAGCAGAGGACGAAGTCGCCAAACATCCTCCTCCATTCGAGCGCCACGCCGCAGTCGAGCCTTCCGGGACCCCTATTGATCGTGAGGGAACCACGAGCCGACCAACTAGCCAGCATTCTAGCCGTCCGACCAGCGCGGCTCTCAAGTCGCCTTCGAATCCCGAGTTCGAGGTCACCCGTCTCGAGGACGTGAAGGAGTACGAGCCTCTTTTCAAAGACGAAGGGACGAAGGTAGAGCCCCCGGCGTCACCGGCTACCGGAAGAACGTCCGTTCCACCTAGGTTCCCCAGCAAGGATGTCTGGGAGGATGCGCCGAACAGCGCATATGAGACGACGGAAGTTAACACGCCAGACGCCGGAGAGGCTAAGCCCAAGCGGGGTGGCCTGCCAGAGCGTTACGTTCCGACCCCGGCTCACGCCTTTGCCAAGCACCAGGAAGAACTCGCAGAGAAGGAATCTGAAAGGCTGAAGGGCTTTGTCCCGAGGGGCGAGGGGAAGCCGGCGAGCTGGATGCCACCTGAGCTCGCTGCTCCGCCAGAGGAGCCAGACAAGAAGGTCCCCGCACAGCGACGATTCCCAAGTCGTGACGTATGGGAGGATGCGCCAGAGAGTCACCTCCACAAGACGACGGTCTCCTCGCGCCAAACCCCCGAGTCGCCTGTGGAGACACCGGAAGTCCCCCTCCGCCCCGTCCGGAGCGCGGAGAAGCCGCCTGTTCCCAGCCGGCCCAGGCCCAAGAAGGCGCCTAGTGATGAAACGAGGCCGAAACCGGTCGTTTCAGACAAACCTAAGCCTGTTATCCCCGCCCGTCCCGCGAGAAACGCTGTGCGGTCGCCCGAGGCGAAGGAGATTAAGGAGGTCAAGGGCGTGAAAGAGACCCCGGCCCCGGCGCCGAAACCGAAGCCTGCGATCCCCTCGAAGCCAGTTGGCGGTAAGATCGCCGCGCTGCAGGCGGGGTTCATGTCGGACCTTAACAAGCGGCTGCAGCTTGGCCCACACGCGCCGCCGAAAAAGGAAGAGCCGAGGGTGGAGGATCAGGAGGGCGGGGAAGAGAAGGAGGAGGTGAAAGAGGTGGTTAAAAAGCCGCTATCGGATGCGAGGAAGGGCAGGGCTAGAGGGCCGCAGAGGAGGGCGCCGGCGAGGAGTACCGCGCCCCCGGCTGCTGCTGCCCCTGCGGTTGTAGCTGCGACGCCGGCGAAGATTGAGGGGCTGAGTTTGTCTGTGTCGAAAACTCATGTGGTTTGGAGCGTTGATCCGGAGGATGGTGAAGTTCTGGTCAGTGGAGAGGCGGAGGTGACGAAGACTGAGGTTGTGGAGGCGAGCCCGAAGGTCATGGAGCCTGAGGAGCTACCAAGGCCCGAGATTGTGACGGCGGCCCCCAAGATGGAAAGCCCCGAGAAGAGCCCCGAGGGGAAGAACCCCGAGGGGAAGAGCCCCGAGGAGAAGAGCCCCGAGGAGAAGAGCCCCGAGCCGAAGGGTCCTGAGGCTGAGATTTCAATTGATACGTCGCCCGTCAAGTCGGAACCTGATGTGGCGAAAGGGGAGTCTGTTGAGGTCGAGCCATTGAAGGAGGAATCGCTTCAAGAGACGTTGCCAAAGGAGGAGTCGCCAAAGAAGCAGTTGTCACAGGAATTGCCGAGGGAGGACTCTCTGCAGGAGGAGTCGCCCATTGAAGGTTCGCTAAATGAGAATTCGCGGAGCGGTGGCTCTTTGAATAGGGCATCGTCAAATGGCGACTCGCCGATTCAGGAGTCCGCCAAGGAGGAGTCCGTGAAGGAGAGTTCGCCAGGAGAGTTGCGGAAGGTTGAGTCGCCCCAGGAGGATGCGTCGAAGGACGTCGCCGAAGTCCCAGTTTTTGAGGAGCCACCGAGTGACGACGCAAAGGCGGATATTTCTGCGGTAAACCCTCTAGAGACAGACATTGCGGAGGCTAAGCATCTTGGCGAGCTCCCTGCTGAGGCACAGGGTCGATCCGACCAGGTTTCCGAGGGTGACGTCGGGACGAGTCCGTCGAAGGAGGCATGATAAGGGCCATCTTGAGAAGGGGCCGGTTAATTTTAGAACATCTTCTTCAGAGTGGGTTTATGGTCACTGGGCAAACGATCGGGGCCTCTGTTGCTACTGAGTTGGAAGTTGACGCAGCATGGCGGGAACCCCGCCTTGAAGCTGTGCCTTCTTTCCCTTTTCCATTTATCCAGTTAGCTTGCGCTTGTATTAGTCCAGCGTCTGTGTTTTATGGACCCGTAGAATGTACTCGGCGGGTGTCCGGGGTGGGGGGTTCGCCGTTACATGTATCAAACAGGGGCCAAGGTCGTGTAAGTTCAAGGGATGGATGTTAAGTTTCTCAAACTTTGTATTGTACATTTTTTGCGTATACATTTAAAGGACCAAGTGATAGACGTGGCTTCAATACCATACAAGCCCCTCGTCCATCAGCAACCCTCCGTCCATGATGCCCATGCAACGGTACTGGCGACAGACCCCTAGGTGCAGTCCGCTCAGCGCTTGGAGTCATTGTTCTGCTCCGATTGGGCCTGCTGCCTAAGGCGCTCCCACGCCGAAACACCGTCCTCCGAGGGAGGCGGCGGCTGGCGACGGGCTGGCTTCTGAGCCCGCTGCTGTGTCTCCTGGGCTCTCGCACTCGGGGCTACGGGGGAGCCATCGTCCAGGTCTGCGAGAATGGAGTCGTCTCCCCACGCAGGGCTCTTCTCGGGTTCGGAAGGAGGTTGAGTTTGGTTCTGGGGGTGAGTGCCGTATGTCCTAGAGGCGGGGGTGCCCTGAGCGCCGCCCTGGGGCGTATCCCACCTCTGGGAACCGCCGGATTGGTATGTGGAGGCTTGCGGGGAGGCGTCATCGTATGCGCCGCTTTGGGGAGAAGCATCATCCCGCCCCGACCATCCCCGCGCCCCGGACGCCGTCTGGCCGTCCTGCTCCGGGGGCGGGAACTCGGTCGGTGTCTGGCCTGACCTCTTCTGCAGGTGGTTAATCTTCTTCTGTGCCTGGATGTCCTTCACCGACTCCTTGATTGCCTCCTGCAACCTAGGGTCCGACGAGATGCTAACGGTGGCCCTCACGCCGGCGTACGAGAGGAAGAAGGGCGTAACGAGCCAGTTGCAGAGCGCGCCGTACGTCAACACGCGGAGGGTGTGCCACGCAACCCGCGCGCCACGGCCCGTCACCAGCGGTTGGGAAATGGTGGGGAAGATGTCCGGGGACGTGTTTATCCACTTGGGCTGCCAAAAGGGGAAGCGGAAGCGCGCGCGGCCGCGGTAGGCGAGGAAAGCGGTCAGGAGCAGCGCTGCGGGCTTCGCGGAGAGGGCAACGTTGGCGGATGTGCCCCAGTGATCCGTCAGCGCGGTGACCTCGGTGTCGGTCAGGGCGCGCTTGCGGAGGACCTGCGTTTGGAAGCTGTTGAGGTTCTTGGTTATAACGGCGCCGTAGGTCTTGGTGGGGTCGTTGTAGAAGAGTGTGAGGTACGACGAGGGGTGCTTATTCTGCGACTCGAGTATAGACTGTACGCGCTCGGGAGTGAAGGGCATCGGAGCCTCGTGAGGGCCGTCGCTGCTTGCCCAGCCGTCGTCTGGTGGAGAGGAGGTATCGTTATTGGACATTGTTGCGATTGTGGGGAGAGGAGACGTGTTTCGGCGTTGTATCGGTATCTGGTTCAAGATGCGCTCGGGTTTATAGCTCTATGACTTCTCGTGGTTGTCGACTGGAGGGGCTGGGCTAAAACAAGGCACGAGAAGATATCGTATGTTGCATCATCGGCGGGAGGAGCTCGATGACGATGACGATTGAATAGTGGAGTTTGCCGAAGCTCCCGCCCGCCCGCCGCAATGTGGCTAGAGCTCGGAAGGAGTCATGTGGGGACCGCGGCACCATTCGACAGCACGCACGTTCGGAGTGGCGGTAATACGTCGGCAGTTCTCGCTCATCAATTCGCCAGGTGCACGAAACGCGTCTCCCGTCGCGTCTCGAACCCCCGCTACGCCACGCCGTGATGGGACCCTGTAATAGCCCATGTCACCTTTCCAAGCTCCAGCTCCTCGTGAATCCGATGTTGGGTTCATCTCCATGCCTTTAGCTTGCTTCCATTCGACGCCCGATGTATAAATAAGGCGTCTTCCACTCTTTCAAGAAGCCAGGCCACGAGTACAGGATGTCTCATGCCGGTCCGAACCCCAATGAGCCCGGGAATCCTAGGGTGAGTTCACTTGCTGGGCTTCCTAGTTTCCCTTCTACTCCAGACAGTCGTGGTGGTGCTAATATGAATGGGATGGTCAGAGGGGGCCTTGGCAGAGATCGTACAGCACCCCTGTCAGGAACAGGCTTGAGAGGACGCCATCAACGATCTCGGACGCGACGAGGAAGAAGCTTGAGAAGCTCAAATTCAAGCCGAAGACCCCCGCACCGCATTCCGAGGAAACGACAACGACGACTACCGAGGCGGAGCAGCAGAATGGAGCGACGGAGCCGGAAACCGCTGGAGCAGAGAATGAAGATGCTGCCAAGGCAGATTGGACGAAGCTACCCGCTGCAACACCTGTCGCCAAGAGGAACTGGCTGCGACCGGGCGACTCTGGCGGCGGCCCCGACGACGAAGAACGGGACGTGTCTCCGAATGACAAGCTCATGTGGGCGGCCATGCAAGATGAGCGGGAAGTGATGTACCCCCATCTATCAGACATGGCTCGACGAAGGAGGGGCAAAAAGCGGGCAAGGAGCTCATCTCCGACATCGTCGCCAATGGGCAAGACGAGTTCGCCCATTATCAACGTCAAGAAGCTCGCGCAGGCCCTCAAGTCGCCTCACCCCGACCCGACGCTCGAACTATGGGACCGGTATACCCTAAGTGGCGCTGGCGAGACGGTCCCTCACGATGCCGATGATGCTGGGGTCAACGATCTGTTTGCGACGTCTTCCCCGAGGCCCGTGGGCCGCAACCCCAATGCGACACCGCAGAAGGAGTCTGCGCTACGACGAACCATCACATCATCGCGTCTGAATTTCAATAAGCGGCGGAAGGTCGAGGTCGAGGAGGATGTTCCGGCGAATAATAGAAGCGCAGCTTCGAAGTTTTCGTTGGTGACATCGCTGCTAGATTCCGTTACTTCTAGTATACAGGAACCGCAGGTGAACCAGGAGGCGAGTCCTCTCTCAAACAAGGAGATCAATAGGCAGGATAAAGAAGGGAATTCCGAACAGTCTCCTTCGCCTCGGAAGAGAATGAGATCGAGTCCTCCCTCGTCTCCTCCCCGCTCGAAGAGTCCCCGGATTGCGCAGGCGAAAGCAGAGCAAACAGGTCTTGAACTGGCGCCTCCAGGTGGCGTGGGCCCCATTGACGACTTCGGGGACGACGACTTCGACAACGACGACGACATCTTCATGGCCATCGATGCGCAGGTTGAACATACGCCGGTTATGCCGTGCGGGGGTTCTCGCGGTGCCGCCATCACGGATCAGCCTGCGCCAGACCCTGAGAAGTCGACGGAGCAGCCGCAGCGAAGGAAATCGCCCCGGGAATCACCCCGCAAGAATGTTCATTCTCGCCCTCAGGAAATGCTGCCGGCGCAGGCCGCCGCTGCACTTGCTGTGGATGACTATGGATTTGATGACGATGACATCGACGATGATGCTCTCATGCAGCTGGCAGACCAAGCCGCTCCTGCGGCTACGGACTCTGTAGTCCCCGTGTCTAGGGGTGCACAGAACGCACACGCACCTGCACTCACGACGGCCAGAGCCAAACTCCCCGCCGAGGACGATATGCTCGACAACGACTTCGGAGACGACGCAGATTGGGACGCAGTAGAGTTAGCTGCTACCCAGGCTGCCGCCTCGCAACCCCAAAAACCCCAACCAGGATCCAGGACGTCGAACGTTACCGGCTCTATTCCAGTATGTCACCATGGTCGACCCGAAGGTCTCGTTTAAGGGTTTGCTAAGGTTGGTCGACAGCATGGTCAGAACCCCAGGGCAATCCAGAGGTACCTCGTTACTCTTGTCTCCGAGGGCGAGTATCTTGACAGCAATGACACGACCCGGTTAGAAAAGGCAGGTCTCCCACTTTCAAACACCTGCGCCCGAAATATCTTGTATGCTAACGGCTCTCTAGATGCTCGTCTTGGAGGCCGACAACACAAGAAAGGCTCAGGTGGCTCTGCTCAGGGGAGCCTGGTATGACACCGAGGTACACACAAAATCTTGGGTGCACATCATCGGGGACTTCGACACCAACGGGGAGTGCATCATTGATGACAACCATAATATGCTCATCCTGCATCCGGACCAGCTCATATCTTCAACCGTGCTGGCAGACTCCTTCGGCTGCACACGTCGAGCCGTGCTTCAGGACCGGGTCAAGGCTACCAGTGACGTATCGCCACCTCTCGTGTACGGAACGTTGCTCCACGAGATTTTCCAGGAGGCCTTGACGGCCATGCGGTGGGATCCGTTGTTTCTCACGAACATCATCAATCGGGTCACCGAGAAGCATGTCGAAGATCTTTACAGAATCAAGATCGGGATACCGGCAGCGAAAGAACACCTCGAGTCGAAGATGTCTGAGTTAAGGAGCTGGGCGACAACCTTTGTCTCGGCACAGCCCAAGGTATGGCCAATCCTCACCTGCTCAAAAGTCTAGCTCTAACATGACTTGTGTTTGTAGCCCGGGGCTATTGTTCAAGACCGGAAGCAGAAGAAGCTGAGCATGTGCATCAGTAAACTACTCGACGTGGAGGAGCACGTGTGGTCGCCCATGTACGGTCTAAAGGGAAATATCGACGCTACGTTGCAGGTTACAATCAAGGATGAAAACGAGTCACAGGTCCTGACTGTTCCGCTCGAGGTCAAGACTGGGAAGAGTGCTGCTGTCAGTCACACGGCCCAAACTGCGCTTTACAACCTCCTTTTAAGCGATCGTTACGACATCAATGTCGCTTCGGGCATCTTATACTACATGGAGAACTCACTTACGATGCGGGTTCCGACCATCCGCCGCGAGCTACGCGACATGGTGATGCAGCGCAACCGATTGGCCGCCCACATCCGCGAACGCAGTGTCAAACTACCACCGATGATGAAGAGGCGGAACCTCTGTGGCAAATGCTACGCAAAGACGACCTGCTTCATCTATCACAAACTCGCAGACGACGGCAATGCAGACTCCAGCGGCATGGGTGAGAAGTTTGACGAAATTGTCCAGCATCTCACGCCGACTCACCGCGACTTCTTCCTCAAGTGGGAGAACCTCCTGACCATGGAGGAGAAGGAGACGCAGAAGTTCAAGCGCGAGCTCTGGACGATGGTCAGCTCAGCACGAGAGAAGGTCGGCCGGTGCTTTGCGGACGTGGTCGTCAAGGAAGTCTTGGAGCCGTCGGACAGCTCCAAGATTAATAGGTTCCAGTACGTATTTGTCAAACACACGCCGGCGCCGGGCTTCTCGTTCTTGGAGTCGCAGATTGCGGTTGGCGAGCCCATCGTCGTCTCGGATGAACAGGGCCATTTCGCACTCGCCTTGGGTTTCGTAACGGCTGTTCGGGAGCATCGGATCACTGTCGCGGTCGATCGGCGGCTACATAATGCGCGTATCCGCCAGCCGGGCTTCGACGAGGCCAACAATCAAGTCTTTGCCGGTATTATGGAGGTCGGGTCAAGAGGACAAAGGATATCGTGCGAGTCCGCGAACGCCCCGCCACCGATTCGATACCGGATTGACAAGGATGAGTTCAGTAACGGCATGGCTACGGTACGGAACAATCTGATTCAGATCATGGTCAACGGTGCCTTTGGCGCCCAGGCTATCCGAGGCCTTGTGGTGGATCTCCAAACCCCCAGGTTCAAGGCGGCGCCGACGCAGTATGAAATAGCCGGGCAGGATAGCCTCAACATCGACCAGAAACGTGCTATTGAGAAGGTTATGAGTGCGGAGGACTATGCGCTCGTGCTGGGAATGCCTGGGACCGGGAAGACGACGACCATTACACACATCATTCGGGCGCTCACGGCACAGGGGAAGAGCGTTCTCTTGACGTCGTACACGCACTCTGCCGTTGACAATATCCTTCTCAAGCTTAAGAGCGACAACATCAACATCCTGCGTCTCGGAACTGCAGCCAAGGTTCATCGTGAGGTGCAACAGTTTGCTACCCTCGCAGACCATTCCATGACGTCGTTTGAACAGATCAGGGAGGCGTGGCACGGGTCCCCCGTTGTTGCCACGACTTGTCTCGGTGTCAACCACCCGATATTTAGCGAGCGGGCTTTTGACTATTGCATCGTCGACGAGGCGTCCCAAATCACACTCCCTATCTGCCTAGGTCCAATACGAATGGCGCGCACATTTGTGCTCGTCGGCGACCACAATCAGCTGCCGCCTCTGGTTCAAAACGAAGAAGCGCGCGAAGGAGGTCTCGATGTGTCCCTCTTCAAGCTCCTCTCCGACAAACACCCCGACAGCGTCGTGAATCTAGAGCACCAGTATCGGATGTGCGAGGACGTTATGGAGCTGAGCAACACGCTCATCTACGACGGGAGACTCCGGTGCGGCACCGAGGAGCTGCGCACCCGCAGTCTCGAGGTCCCTGACATGGCGGCACTGCGGGTGCGGCACTACGATGCTGCTGGCCTGACGAGAGGCGACGCTCCGCGGTCGGTCTGCACCGGCTTGGGCAGCTGCTGGATCCGGCAGGCGCTAGCGCCCGAGGCGCGCGTCCGGTTCCTCAACACGGACACGCTTGTGCCGCGCGCCCGCGAAGAGGCGAAGGGGAACCGCATCGTTAATCACTCCGAGGCGCAGATCGTCTCGCAGGTCGTCGAGTCGCTTCTCACGGCGGGTGTCCCCGCCTCGGAGGTCGGCGTCATGACGCACTACCGCTCGCAGCTCTCGATACTGAAAAACGCACTAAGGCACACCGGGGTGGAGATGCACACCGCGGACCGGTTCCAGGGGCGCGACAAGGAGGTCGTGGTACTCTCGCTCGTGCGGTCCAACGAGGCGGGGAACATTGGCGATCTACTGAAAGACTGGCGAAGGATTAACGTCGCATTCACAAGGGCGAAGACGAAGCTCATTGTCGTGGGGAGTAAGGGGACGCTGGGGGCGAACCCAGGGGAGATGGTGGGGCGGTTCGTGGAGCTGATGGTTGCGAGGCAGTGGGTGGCTGATTTGCCTGCTGATGCGCTGACGAGTCACTTCTTTGAGGAGGGGCTTACGCAGAGTCAGTGGCGGTCTCCGGGGAGGTCGCCGCTGGGGAAATCGCCGTCAAAGGGCTCGCCGCCGGGTAGGAAGAGCCCGGGCAAGGCGAAGAGGAGGTTGTTTGGGCAGGCAGGAGGAAAGGGGGCGGAAGGGAGGCTCGATAAGGAGAATGTGGGGCCGAAAAGGGCGGGGATGGGGGAGGGGATGGTGCTAAAGAGGATGACTGTTGGGAGGGATGTGCTTAATGAGTTGACGGATGGGCGGTATGGGTATCAGTAGGCGTTGCCGTGGGTATGCGCTTCTGGGCAACAGGATGAGGAGGACACGGCGCATTTTCTTCTCATCGCTTCATTGGCAGCGAGGGTGCATTGATCGGTTTTGATTGTTCGGGGTATTGTCAGGTATAAAACCATAAAAGAGACGCTTATACGCTTCCCAACCTGTACTACGATCCTCATGTCC
The DNA here is from genome assembly GCA_025503055.1 of Sordariomycetes sp. B11D1. NCBI lineage: Eukaryota > Fungi > Ascomycota > Sordariomycetes > Sordariomycetes sp. B11D1. The sequence goes on from JAMFQS010000012.1 coordinate 196,325, forward strand.
CTAGATCCCGAATTCGCAGGTTCTTTGTTATCCTGTAACCGATAAATCAAAACGTTGCCATATCACTATGTCTCGTACTAATCTTCGTCCTCGTTGATTTTGTACTGGTCCTCAAACCTGCCATTATTAGCTATCCCACGCTCCTTGGACTAGGTGAGGTAGAATAGAAAGAAACTTACCCCGTCTCACCGAGGATCAGCTTAGTCCACCTCTCCATAGCCTCGAGGTGCGCCACGCACCGTGTCAGGCTCTCGTTGTACGTGTACCGGTACACCAGAGACCACTTCTCGCGTGAGCGCACCTCTGGGTCGTGGGCCTCGGGCAGTTCGGCCTCCACCTCGGCCATTTTATCCAGGAGGCGCTTGCGTGATGCGGCAGCACTGGGAAGGTAACGCTTTCCTAAGGTAAGCGGGATGCCCTAGCGCTTCGGGGCGAGACGTCAGGAATTTCGGGTGGTCGAACTTACCGGAACCTTGGAGCCCGCTCGCAGCGCACCGGAGAGTACGTACAGGTTCGTCAGGACGGCACCGACCGCGTCCCGCCTGTACCCCAGCACCATCTTCGCCGCCTCACCCTTCCTCAACAGCTCCCGGGCATAGAACAATGCCGCCTGCCGGACGGTCACCAAGTCATCGAAGAAGGCCTCACATGAATCTATGAGGGCGAGGTACGGCACGGGGTCGAAGGGTGCGCGGAGGCGGAGCTCGTGAGGGGTTAGGTGGAGGAGCTGGCGGATTCGGATGAAGCCCTCGCGGAGGTTGGACTCGAGGGACTCTGATTGCTGGATATCGGTGGGCGTTGGGGGGCGGGAATGCTCGTAGTAGACGTACTTGGCAACCATGTCTGATGGAATTAATAAGGCCCGTTCAAGGATAGAGATTGGAGAGGGAGTATACCTCGGTAGATTACGCTCTGGAAGAAGATCATCAAGGAGACGGACTTGCGGAGCTCATGGCGGGCGACGAAGGGCCAAAGGAGCCAATTGACAATTGTGGCGGCCACGACACCGACCAAGAATGCGAGGCCCCGGACGGAGGCGGGAGGCGTGGCACCGCCCGAGGTAACCAACCCGAGGGACACGACTACGAAGGATAAACAACCGCCGAGGCCGGAGCGCTACAACCGACGGATCAGCAGCGAGGTAGGTGATAAGCGGACGCAGGTGAGGATGCTTACAGGGTGACGGCTCCTCGTATAACGGTACATCATGGGGAACAAGTACAGCAGCGCAAAGGCCGCCATGACGAAGGGGTTGCCGTCCCGCGCGCCGTACGCGAAGCCACTCCAAAGGGCGCTTAACACCACGATTAAAGATCGGACGAAGAGATCGCGGACACTCCCCCCAACCCTGTTGCTGTTAGCGCGTGGTCGTAAGCAAAACAATGGGTCTGTCCAACTTACATCGTATGGCTCATGACCCAGCCCATGCAGACAGCCCACCACGAGTCATAATAATTCCACCACCCCCTGGAGCTCTCCACATACCCCGGAGCGGCGAGCACGCCGGTCATGACGACAACTCTGAGGGCGTACTTCCCCTCGAATCCTTGCAAGCGGTTGAGGCCCCTCCAAGTCTTATGGCGTAGAGAGCCCAGGTCCTGTGACGGCTCGACAGCCTTGTTGACGCTCTCAGTGCTATCGTTTAAGTCGCACTTTCCGTCCGAGTCCTCCATTATGGGATGGTGTTCTCGGGCCTTTATCCTGTTGATGAGTTCCGTGATCTTGGCAAAGGTCTGGCTGTATGAACCTGCACGCCCGGTGAGTTAGTGCACTCGGGCGAAGCTGGGGGAGTGATAAACGGACTAGGAGTGACAGTTCCTCTGTCATGTCTGACTTGGGCATTTGACCGGTTCAACGACTTCCAAAATGCGTACGCTGGTGGATCGACGCGAATACGGTTCGACTGTGCTTGCATTTCGCGTATCATAGCCATGAGCTTTGTTATCGGGTCCGCGGTCATGCGGATAGATCGCGCGAGGCCAAGAAGCCTGACGATCTCCTGGTTATACCCACGCAGTTCCTGGGATCCGAAGAGAACTCCCTCGGCGTCATCATACTGCTTCACGGCCGCTGCCATCCTCGCCTCGGCGAATGCCACGTCTGACGAGACGTGCTTCGGGGGGCCTAGATATGATCGGTGGCGAGACATATCCATGAAGGCTGCGTCGCAGGCTTGCAGGCCGCCGGTCATGGCCGCCACTAGTGTCTGTGTCGGTTCCTGAAGGATAGCAACTCCCTTCTTGTGGGCTTCCTCGTTGGAGATGTAGAATGACTTGGGCCTCTCAACCTCTGGACGCACGTCGTCACTCTTTTCAGTAATGGCAGACAGACCGCTCCTACGTGTACCCGGCCGGCTGTGGAGAAGATCCTCAAATAACTCGTTGGCGATCTTCATAGACAGCAGGCTGCGGATCACGCCCTGCATGAGGCTTCGGAGGTCCTTGATGTCGCTGGCCCGGAATCGAGCGACGGTGATGTCCAGCTTCATCTCACGGTGGGCTGCTGAGAGGTCAAAGTGTGCCTGAGAAAGCCGCTGATGCATCTCATGACTCCGCGGCCGTGGAATAACCAGCCCATCCTGCTCGAGTGGTTAGATTTTCATGTCTAGTGGGGGATTTCCCGGGTGTTGGCATAGTATACCAGCATGACACCAAAGGCTCGGTGGAATGCTTCCGCCAGGGGTCGTGCTCCGGCATCGGGGTACACGACGAGACAAACAGCGAGAGATAACGCCGTCCCCAACAGCCACGGAATCGCGTAGGCGTAAATCTTGGACCACTTGACCTGCTGCCCGTCGACCTCGGCGAGACAAGTGTAAATGATGGCTATGCCACCACACAGGACCAATTGGTACAACCGGATGAAGTAGGACCTCATGAAAGCGATGAAGGCCATGAAAAGGGCGAGGAACAGGGCCAAAACACCCGCGAAGCCCCTGCGTGCATCATCCGTCGAGGTCGACAGCAGCAGGCCGACGGCTCCCCAGCCGAGACCAGCAGCAGTCCCAGCCGTCGACAAGACAGTACCGTCTATCTGAGATCCGACGGTACGCCCCGGGTGATTCATGATGGCGGACACGACCATGATGTAATTGTACGGGCCAAGCCATTCTCGCACCCTCGGAATCAGGCAAAGGATGTAGGCGATGTAGACCGCCAGGAACGACTTTAGAAGTAAGAGGCCGGACCGCGTCGTAAATACCTCGATGGCTACGGCCTTGATTCCGGCATATTGCTTCTCCAGAAACTTGGGCACCGAGAATGAGCCCCTGGCGCGGAACACATCGGGGAGGGTAGGGTCGACTGTCTGCATGAGCTCCGAGTACTCCACCGACGGCGGCTTGAGGAAGAAGGCGTCGAAGAAGCCGTCCCTCCGCTCTGTCACGCCATACGTGTCAGTGTCCAGCTTACTCTCCGCGAGGAGCTGGGCGACGAGGGCGAGGTTGACGGACGAGACCTCCCGGGAGACGGTATCCGGCCGGGGGCGGGGAGGGGGAGTCCCATCGCCACTCGGAATCTCCCAGGAAATCTTTTGGTCGGAGCCGCCAGAGATGGTCGCCCGTCGCCGGGGACGGCTGCCGCGGCTGAAGGAGGGGAGGTTGGCGAGGGGGCTGCCGGTGTTGGTAGCAAGTTCGCTCTTGGTGCGAGCGTGGTTTCTCGACATTGTCCGAGAGCGGGTTAGATAGGGGACTGGTGTATTTCAGGGAAACAAAGGTTTGATGCTGAGGGAGGCATATCGCCCTGGTACATCCCCCCAGCCCGGTGATATCAATACAACCGCCTACACGGGACTGTGAAAAACAATGTAAGCTCCGGAAAATGAGGCTGAGATGTTTCGTCGCTCAGGACACGGATGTGGCGCGCATTTGGCTAACGATGCCGGGGCTCATTCCCATCCCCACATCTGCGAACGGTGATGCAGATCTATGCCTTGGTAAAGCAGCATTGTTGCATGCAGGGTTGGCGAGTAACATCATTGAGCCCGACCATCGTGACGGAGGGCGTCATGGGAGTTTATGCATCCAGGAGGCTGATCACCTGACTTTGCACGTGTCGGGAAATCCCCGGGTCCACCCAGTGGCCAGTCACGGATTTGCTCACCCACCTCGAACCAACCTCGGACCCTCAAACACCTCCGCGATCTAGCGCAACGGGGAAAGCCCAACCGAAACCGACCAATCTCCCCTCCATCACGACGACCGTACTCCCGGCCGGTAACACCGAGGACACACACAGACATGACGCTCATCCGCGCCACGACGGCCCTCCGCGCCGCCCGCGCCGTCGCCATCCGGTCCCCCCGCGTGGCCCGGCCCTTCTCGACGACGCTGCAGCAAAGGGGTGGCGGCCACCACGAGTCGCCGTATGAGCCCCCCACCGGGTGGCTTTGGGGCGTGAAGCCCGGCGAGAAGGTGGAGAAGGAGGGATGGGAGAACGGCATGTTCTACGTCTTCATTCCCAGCTGCATCCTGTTGGCGGTTGCGCTCGCCTTCAAGCCTGATAACTCGTGAGTTGCTCTCCCAATCGATTCTTCTCGAGGCTTCGGATGCCGGATAGGTGGCGGTCTAGATGGAGGATGCCTGTGGGGTCGGGTACCTGGAGGACGTTGGCTGGAATGAGGCATTTTGATATGACGAGCCTCTGCTGACATTCGCCATCTTAGTCTCGACACCTGGGCCCTCGAGGAGGCGCGAAGGAGGTTAGAAGCCGAGGGTATCCTCGAGGATCCCCACCCGGAGCACGTCCTCCCCATTGACGAGTACACGAGCACGAGGGAAGGCAAGCACCCTCCTGTTTAAAGAACGAGCGGAAGATGGGTTTGAAGGAGATATTAGCGGGGGGACGGAGCTGTATACGAAGGAAGGCGGGGGTTGATTCCTAGATGAGGGGGCTCGGTGGACGGCTGTCACGTCCGTATCGTCCTTAGAGGTGGAATCTGTATCATGGCAATCCTTTTTTGTTCTTTCCGCACCTATGTCGCCTCTATGGTAGGCATGCGGAGTCGCTAGACCTGCATAGACCGCGGTCAAATACGCCGCTCTCCTCCTACAGACTCGTTCTACGTTGCTCGTGTCGCTACAACCGAGTCCACTGTCCGGGGACCTTGTTTCCAGCGACACCTATGTACGCTTTGAGTCGCGAAGCACCTGGACATGAACAGTGAGATGGAATGCAATCAGATTGAAAATGCCGCCGAGAAAGGCTCTCAAACCAGAACCCAAGTCTATATAGACCAAAAACGACCTCCACTGCGCTCTCGAAAATGTAAAATGATGTGATTTTAGATCCAAACACCCTAGACGACGTGGCTCCACGCGTGCTCCTCGTCACCGTACTGCCTAGCCTCGATCCACTCCTTCATCCTCAGCGCAATAGGCCCCGTCTCGGAGCCCTCCTTCAGGCCGCAGTCAACCATCTTGTCCTTCCAGCTGATGGCCCTCACGGGGCTAACCACGGCGGCGGTGCCGGACCCGAAGGCCTCGAGCAGCCGGCCTTCCTGCGAGGCCTCCCACAGCTCGGGCATGGTGTACTTCCTCTCCGAGACCTTCCAGCCCTCGGGCACGAGCTTCTCACGCGCGAGGCTCAGCACCGAGTCGCGCGTCACGCCGTCGAGGATGGTGCCGTCCAGCGGCGCCGTGACAAGCTCGTTCTGCCCCGTCGCCTTGTCCTTGATGGCCGCGAACATGTTCATGGTGCCCACCTCGGTCACGTACTCCTCCTCGCCAAAGAGCCACAGGTTCTGGTGGAGGCCGCGGCTAGCGGCCTGCAGCTGGGGCACGACGCAGGGGGCGTAGTTGGCGCCCAGCTTCTTGTCGCCCACGCCGCCCGGCCACGCGCGCACGGCGTAGTCGGTCGCCTCGAGGGAGACGGCCTTGAAGCCCGTGGGGTAGTAGGGCCCGACGGGGGAGGCAATGACGAAGAGCAGCGCGGAGCCGGGGGGCGCGACGCCGAGCGTCCTCTGGGTGCCGATCATGGTGGGGCGCAGGTAGAGCGAGTAGCCGCGCTGGTTGGGGATGAAGCGCGACTCGGTGCGCACGAACTCGGAGATCAGGTCGATGGCGGCGGCGGGGTCGAAGGTGGGGAGCGCGATGCGCGCGGCGGACTTGTTGAGGCGCGCCATGTTCTTCTCGGGCCGGAAGAGGCGGACCTTGCCGGCGGAGTCGCGGTAGGCCTTCATGCCCTCGAAGCACTCGAAGCCGTAGTGGAAGACGCAGGTGGCGGGGTCGAGGGAAAGGTTGCGGTAGGGCGCGATCTTGGGCGCTTTCCAGCCGGTCTCGCTGTCCCACTCGACGGTGAGCATGTGGTCTGCGGGTATGGGGTTTAGCGAGTGGTCCCGGAGAATGGCGGGGAGGGGGGCGTACCGGTGAAGGTGTTGCCGAAAACGAGGTCCTCGGGCTTCTTGAGCGCCGAGGGCTTGTCCGTCTTCTCGAGCACCAGCTTCGAGGGGTCCATGCCCGCGCCAGAGGCGGCGCTGTAGAGGCGCGTGGCATTCCACGCCGTGGGCGCACGCTTAGCTAGTAGCGGGGCCGAGAGGCCGCGCCATCTCGTGGCAATCGCGCGCATTGTGCCGGAATTGGAGGCTGGCCGCCTGGAGGGAAGGAGATGTTGATGTAAGGAAGATGAGGGGGATTCCGCCGCCGGCCCGGGTCCCGAGTTTGCCCAACTAACGGCGAATTGACACGAGGAAATCTGGGAAGTCGAAGAGGCAGGCAGAAGAGGCGCTCGCCGACGCGAGAGGGGGGAAGGGCCGCGGTGGTTATGGACGTTTTGGGTCGGGGACTGTGGAAACTCGGTTACTGGCGGAGCCTTTTGCCGGGACCTTTGTGCTGACTCTTTCTCCGTCTATCGCGGGCTGCTTTATTGGTGGGCGTCGGATTCGCAGATGCGACCGCCGATCTCGGCGCCGCCGGGAAGCTCGGCGCGGTATGCAGCGAAGCGGCTATATGCGCTTATCAGGGGCCCGGCCCGGGTCCTAGTGACTAATCCGTGAAGCTATCGTAACGTCGTCTCCTCGACGCCATAGGGAGGCCGCGGAGCTTCGACGTTAAAGGCTGTCTGTTGCATCCCCCGTATGGATATGGATACGCTATTGAATTGCTGAAGACCTTTAATTCATTTTTTGTCATGCTCAAACGTCGGTAGTTAGGCCATGATCCATCCATCTCCTCGCCTGACGCCAAGACTCACTTACACGAGGCCGGCCGCTCCAATCACTGGATATCGAACATCTACCATCTATGCTTGTCTTTGTGTTGCCTTGTAATCGAATAAATAGGTTTTTTTTTCTTCAAAGTTTCTCCTCGTCGTGAGCACATCGGGTAGACTATCCTAGTGCCAGAGGCAATCTGTGTCCGATACGTGAATCACTCGTCAAGTGCTCCACCAGAGGAGAACCAGGATACTGCTCCAGCCACGATGTCAGATGATATGCAGTCAGGCTCGCCCTTCGAGGTTTGCTAACTCTCCCCGCAAAGATGTTTCTCATCTCATATGGTCTTCCTCTTCCATCACCTTTAATCACGCAGACAGCCCGCTTCAAATAACAAGATCCTAGCCTCTGCACACAACAATGAAGCTCTCCGCCATTCCCTTTGTATTTTTTTTCGAATGTAACCTCCTCCTTCCCGGAGTCCAAAGACAGATATTACCCAACGTGCATCATTGTCGACTTCACCCAGAACGAGGTCACCGATCGCTACATTGTCTAGCACAAGTGTAAGGCCAAGGGCGACGAGTACAAGTGTAGTCAGGTTTCCCTCGATGACTGTCTTGGCGTTAATGCTGAGAATGACAACTCCGTCGTGCTAAAGTAAGTGATACATCCCTGTTCATGGCCTAAAAGATTTGGAATTAACTGACGCACTGACGCGGCGTGGTGTAGGGACGGCGACGACGCTGACGGCGTCAAGACACTCTATGCGAACTGCGCCGAGTGCAGCCATTCCGGGCACTCCATTTCTCTGCGGTGCCTCCGTGGCAGCGGTGACGACCCAAATATTTACACCTTGCGCACCCTTGAATTGCGCAAGTTATCTCCGTAACACTTCACATGCCAAGTTTGGAAGTCAAAGCTGACTGGGACCTGCAGATGACACTGTTTTCGTTAACAAGGACGGAGTCTTGAAAAGGGCTGATGGGGTCGCCCAAACCTGCGTCGCCAAGGAGGTCGAGTGCACTTAAGAAAGAAGGGGACTTTGACGTATGACAAGGCAACATGGTTCTTATTGTGAGTTTGGATGTCATCGTAAGGGCTAGTCTAGTAAAAAAGTCTCAAGGGAAATGAGCTGAGGGGTGTCTTCTACATAACCTTTTCCCATTCATTTGTGATATCGCCTGCAAAGGTCGTATGTAGCATGGTGCCGAGTCTTAGAGGGACCTTCATATAGACCAGCCTGTGAAATGATAGTTGTGGGTCACCGTTACCGTTTTTCTTGTCTATTACCAGATACCTACTGTGAGGGGCTTTTGATTAACCAATTATACCAATGCGGTCTTTGCCGTTAGCCGTACTCAATCTCTGGAACTCGATGACAGTGCTCGTCCTGAGGTGGTTACACGAGCCAGGTGCGCAGAACTATGGTCGGAATTCTGTAACACAAGCCTGGCGTAGGTGGAGTGCGTAAGGCATACTCTCGAACTAAGGCGATACTGTATCTTCCGGCCTGTCGCGGAGTGTCATTTCCCAGTCTGTAGACTGCTAGACCGGCCCGGCGGTGACAGGTACACCCTCTGCCACCTCGTGTGGTCGGATGCGAAACTGTAGGTACCCCTCGCTCTCCTTTGTATAGTTTCGGCTCTTCTCTTTCGGAAAGAGAGCAGGTCGTGGGCGTTGAGTGTGACGCAAGGGGTTAAAGCTGAAACGGCATCGACTTTGGGCTGGAGGTAGGAAAGCTGTTTCCACGTTGTCTATCCTTACAACGCTGGACGCTCGCTTCTTCCGGCTCACGTCAAGGGCCCTTTGCGAAAGAAGACATGTGCCAAAGCGCCGTGATGCCGTAAAATATATTCAAAAAATATCGCTATGCCTAACTCAGTAGAATCCACTGCTTTTCCCTAGTAGATCCCAACATCCTTTCATACCGCTCATCATAGCAAGCTCTGGTATTTGTCCAGCCCAGACTTCGGCTGCGACGCGCCGGGGGGCACGCCAATGCTCGAGCCGCCCATGGCCGAACCCGCCGAGTTCATCGCCATCCCCATCCCCGTGTTTGCAGCCTGCTTCGCCATCCCCATCCCCATGCCTGCACCTCCCTGCGTACTCCACGCGTTCCCAGTCCCGGATGAACCAGGCGGCGGCGCGAGGCTGAGACCACCTGGACTTCCTGGCGGAGGCGGCAGAGAGAATGACGACGACGACTGCTGTATCCCCGGCCGTTGAGAGTTAAGCGACATGCTATTCATCGACGCCCCAATGCCACCAAACGCCGACGAGGCCTGCTGTCCCATCGTGCCTGACGACCAGGGGTTCGACGACGACGACGTGGGTGACGTGGTGTTCGTCGACCAATTCACTGATGACCCCTGAGTCGTGTTCTGGGTGGACGGGGGAGGGAACGCCGACTGCGGTTGCTGCGGCTGGAGAGGCTGAGAGTACTGCGTGCTTGTCGGCGTGAGGGACCCAAAACCCGAAAGGTCGGGTGTGACCGTCCGGAAGGCCGACGCCTGTTGTGTCTTTACGGCCGGGGCGCCAGGGGCAGGGGTGGACCACGAGAAGGCGGGGGGTTGGGGAGACCCGGCAGAGCGGGGGGCGCTCGGCGCCGCGGAGGGTGGGCTGGTGTCCCAGCTCGGGAAGGCTTCCTTCGAAGGCGAGGGCCGGCCCTTGACGAGCGCCTCAAAGTCGTCGGCGTCGCCGCCGCCGCCGCCGCTTGCATCGAACGCGGTCCCGGTAAGACCGCCGAACGCCACAAAGTCATCGCTGGGCGCCGCGACACTGCCGTTCGATGGTCCCGACAGCTCCTGTAGTTTACTCGCGTGCTCCTCTTCCACCTTGCGTGAGAGGCTCCTGATGAGCTCCATGAAGGACTGAAACTGTGCCAGGCTCAGGAGGGGGCCGAGACCCATACTCCAGAGGATGGGGAGGATCTCGAGGGCGACGAAGTCAATGTCTGCCGCATCCCCGACGACCTTTAGAACCTCGAGCGCCGCCATCATCACGGCCGGCTCCTTAGTCTTTATCGCTCGCACCAAGGGCACAATCTTCTCTTGCATCGTGTACTTGTCCAGTGCACTCGATGAGGATGTCTTCTTGGTAGGTCGAAGCCCATCTAGCCCGTCGTCTGGGGCAGCGTCGGGAGTGCCTCCGCATAATATGACAAAAGCACGGAGGCCGCGGATCTTGATCTGCAGGCTGCTTGTCCTGCTGAACACGGTAGCGATGACCGGGAAGAGCTCGTTCTTGATGGTGCTAAAATCTAGCACCGGGAGAATGGCCGGGAGCCCCCGGAGTGCGGCATCGACCAGTGAGTGGGTTGGTGACTCGATGGCCGCCACGACGACCGGCATAATGTCTGAGCGAGGTTAGATACATGAGCGAAGGCAAGGGGGATAGACAACTCACCATCTTTGAACTCCTTCCCGCCGCAGTTCTTGGTTATGGAGTCCATGTGTTCCAACACCACCATTAAGCCCGCATCCTTGGCAGGATCCTTTTCCTGCACCTGCTGCTGGGCCTGCTTCGGCGGAAGAGTGACGACAAAGGTCTCTTTTAGCGCCGGCCGAACCTTTTCGCTAAACACCCGCTTCGCAGAGGGTAGCAAATCGATAATCTTGAAAATATTCTGGAGTATGAGAGATATGAGGTCCCTATCCTTCATCTCGTCTAGCAGTGAGGGAAGGAGCTTCTTCTCCAAGACGGACTTGGGGAAGCTGGGCAGGACTTTGACCAGGCCACGAAGGAATGACGACTTCTCCCCGGGCGTCTTTGCGGGGAAAGTGTCCAGGAAGCGTATCGTGGACACGAGGATATTGTCAAAATATTCGCTCTCCTGGAACTCCTTGGCCGTCAGACGCTGAGCGGGGCGGCGTGTTATGAGACGCGGTAGGACGTGGGTGGCCAGATCTCGCGGCACGCTTCCCGACGAGAGGAACTTGTTGGAAGCCGAGGGAATTGTTGACGAGGACGAGAAGATCCGCTTGTAGGTCGACAAACTGGAGTGAGTCTCCAGAGGCGACTTGTGAGGGGAGTTGTAGAGGGCGACGCAGAGCAGCCCCAGAGAGAACATGTCTGCCGAGGTGGTAAGGTTGTTGTCGAGGACAAAGTCGGGGGACGTGTAGTCGAGGTTGAGCTGTACATGCCGCGGCAGGCGGGGATCAATGTTTAGCGCTTCGGAGAGATTGATGCCTTGTATCGAGGTGGGCTTGTTAGCACCCTCGGCTGGCGAGCAGAAAGCGAGACCGCTCATCTTCCAGTCAGACTATTTCTGAGTTGTTAGCGGGCCGCGGGTCTATTGCACGGCTGCAAGAGCTTGAGCGTACCTTGGCGTTGATGAGAATGGCGTCGGGGGTGAGATTCCCGTGCACCAGGCCCGCATTCTCGTGGAAGAACTCCAACGCCTTGCTAATCTGTAGAAGACCCTTTTGTATCTCGAGCTCGTCGATCTCCAGCTCCCTCCTCCTCCTCACGCCGTCGGCATCCTCAACCACGAACCTGCTAGCCCTCCCATTGGGGCCGCCGCCCCTCTCGCGCTCATCCTTGTCCGACAGCAGGCTCGACAAGCTCGCGGTTACGGCCTCAGCGGCGAACTGCAGGCCGCCACCCCGCGTGTCCTCGACGGGCTCGACGAGCTCGAGGATGTTAGGGTGGCGCAGCTTGGCGAGGCTCGACGCCTCCTTGCGCAGGCGCTCGACAACCTCGTCTGCCGCGCGGCGGAACGACGAGGCGCCGGACCGGCCCAGCGAGTTTCCGGCGGCATCGAGCGACTTGCGGTCGAAGATGAAGACGCTGTAGGCCTTGCCCGTCGACTTCTTCTTAGCGTCGTGGATCCTCCATGGTCCCGCGGTGGAGGTCGGCGTCGGCGAGACGGTGTAGTTGCTGTTGATGTTGGAGGAGATGGACTTGAAGGCGGAGAAGACAGACATGGTGACGGAGGGGATCAGGCGGCGGACCGGAGACGGGGGGTCATGACGCGGGGAGCTGGGGGGCTCTGGACGCCGGCGCGCGTAGGGTTGCTCGGGGCCGTCGGAGCGCGAGGGAGGAAGAGGCGCTGTGGGGGCGTCAATTCGCGCGCGCGCGCTGTTAGGTGTCGAGCTGTATTCGAGTCGCGAGTAACGCCGTCGACGGTCTCTAGCTGGGGACGTTGGCGGGATGCTCTACCGGATAATATCTACTTGTAAGGCTGAGACGACTTTTCGTCGCCAAGGATGCAATTTCGCCAGGTCGTCAGATGGGGTCCCCATCCAGGGATTCCCGCCGCGGGTACGTACCCCCGTATCGATAACGACGCTGATTACGTCGCCCGCCCGCCCCCCATGCCCTGTCCACTCCGAAGTGCATATGCAAAACACTACAGAGAAAAGCCGTGTGCAGCTGCCCGGACTGCCATTTTTGGGGGCAATGGGGTGCTGATTTCAGAACCCCAAGTCAGCCTCGGTCCCGGTTCCCGAAGTACAGTGTATTCACCCACTCGAACTGGTACAAGTCCAGAAACCAGGTTCACGTCCAGAAGCCAGGAAATAGGCATCACGGGCATCACAGCGACCGGAACTAGAAGGTCTAGGCTATCTAATTTCATTAGGCACCTTAAATAAATATTATAAAAACGTATGATTCTATCGTTCTTTTCCAAGCGTCTCGCACCTTTTTAACCTTCTATTATATTTTCGACTTCTCTGGCACGAACGGACGTTTTATACCGAATACCTTTTGGCGACTTCGCCTATAGTGTGATTTGTACGCACGCCGGCGATAATGAAGCTCGACGAGGAGACGCTGCGGAAAATATAAGAGGCTGTAGATAACGTAAGCACCCCTAGGATTGTCCTTAAGACACCGGTGACCTGCTCTACTCCGAGCACGCTATTACGGACATCACTACGTGCCTAAAGCCCTAGGTCTCGTCCGGCCTCCCCCACTGGTTCGCCATAGCCAAGGCGAGGGGCTCAGGCTACTTCATATTGGCCTTCCCTATCTCCTTGACTCCTAGAGAGGCGTCCCCGTCCGACCCTCGCAGGGCCGGCGAGTTCGACTACTCCTTGTTAGCCAAAGCAGGCCTATGGGGTGCACATTCCGTTTCCCGTCGCTTAAGATGTCGCTCGAGACATGGCCCTATATTGCATTCCGGCAAGTGGAGCGTTGACTATAAGGGATATATGGGTCTAGGCAGTAGCAGGGTCTGGACGATAGGGGGCTCGCTAAGCGAAAGGAGTCGAGCAGCTCCCGATATTAAGGGAGAAGAAATGAGAAAGGTTAGGAATAAGGGAAAGGAAAGGCTAGCGTGGTTAGGGGACTTGTAGGTAGTCGGGCAGGCTTCTGATATTAAAGCAAGAGAAGAGGGATTAGACACGACGGAGGGGAAATAACGACCTTAATTAGGGAGCAAATCCCTCTAGTCTAATATTATATATAAAATGAACGGGGTTGCCCGGAGAAAACTTAAGAATGAATAGTCTAATCCGTATATTTACAGAAAGTGACTCGCCTATTATATTCTCGACAAAGACACGACACCCTCTCCCCGATTAATTGAACCGCCCCTACTTTAGCCAGTCTGCCTCCTAAACTGCAGGTGTCTCCTTGATTCTTCCTGGCTCGACAAAGACGCAAAATCTCCGCCGCGAGCGAGGCCCGTCGGTTCGGCCTGGACACGCCCTCTCTAGCTAATACCCCCGACTCGGTTCAGGAGCTTCCTGACCTCCCGACCCGCGAGACGTCCGCTCCGCCCCTCGCATAGACTCTCGAAATGGCCCTGTGGTGCACGCCTCCTAGCATTCCACGGCTCCACCCTATAGACCATGCAACCTAGATCAGTCTAGTTGCATCATTTAGATAGGTTCGGGCCGTAAGACCTTCACATCTCTAAGTCTAAGTCCGACTCTTCCTCCGGGAGCCAAAAGTTCGAGTCGGCGTACTTCAAAATGTGCAGGTTGTGATCGGGCAGCTGAAGACGGTCGCGGAGGTAGCGGCTGACGGTATTTGGCTGATAGGTGACGAATGTTATAAAACAAAGTGGGTAGAACCCGCCTTCGCAGTGATCGATTATATATATATCTCCGTCGTTAGTAAATATAATGTTGCTATTATTAAGATCGTATAGGATATAGTGAAGACGATTATCCGAGAAGTCGACGTCTTTAATCGATCCCCTGCGCCGAGCTGCCTTGAAGTTGTATATATATTAGCGCGGCGCTGAAAGGAGGTCGTCTTTAATAATTTCTTACCTCGTTGACCTTTTCGGCGAGATAGGCTTTCGAGTCAAACTCGTACGGTAACTGACATTTATAAGTGCTTGGGTTGAAGAATATCGAGTGAGTAGGGAAACCACCACCTACCGGGCCTGGGCGGGCATCTATTGGTGTTGGCAGGGAGAGCAAGAGACCAATAGCGTCAGCGTAGGCGCGCTGTTGAGTAGGGCTCCCCTCGTAGAAGACTTCGACAGCATGGTACACATACTGCATGTTCCTGGCTTCGGTTATCATACGACCTATTTCGCTCTTCATAGCAAACTTGATCTAGAACTTGGGCTTCTTCTCTGGGAAACTAAAGCATCTCTTGCGACATCTCCTTTCCGCTTAGAACCTGTTGATGGCCTTTCGGATATCTTCGTTAGAAGGTGTATCTGCTATTGGTTGGATAGACGAAGGATATACTGTGTTCGTCATCGTGGAAGTGTGGTTAAGACGGTAGCAGAACACGAGTGATAGGGCGAAAGAATAGACAGAGGAGAATATATGGATTTATAGCGAGATATCCCCCGCCTCTTGTTTGACGCGAAATACTATAAGCTAGGGATAGCATAAAGCGATATATATCTAAGGACAGAGCGTAATTACGGACTGTATAGACCTACCAGAATGTCATCGGGTCCGCCGTTCCGACCCACGCCAGGCGGAAACCGTCCCTACATGACGTATACCCTCTGCGTCGCTTCGCCATGATCACCCCCTATGGTCCCGAAATATTCCCAAAAGCCTCCATCCTCGCAGTATGCTTGGATATATCGTGCCCGCCAGCAATTAGCCAAGACTTAGAGCCTGCACCAAAGTAAGCATTTAGTGCGAGGGACAGGTGCCGAATAACTTATATAAAATCGCTAGCTCTATGCAACTGCCCGTGCCGTTTGATATATGTGAACCTCCTAAGATCGTTTTCGAAGCGAGCTCGTACGACATTCAATAGGTGGCCCGCGTAGTACAGAATTTTAAAGGTAGTAAATTTCTAGACCCTATTAGACAACGAAGTAGAAGAATGAATCGTTGAGAGTCGAATAGTGTATTTTGCCTGGCCGTTAACGCTTCGGGGGTTGATCTCGATAAGTCCGTCGCGATTCAGATTACCGGCGGAGTGGCCGGAAGGTTATAGCTCGCTATTAAGATATAGGTAAAGTCGTACCCGCTATTTTATAGTCCTATTTTTACCGAGAGGACCACCTAGAGCGCTTTAGAATTTAATACGTAAGGAGCGAGCTGGCATATTGCCCCCCTAGGTAATCGCCTCTACGAGGCTAATATGCGATATTATGTCCTTTTGTAGTGCGCTAGAATTTGCACGGATAGCCGAATCTAAGTAAGGATAGAGAGCGAGAGACTTAGAATGTTTATACTATTCTTAGGGGAAAGGCCGACTATTTTATGCCTTAAGCAGACGGGTTAAGAACTTTGCTATCCTCGTTAGCAGAGGGAGCCAACTCTATTTTCGTATAACCGATTACCGTATATAGAGCACCTCGCACTTAATACTTCTCTTCTGAAATGTTCACGTTTAATAGGGTTCTCTAGCCTCCGCTATGCGCTCAGCTAATAAGAGTCCTCCCTTCGCCGGAAACCAGGGGCGCACGAGAACGGGCGAGGCGTACGTAGAGTACCTTTTCCTGATTGTTCACATGAGACGTACCGTTCCCCTGTTGCACAGGGAAGGGAGGGGGTGTACAATATATACTATCTTTCAACGCCCTATCTAATATCCCGAGTCGACGTCTGGCTATTAGCATAGTTTCACTACAGGCTACGGACCAGGGGATGGTACCTTCTACAAGTCGCGCGGGAGAAAAGTCTATATTAGTACATAAGGCTAAATTCCTTGGCGTAGTATTAGAACTGCATTCGCATATTTGCTTATTCCGAAAGTTAGTAGCGCTCGTGGCTTCCTTCCCCTTTAGCTCTCTTATATGCCTTACCTGCCGCTGCGCGCGGCAAGGTTATGACGAGTAGGAAATTAGGCGCCAAGACAAGTTTAAGGGAAGACTGCTAGATTAAAATTTATCGGAAAGTGGAGGTGGCATTGAAGACGGCTTTACTACGCCTTCTACTTTTGACCGGATCTTGGCTAAGAGTCGAGACGGAGACGTAGTCTCTAGTAGCGCAAATATGTATCGGCTTTTCGATATTGACGTTAACGATGCCGATAGGCGGATGGAGGTTCCTTAGCTTTGTAGCAGCTAATCAGATGTAATTGCGCTTTAAAGTATATCTTTGCGGGAGGACTACCTCCGGGCTAGCTAAGCGAGTCGGGAAGGGGCTTACTAGAAGGGCTAGGAGGGGGGCCCGAGATGGAGTTGATACTACCTTCTGTATCCGGCCATATAGGACATCCGGTAGCCAGATGAATATAATACGAATCTATGCTTGCAAGGGGAGGTTGACAAAACCGTAGGGCAGCGTAAGTCGGGATATCGATGCCCGGTTCCCTACAAGTTCTAAAACAGCAGCCACCGGAGACGGCGCGAGTTATGATTGGCATTACTCCTTTGAGCCCGGGCTCATGCGGCCGCGTGTCTTGTCCTCCTGCGAGGGCAGCCATGCCTTGTCATAGTTGTATCTAATCTAACATACCTCGGCCGCCTTCCGGCCCTTAACCAACCTGAGGGAACCCCGATGCAAACCCCGCTGTGGCGTTCTCGGAGTGGTAAATATTGTGACCGTCCTGGACCTGGACTCGGCGAGATGGTGGTAGCCGCAGGCACCCTCAGTCAACCATATATGCTGCCTGGGGCCATTTCCACTAGCCCATCACACGAGTGGCATACCGGCCGGCCGTTAGGGGTCCCGATGCGGGTCGATGACATCACGTAGACAAGTGTCGCGTATTCGGATAGCCCGAAGTATTTCCGTCGCTGGATTTGTTTACCGAAGTCCGTCCACCCGACAACCTCCCCAAGCGACGCGCCCGTCCTACGATAATAACACGCTGCCGTTAGAAATTACAGCTTCATCTCTCTTCCATAGTCCGCCGCAAGTTTTTTATCGCCAGCATCATAACCCGTCTTATCAAGTTGACCTTTAACTAACCCGTTAGCCTAACGAGCTCTCGGATATTCTCAAGTTTGTTCTGTCGCCAGAGTAAACGTACGCTTGCCGACACTACTCCCTAATAGAGGTCGAAGAGCTGCGGCGTCAGCTGCGGGAGGAGCAACGCAAACGCGAAGAAGCCGAAAGCTCTGCATTAGAGGAGCAACGCCGACGCGAAGAAGCCGAAGAGTCGTTGCGGCCACAAACCCTTCGGCAATATCTCGAAGCTTGCCACTCGCTTAATCTTGCTATCTAGGTAGTAACTAACCGATCTTTGACTATATAAGGTGATACTACGAACCCTACCGGCCGCATTTTCCCTCGACGGATTATCCTATAGGATGCCTTCGCGACGAAATAAGAAGAGATCTGGCATAGCCTATCGGACGGCGGTGTGTTCTCTCTATCTGCTCTCCTATCCGAATATCAGATGGCATACGTGCAGTCCTTTGTCAAGCCTATTAGCAGTGAGCTTAGGCTCCGGGACTTCGAGCGCGATGTCGTTAAAAACGCGGCTTAGAAGCTAGTTTATGAGGTGTATATGGATCCGCTGCTGCGAAGGAGTCTCGGCCTTCACGGGACGGTAACGTTTCAGAGCCATACGAATCTCGGTACGACCGACGACACCCTCTCCGAGCCCGTGGAACGCATGTCTCTCGGTAGTGCCTATGCCGGTGCTACGGCGTCGGCATCGGCATCTGCCCCGAAACCGCGGCCGGATCCTAAGCCCCGTCGCAGGGCCAGGGGAAAGGGTAACCGGGCGGACCAGTTCTGTATATATAGCACTTCCGATGGCCAGGACGTCCCGGCTGTGGCTGTCGAATACAAGGCACCGCAGAAGCTACGTGTCGACGACATCGTCACTGGTCTCGAGTCGGAGATTGAGCTAGAGCGTGACGTGATTAATAAGGATGGTTAGAGCTTCGCCTTTACGGCCAGGCGGCTTGCCGCCGCCGTCGTCACTCAACTCTTTTCCTACATAGTCGGCAAGGGCATCTAGTACGGCTACATATGCACCGGAGAGGCCTTTGTCTTCCTCTATATCCCGGATAATCCTTCGACCGTCTACTTCTCGGTATGCGCACCGAATCTAGACGTGATGGACGACGACGAGACGAGGCTCCATCGCACGGCCGTCGCGCAGGTTTTCGCCTTCATCCTCTTAGCTCTCTGCGCGAGGCCGCCGCCCGAGTTATGGCATGATGAGGCTGAGAAGCTCGACACCTAGGCTGTCGAGTACGATAATGTCCTGAGGGACATCCCAGCGACAATACGCAAGGAAGCCCGCGCCTCCCCCTATAAACCCTAGCGTTAGAAGGGCTTTATGCGATCGCCAATCCAGACCCGCTCCCGTTGCTAACCGGTCACTACTATTAGACGCCCGGAGGGCGACGATAGTCGTTCTCCTTCACCTTCTCCGAGTCCACGGACTAGGAAACCGCTATCAACGGGGACGACCCGAGGGGGAAGGGGCCGGAGTCGAGGGCCGCGCGGAGGCGAGAAGCAGGAGCACCGGCAAGCACCGAAGCCTGATATACGGAACCGGCCATTCTGTACTTAACGATGCCTCTAGGCATTAGCATATGGCGGGCCTATAGACGCAGAATGCCCTAACTCGGCCTAATACGGGCGGGGCCATATCAGCCGGCCGGAGTTCCTCCGCCTTATCCGAGACCAGCTTGCCGTAGACCGCGGCCGCGATGCCGACTACGCGCCACTCTACCTATCCGGGTCGCGGGGGTCACTCTTTAAGGTACGGTTATCTACCTACGGCTATACGCTAGTCGCGAAGGGTATAGAGAGCCTCGACGGTGCCCTTCTCCGGCACGAGAATGAGATATACGACTAACTCTAAGCTATCTAAGGGAAGCACGTCCTGGTATGTCTTGGCAGCATAGACTTGGTCCGGCTATATCATTACGATAGTGGTCTTTACGTGCACTTTATGTTTCTTAGCTAGGCGGGACGGCCCTTGTTCGACTGCGGTGGCCAGGCTAATAAGGCGAGAGTCGTCAAGGCGGTCACCACGACATTCGAGGCAATCCATAAATTGCGTGTTCTCCACCGTGACGTAGAGCCGCGTAATATCCTATACGATGGTGGCAATCTTATGGTCGTGGATTTCGAGCGTGCGGAGTCCTACCGGCGCCAGCCTCTTGGCTCGATAGGCGCTAATAGCCAAAAACAGAAGAGGAAGCCTAGGCAGAAACAGAAGAGCGACGAGTTTACGAGGGAGCTAGAGTCTGTAGTAGAGAAGGCTTTAGGGTGCGTCGCGAGCTCATAGAATGCCGATGACTGCATCCTAGCTGTCTCTATCCGCTAAAGTTGCTAAACCTCGTCGAAAGAGCAAAAGGCTTATTCGACGTCCTTTGCGTTTGTAAGCTAGTCTTGCGATGGCGTCTTAGGGTATTTAGTTTCAGCACGGTTTGATTCTTGCCTACTCTTGCTTTACCTCTATAGCTAGCTTAGTTTCTCTTCTAACTCGCTGCTATCTATAGCGACGTAGAACTCATAACTGCACTTAACAATAAGTATAAATAATTATAAAGTAGGAGGTTTCTGGATGAGTATAACATCTATGAACTGTCCAGGCTACCTCCTCGGCGACCGGTTTCCGATACTTCGTAGTCCCTGGGCTATCGCTATCAGAAGGAACAGTGGGCACTACGACGGGCTCGACTACAAGCTGGCCATGGACGCGGGCAGTCCCTCTTCCCTGCCATATGATGTCCGCCGCCGCGCCTCCACCCGCCGCGCCTTCCTTCTACCCGCCGCGCCTTCCTTCTCACGGCTGCGCCTTCCTCCTCACGGCAGCGCCTTCCTCCTCGCCCGCATCCGGCCTAGCCAGAAACCTCTCATTTCCCCACCCCCTAACCCGCATCATCGCCACGTCCGCATCTCCCCGTACCTGTCTCGATCGCTAGTCAACATCATTTAATCGGATACGTCGACCTTGTCGAGATTATAGCTTCGCATTATCTCGTCGCGCCCTCCGACGCGTACGATGCCTACGAGAGTGCTGCCCACTACAGCCTCCGAGGCTTCCCACCCGTCTATGTCGAGACGAGGCGTCTAATGACGGCTCTCCAGAACAGCGGCGCCTTTGGGCCCGGGATGACCGCGCTCGATCTGGGCTGCGGGCCCGGCTTCTTCCTCAAGGAGGCGGCGACCGTAAGCAGCACGGGTCAGCATTTCGGCGTCGGCAAGTCCGCACGGATGGTCGCCTACGCCATTCGACACGTCCACAAGCCCGGCAACGCAGTGGCGCCTAAGATCCGGAAGGCGGATATCCGAGAGCCGTCCCAGCTGCGCGCCGCTCTCCGGCTTAGCGCCGACGCTACACACATGTGTGACGGTGACTATTATTGCTTCCGCAAAACATACCCTGCCTGGTATTCAAGCTTGTCAGTTACGACTTCTTGACTCTCAGCCGTTCATCGGTGGATGGCAATTGGGTACCTAACATGAGCCGCATCCCCTAATCCACCCGGGAACACACCCAGGCAATAACGCCAACAGAACGGTAACCAACCCGGCTCCCCTAGGGGGTTAACACGAAGGCTCGATGCAGACATGTCTGTCGAGGGACGGCATTGTCGCGGTCTGCTTGCCCCGCATCGTCGTCATGGCCAGGCCCCGTCGGGACGATGCCAGTTCAATCCAACGGGGCGGGCCGAGCGGGGCGAATCCACACCGCACCTCCGAGTCCAATGGCCCGGGGGGCGGGAAAAGAGAAGTCTTCGAAGCACGTCGGTAATGTCTCCCACCTTGTCATGTACACACCTGCCAATTAGTTGAAGAAGCCTCCCTAGCCAGGCGCACTTCATATCCCAGTTCGCTGCTGGTGACGCATGGGGAGAAAGTGCTGCGGTGTCTCTCGAGCTTGGTCGCGGCGGGCACTCCCGTCCAACGTATCCCCGATACTGCACCAGTCATCATAGGGACCGGTAACTTGCCGAGGCTCCGAGCCCTGCTGCTAGGAAAAGCGTTGCTAGCAGATAGACATTGCAAGTTTTGCCAACACCACACACGTGATAACCTCTGGGTCTTCTTCCTACATGTGGATGTCCACTTCTGCTTACTCTGTTGGCTAGTATCACTCAAGGGTGCGCGGAACCCGCATCCGGTCATCATCCAACGCAGCTTAGGCCCCACGTTTGCTTCATATACAAGAGTACAGCACCCCATCCTATATTTACAAACAAGTATCAACAGCGATGGACGAACAATCCACACTAGAGTCGAAAAAAAAACATAGAGATTGCCGCCACTATCCTGTACATCTGCGCTTTCTGGACCACCAAAGACAAAACAAGACAAAAAGAAGAGATGAAAAGACAATTTATCCGCCCAAATGCCTCACATGCTTCCATGCATGCCCTTGCCCTGTTCGCCTCCCTGACCCCTGACCCTTTTGTTCCGTGGTATCATGACGCCGTGTCCTATACAGAATTACACGAAGAGGAAATAACAAAGCAGGAAAAGTAAAAACGTCGAGAGAATGGCGGGGAGGGTAGATGCCAAGGCGAGGACGACACCAAGTCTCGTTGACCCAGCCTTTGCCCATAGCGAGCCCTTCCTCCCCGTCAAGAAAAGCAGGGGACTCCGCAAACACCCCCCCGAGATCGACCCGTCACACCTCTCATCCCCTAAGGCTCAATCTCTTTGAAAACATGGCGGCTCACGAATCCAGGCTCCCTCTCCACGCTCACCCTCTGCCCCCTGGGAATCATCTCGTGCTCAAATTCCCACCCCAGCTTCCTCGCCAGCTCCGCAACCACGACGTCGCACGGCCCCATGAGGTCAATGTCGAAGTCGACGTGTTCGATGGGTGTCTTGGAGATGTTAATCTGCGGGACGCCGGCAGGGAGGAAACGCACAATCTCGCTGACGGGGTGAACGGTCAGGGAGGTGCCGATGACGATGACGAGGTCGACCAGGTCGTGGTCGTGCTCCGTTAGCCGCGACGAGAAGGCGTCGGGGACCTCCTCGCCGTAAAAGGTGATATCGGGCTTCATGATGCCCGGCGCGGGGACGTCGTCGTCAATGTCCGAGTCCGAACTGCCGCGGCCGCACCCAGACGTCCGCTTGCGCTTCCCGTTCTTCCCGTTCTTGCGCTTCCTCTTCTTTGACCCCCGCGCCGCAGCAATCTCGGCCTCGCACCGTGGACACGGGGGCGGCACACCGGCCCTCGCGTCCTCCATGACGTCCTCCATGCTCGTCTGGAACCCGCACTCGATGCAGGTGGCCGTCGCGAACGAGCCGTGGCACTGGATCAGCTTGTCCGGGCGCACCCCCGCCACGGCCTCGAGGTTGTCGATGTTCTGCGTGTAGTTGGTCAAGAGCTTCCCCTTCTCCTGCAGTAGCGCGATGAAGGAGTGCGTGGGCGTGCAGCGGTCCATGGGCGCGATGATGTCCTTGGCGACTGAGTAGAAAATGGAGGGGTCCTCGCGGAACTGCCCGATCTCGAAGACATCCTCAGGCTGGCTGACTAGCCCGCACTGCTCTAACCGCGAGTACAGTCCCGTGCCCTTGGAGCGGAAGTCGGGGATGCCGAGACTGGTGGAGATGCCGGCGCCGGTGAGGACGACGATGTTCTTGCTGTGCTGAATTAGGCTGACGGCGTCGGCGACGGAGTTGTACCGCGTCAGCTTGGCGCGCTTGGAGAGCTCGCGCTCGATGGCCGCCGAGACCATGGTAAAGTAGGCCTCGTCCGGGGCGCCCTCGAGGAAAGGCGGCGGGCGGACCCGGAAGGCCGTCAGCAGTTTCTTGGCCGTGTAGCGGCCCTCATCAACGGTGACGCGGCAGAAATCCTGGGGACCCAGCCGGCGAAGCATATGGCGGAGATGCACCGCCTCGTCGGGGGTACACGAGTCTTGATCTGATCAGAGGTTAGAATGTTGGCTCCCGGTAGTCTCCTTGGATCGTTGGGAGATTTGATGCTCCACCCCTGATTTGCTCGCATGCCCACCTTCACACCACAATAGATGGATGAGCCCATGATCCAGTCGACCATCAGTGCACGGCATGACAAAGCACGGGAATCAAAAAAGAATGGGAAAAAAAAAAGGTAAGAGAGCCAAGGGAAGCAGAAGCCGAGCAAAGGGAGGAGCAGCGCCGCACGACCGGCAGGTAACCAGGGGCAAAACTCACCAACAATGTCCGTCTCGTCCGTAAGATCCTCCAGCACAGCCCCAAGCACAGAATCCGTGTCCCAGCGTGAGCTCTCGGAGCTCGACGCCTCGATGTGCGCGTAGAAGTCCTTGACGCTCCCCTCCGACGCCGAGTCCGACGCCTCTCGGTCCCCCTGCTTCAAGGCCTTGGCGGCCTCGGGCGCCGGGCTGGCGCTCGCCGGGGTAGAGGTAGCAGTGCTCCCGCGGCTCCCGGGGGAACTCTTCACACTGCGCGCCTTCTTCTCCTTCTTGACACCGTTGGGGGAGGCCTTCTTTCCGTCGCGCGGACGCGTGGGGAGTTCGGCCTTGGCCTTGTCCTTTGTCTTGCTCATGGTGACTGAGTTGAACCGGGCTTTGCCAACAACGGTGGTATGGTGAGAGAGTAAGACGGCAAAGAAAGAGAGAAGCTGTCTGGTGCTGAGATGTGGGAGGTGCAAGATTTCGGACAGATGTAAAGGACGCGAGGCGGCTGGAGGTAAAGGGGAGTGAATGGCGTGTTCCCAAAAATGAGGAAAAAGGCAAGTCGATGAAGGAGTAAGGTGTGCGCTAAGAAATTAAAATAGTTGCACACGAGGAAAATAACAAGACCCTGGGGCGGAAGGCGAAAACAAAACACGGACGAGGTGGCAGGGACACCAGGCAAGGTTTAGAAAGTTTGGGGCGTGTGTGCCTGCGACTGTAGCGTGGACAGGAGTCAAGTAAGGTGGGTTGTTGTCAGTTGAGAGGAGGAAAGGAGGACGAAGTGAGCATGGCAGGGAATTTCCAATAACGGCAAGCGCCAAGGTGGAGCCAAGATGGACAGCCCGGGCTATTGAGCCTGGGCTAATCGACCCGTAGTCTGATGTGTCGCAGAGTACGGACGGTATCGGGGGCCGAAAACTGCTTCGCCTGACTCTGAGGGAGAGAAAGGGGAGGAAAAAAAAAAAAAAAAAAAAAAAAGGGAGAAGAAAGAGTTGTAGATGGCAAGGCCGAAACGAAAGCTGCCGGCTAAGGGGCTCCGTTGTTGTTTTCCCGAAACTCGTCGGCTTTCCCGGTGATCAAGTACAGCTCCGGCCGGCCCGATGGCGCGCTTCGCCTTACGAAAGTGACTCCTTGCGCTCCTTGAAACTTGGTCTTTACTCTGTGCTGCCTTCGAGATACAAAGGAGAGGAGGCGTGAGCGGGCGTGTGGGTGGGTGGAATGTAGACGATGAGCGCAGCGCGCCGGTGTGCCGTGTCAAGCTGCGGTGGCTGACTGACGAGCCGAGGCGCTGGTTACTACGCCGGTTTTGAAGACGCTCGGCGAACAAGTACACAGGCGCTAACAACCTGGAGGGCCAGCTTCCGACGGTTGTTGATGCGAGGGTAGCGGCGCAAGAGGGCAGCCGGAGAGACGTGATGATCCAAGTGAAGGAAGCCAGACAGAGCCGCTACTTGAAAACAGAAGGTCGAGACTCCAGTCAGGGCCGAAACGCGATAGTTGGCGGGGCTGAAGGAGAGGGAGAGCGCCCGACAGGACGTGATGCCCAGCAGCTCCGCAAAAAGAAACGGGACGCAATCCCTGTACAAGACAACAAAAGGGGGAGAAGAAGAATCGGGCAAGTCGGGGAGCCCAGAAAACTAGAGGCCGTCTACCTGTCTGATGCACAACGCGCTTACTTGTATAGCCCTCCACTTTTCTCGCGGTGGGAGGGACTCGGGGACGCGGACGCTAAAAGGGGGCTAGCGCGCCGTTTCCAGCGTTCCGACCAGTCGGGGTCGCCACTGGCCCCACCATCTGGCAGCCTTCGCCGCCGGCTCGTTCCCCAACAACAGTTACACATGTCTGGTCACCAACATTACAGATCACGAGACGCAGTCAAGGTTCGACAAGTCTGGGGCCACCTCGCGGATACCACCCAGGCGGACCAGCCACCTCGTATATCTTTGTGAGCAAAAGGAAAACAGACGGACCGAGTCATCGGCTACCCGTAGAAGCTACAATCTCCGCATCAACAACACGGCCAGGGCCGGGCAGGGAGAAACCCAGAAAGAACAGCCGGGGCAACGCCAACCCAATCGCTCCGGTCCTCACGTGTTCACCACATGCAGCACTAAAAAGTGGACACTGGATATTGCTATCCCACTTATCGTATGAATACGTACCTTCCGCACCAACAATCACCCCATCTCCGAGCCTCCCAAACTCCCCGAGCAGAACGGGGAATCCCTCACGCCCAAAACGCCAGATGCTATACATTCCACCCAGCAATGCTAGCCGAACCGCCCAAAGCAAGAAACAAGACGTTATGAAAGCAATAAAACGAATGTCTATAGCGGAACCCCCCCCCCCCGAAAGTAAAGGCCAAAGATGGTATTTTCTTTCTCCCCCTTATTCGCTGGCCGCCTCCCTGTCTAGCGCTGTTGTACAATAGTTGACCAAGGAAAAAAAGAAGATGAAAGGGTAGAGAAGGAGTCAACGTGTGATTAAAAGGGATGTATGGAGAGCCTTTATTAGACCCTGAGGACGTGGTGGAGTTGTAAGCTGTAAGAGGAATGAAGAGGAAGGCAGTGAGGAGGGGGACAGCCGGAAGAAACGATGCCGCCAGGGAAGCCCCGTGTACGCGGGCCACCCTCACTTCCGCTCGTCCGCAGTATTCTGCGACGGCGTCCGCGCAATCTGGCTCCGCGAATCCCCCTCTCGCGACGCCGACCGATCAATAGGCGACCAGCTCGCCGCCACGCCCGCCGCCACGATACCCGCCATGACCGTCGGCGCCCCGAGCGCCGAGTTGCTGCGCGACCGGATAGACCGCGACCTCACCCTCGACTCGGGCGTCCCCGCTGCCGCGAGCCCGGACCCGAAGCTGTCCTCCCGGTCCGGCGTGCGCGGCCGCTGCGCTGACGAGTTGGTCCGAGAGTGCGACGGGCTGCGGGACCGCGCCATCAGCTCGCGCGGGTGCGTCATTGCGAAGCGGAGGTTGTTTAGGCGCCCGCCCTTGAAGCGCTTGAGGAACGTGAGTTCGTCGCGCACCTCGCCGAATATGGGCGGGTAGGCGGCGAAGGCCTCCTCGTCCGTCACCGCGAGGCCGGGGACGTCGCGGCGGCGCTTGAGGTAGTCGGGGATGAGCTTCTCGAGGAGGCTGTCCGGGATGAGGCGGATGACCATGCCGACGGGGATCGACACGAAGCCGAGAACGATGGCGACGGCCCATAGGGTCGGACCCTGCGGGTCATTGGTCCCCTCCGGGGCGTCCGCGATCTTGAAGGCGTAGCCGCCGATGAAGACGATGAGCACCTGGAATCCCGCCATCAGGGCGCTGATGACGAGGAATATGCGGTTCTTGAAGATGCCCTCGAAGATGTTGAACTCGTTGTCGAGACGCCGGTTGCTGGTTCTTCTGTTAGCCATCTGTTCCGCCTCGGATCCAAAACTGCGTGAATACTTACTTCCACTGGTTAAAGATCTGCATCCAGACAAACGTGTTGAAAACCAGGGTGTCAATTCTCGCGTCCGAGAGATCCCACTTGCCCGTCGCTGGAAGCACCTTCTCGCGCCCAAAGTAGAGGAGGAAAGTAATTGTGAGCTGATACACCGCTTGTCCCAGAATCATCTTCCACATGGTGGGGGAGATGATGAACGCGTTCCGGTGCTCGGGCTTCCGGTTCAAGACGCTAGGACGCGGCGGATCAGTCGCCAAGGCGAGAGCAGCGAGGGTATCCATGATGAGGTTGACCCAGAGGAGCTGCACGGCTGTCAGCACCGACGATTGGCTCGAACTGACTACCGCGGACACAAAGGTCAAGAGGACGGCAGTAACGTTGACCGTCAGCTGGAACTGCAGGAACCGCTTCACGGCATCGTTGACCGCCCTGCCCCACATGAGGGCCTTTACGATGGAGTTGAAGTTGTCGTCCATCAGGATAATCGACGACGCCTCCTTGGCGACCTCCGTCCCGGCGATGCCCATGGAGAAACCAACATCAGCCATCCTCAGCGCCGGCGCATCATTCGTACCATCGCCAGTAACAGCGACAATCTCGATCCGCTCCTTGAGGCGCTTAACGAGAATCCGCTTATCCTCGGGGCTAGACCGTGCGAGAACGTGCAAGCGAGGAATGACCTGCCCCTGCTCGTACTTCGACAGGTTCCGGAATTCGGGTCCTTCCATGACGATGCTGTTGGGCTGGAGGATACCACACTCCTGGGCAATGGCCTGGGCCGTGAGCTTATTGTCGCCGGTGACCATCCTCACGACAACGCCGGCGTTCTGGCAAGCGCGTACGGCTTCGGGTACACCCTCTCTCAGGGGGTCCTGGATACCAACCATGCCCGTGAAGACCATGTCCTCGAAGAGATCCTCGAATGCAACCTCGTTGCCGTCCTCGCCCCGTCGGGCGCGGCGAGGGGGCCATTGTTCAAAGTCTCTGTAGGCGAGTCCGATTGTCCGGAGCGAGCGGGAGGCGTAATGGTTAATGAGCTGGTTGACCGTCTCAAAATGCTCGCCCGCCATGGGCACCGTGTCTATGCCACGCGATGGGTCCCCAAACAAGCGCGTACATTTCCCGAGGACAATTTCCGAGGCGCCCTTTATGAAGAGGCGAGCCTTTCCGTTGTCCAGGGCCACGACAATACCCATGCACTTGCGACCAGAGTCGAACGGAATGAGCTGAAGCGTCTTGGAAGTCGACCGTTCCTCGCTAACAGGACCCATGCCCAGATGGTGCTTGGCAAAAAGGAGCAGCGCCGTCTCGGTCTTGGACCCGATGAACGTCTTTTCGCCGTCGACATCGCCCTCGAACGCAGTTGAATTCAGCGCGATGGACTTCACAAGCAGCTCCTTCACCGCAGAACCAAGAGTGGACGCAAACTCGGAGGGCGAAACACCACTGCTGGGGTCCGTCTCGACAGAAGACGTGTTGTCTTCCGACGCCGGCGGCGCAGAGGAGCCGAAGCGGTGGGTTGTACCGATGGTGCCCGCCACGACCTGCATCTTGTTCTGCGTCAGAGTACCCGTCTTGTCGGAGCAAATCGTCGTGGCATTGCCCATGACCTCGCAGGCCTTGAGATGCCTGACGAGGTTGTTGTCTCTGAGCATGCGCCTCGTGGCAAAAGCGAGGGCGAGCGTGACTGCGAGAGGGAGGCCTTCCGGGATAGCAACGACGATAATGGTAACCACGACGATGAAAATCTCCAGGAAGCTCTGGCCCTTCTCGGCTGGGCTCTGGCCCGAGCTCGAAAGGCCAACCAGGAACTTGATGAACAGGACGATGAAAAGAAGAAGAGCGGCGGCGCCTCCGATTTTGGCGATGTACGTGGCGATGACGTTCAGTTTGGATTGGAGAGGCGTGATCTCGGGATCTTCGTTCAGAGACATCATGGTCCTTCCGTACGTGGAGTGGATACCGGTAGACGTGCACATGAAGGTGCCGACTCCTTCCATGACCCTCGCGCCAGACTGGATGAAGGGATCAAGCTTCTTCGTGCTACCGTTGTTCCGAATGGCAGAATAAACGTGATCGGCGGGCTGCTTCTTGATGACGTCCGATTCGCCGGTCGCTTGCGACTCATCGCACTTGACATTGAAGCCCTCGATGAGAATTCCATCGACGGGCACCAGGTCACCGGGCTCGAGATGGAGAACGTCGCCGACGAGGATATCAAAGACTGAGATCTCCTGAGTCGTACCGGACCGGACAACCTTGACCAGGCGATCCTGCTTCTTCTTGTTCAGACGCGCAAACTGCCTTTCCTTGGAGTAATCGTTGAGAGAACCGACAATGACGACGATGGCGATGGCTACGATGATGGCGACACCCTCGACCCACTCGACCTGTGGTTCTTCCGGGTCGCGAGTTGGCGAAAAAGTCTGGTACAGTCCAACAGCCAAGGAGATGACGGCGGCGACGGAGAGTAACATGAGAACCTTGTCGTTGTAGGTGATCCACATGAGCTGGAGAAGGCTCTTCCCCTTCTTCACTGGTAACCTGTTGTCCTTGAAGACCCGTATCCGATCGGCAAAAGGCCCCCCGCCCGAGTTCGCGTTACCGCGAACAGATGCGGACGACTGCGCGTCAGCCTCTTTCGAGTCTCCCATGACACCCTCGCTGTCGGCCTCGCTTTCCGCCCACCGGATAGCTTGGTCGTACGTAACCCTCTCCGGGACGTGACCTTCATCAACGCTCAAACCCGCCTTGCGATCCGACTGAAGACCCTTTTCCATTCCCGCCAAGCCGCCGAGTTGGTAGAACGCAGCCAGGCTCTTGGGGTTCAACATCTTGTTCATCTGGCCGGGAGTGAACGCGAAGGGGTTGTTCTCAACTTCGAAGTCGGCCTCGTGGCCCTTGTCCGGGCGGAGGGCCTCGTCGTCGTTCATTATCTTGTCGTTAGTGATCTCGCTAGTCTCGTCCTTCTTGGGGATCGAGCAGTCGGCGGATATGGTCATTGCTACTACGGTGTCGCCCTGGGAGGAGACGCCAGACCGGGACGCATCGTCGGAGTCGACCGAGTTCTGCCTCGATCGGAGGTTGGTGGGGACAGAGAGGAATGTTGGTCCCGCTCGCTCCGCAACTTTGAGCGGGTTGGAGACGTTGTGGGGACTCGTCGGCCGACTGTCGGTGCTGTCAAAGGAGGCAGCACCAGTAAGTTCAGGCCCGTTTCCCCCAGTTGGCCTCGGCGGGCTATGCATGCCCGCAAACGAGTCCTCGATGGTCAAGCCATCATCGGGCGGCGTGATGGGCGAATAGGACGGAGGCGCTACGTGGGACTCTTGAGCCGTCTCCGGGGGGTTACCAGCGGTATCAATGGTGATTGTCGGGCTGTTACGAAGGTTAGCGCCTGAAGGTCAAGCACACGAAGCGAGTACAGGCGGTCTAATACCCGTGCTGTATACATACGCTCTGGTACGCCGGGTTGGCTGCGGCTCCTCCCGGCCGGGAGACGGGCTTGGGTCGCCCATTTCTAGGCTTCGTCCGGTTGCTCAGTCCAGGCTGAAGAGTAGGAGACGGCGGGTCGACGTGAAGGCGTAAGGAGTAGGGGCAATGGTAATCCGACCGTGAGCGGTGTGGACGGAGAAAGAGTGGTTGGCAGTGCGACTAAGACGCGCTAGCGAGGAATCGGTGTGCTAAACCGCGGGATGTCGGTTTCGAAAGAAGATGCTTGAGGGAGGTGAGGTCCGGCGGCGTCTATGCCCAGGCGAGAGTCAGGGCTAGCGGGTGCGAGGGGATCCTCCAGATATACCCCGTGAGCGAAGCTTCGTACCGATATACGCGGCGGATCGTGGCGACAATTAGAGACTGACGCCTCGGGCTGAGGTGTAAATAAGCGGATCGTGGCTGTATCGCCAAGGTGGTGTCGCGACGAGGTCGGCGAAGCCAACGAACGAGCGTGTTAGTCGAGAAGTCGGTCAATCTCCGGCCACGGGCTCCGGACACCAGACAACCACACTTGCAGAGACAACAGTTGCTTGGGCCGGACCTGACAAAGTTGAGAAAGGGCTCGGGCAACGTTGGACCAAGCAATTTCTCGAGATGCAAAGGTTCCCAGGCGCAAAAGGGATTATAATCCAGGCTGGCTCGTCGCACCTTCCGCAATGACTTGCCAATGGGAAAGTACTTGCCCGTACCGCTCCACGAACGAGGCTGTGCAAGACGTATCCCACTGCTCATTGGCCGGGAGCACCCCAGAGAAAAGCGGGCGGCCCCCATCTAGGAGCCTGTTTCGGTAGTATAACAGGGTACCCGCTGCAAAGGGTACTTTTTTTAAACCACTAAGAGTGCCAAGGGTACCTTGAATGTCCTGACGGTCTCCTCAGTCTTGATGTACTACTCACCATAATTCAGGAGGCCTCAAGGTTTCCTTACGGTCTCAGTACCTTTCCGCCCACTCATTACCTAACTTTGCTTCCGCGAGCGGGGAGCTGCCAGCGCGATCTGCCGCCCCACTCCCATCTAGCCTTTCTATTCGGTCGTGGTTTCGGCCGGAACGACGCCAGAGTCCGCAACCGATGTTGTCCAAAGACACCACCGGGTCCACTTTAATCAGGTGGATATCGGGGAATAGCACTTGCCGCATTCGGCTCCGGCCGTGATCAGCCAATCTCATGGGCTCCTCCAGAGTCGCTGATGGAGCATGACCGATGCCCAACACGATGATCTCATTGAATACTATCTCCTGTCTCGATATCCCCCCTCCGGGCGAAGCGAGCGATTCGAGACGGTCAAGAACGGACCTCGCCTCGTATTCCGGGCAGGGCAGTGGAGTTTTCGCCTTTCCCGATCTTTCAGGGGGCGCCGGGAGGCTCAGACACTCTAGCGTGGTGAAGTTCAGCCTGATACGGGAGGCGGCCCAGCCCGGGAGAGTCAGTCACTGCGAGATGGGGCAGGGAAAAGGGCAAGAAGAGCGCCTCGGGATCGCCATGGGCGATAATCAGACACGTCGAAGACTCTGGACAGCTCATCTGCCAACGATTCGTGGGAGGGAACACCACAGGGGTCGTTAATATCGCAATCAAACAGCATCATGCCAAGACAGGACAATAGCGGGATGTGGGGTTGGCGGGGCGTTGCGCTCCCGAAGGAGATGTACTGTACGATCAGGGTCTGCGGTGCGGAACCTACCTTCATAAGCACGTGCAGGCAAGTCCGAGGATATGGGAACCGGACACCCATCGCCAACGGGTACACCTCGAGGGGGAGGAGACGACACGACGTGTGGGGAGCCAACTGGCACCCGGCATGGAACGGTGTGACGTGGGTTGTGTTTCGTGGGTGTGCTCGGCACCTCGGGGAAGACGGATATTCTCTTGGACACACGGGCTTTCCGTGCCCGGAGCCCGGAGTACAACCGCCGAGAGAAAGTGCTGGCAGGCCTTTCTCTCGTCGAGCCGTTCCAGCACGCTGGGAGACATGCATCGGATCGGCAAAAGTCTACGCGCCTCTCACTCTGCAGCCTGGATGATATCTTTGCCTGGAGCTCTTCACGGTAAGTGGCTGTGTCCCACCTGCCTGCTTTCCTATCGCCGACGCTAGCTCGCCAATGACCTAGCGGCCCTCGTACGCACTTCTCGCCCCTCGGTTGCCTCAACCACGTTTGACAACCGCGTAATCTTCGTCGACGCGGACTGCTGCGCCCACCGTCGCCACTTCTGTCGGTGGCTGAAGAGAAGAGCCCCGTTTTGCCTGTGCCGCCCCGAGACCCAGTGTAACGCGCCGTCTCCGTGCCGAACTCCTCGTCGAGATGCAAGTGCAAGTGGCAACCCAGCTGGGCAACCCAGCGGCCAGCCTCGATATTGGGAGGGCCAAATCCGCGCGGTGGCCCGGGAGCCCGCTTTCAACCACGGCGGGATTTTGCGGGCCCTCCCCCTCTCTCTACCCTTGGGTGTCCCGATTCAAGCTTCTCGAAGCGCCGACCGGCCCAATCCTGTCCCAGTTCCCACATCACCCAAGAAAGCTTATTAGCTCCTTGGCCCCTGGGCGGGGTGGCCCTTTGAGCTGTCAGCTACAGGGGTCCCGCTTGGCACCGGGTCCACCCTTAAAACAAGCAAGTACCTCTCCCACCACCTGCTGCCGAGATTATACTTCATGCCCCCGAGCGGGTCGGTACCTGGAGATACCCGGACCCTGTCCGACGACAACGACTCGTCCAACGACGTTGACCTGTCCCCCTGGTCATCCAAGGAGGCTGAGCAGTGCCTCTGACGGGCAAACTTTTCCCACCATCGACTCCATCCCGTCGCCTCCTTCCCTTCCAGGCAGCGAGGACCGCTGCAAAAAGGCCGCGGGTGCCTATCCCGCGTCGAGCTCGACGCCCCCGCCCAAAAGCAGAGAGACACGATAGGCAGCTTTGTCTCACCCGGGCGCTTTGGGAGGGGGCAGTGTAGGCAGTTTCACCGGATTCTGCATAGGCGGCTCGATACGCGCCATTGTCCAATCTGGGATGCGCCTGGGGTCGCGAGAGATACGCCGCCACTCAGCGAAGGCGGGCGGGATCCTACGTTCGATCGACGGGCGTGCAGGCTGCGACGCCCGGCGGTTAGGATAGCCCCGTGTCTTGTGGGGTGCAGACGGAATGCGAGGCACAGCCTCGCCCGTGGTAGAGGCCGCATTTGCGGAGAAGGGAGGGAGAAGTCTCGGGAGCTTCTTGGGCGTGGCTGTCTTGACGTCCTGGCAGGCCAATCCGGACACGAGAGACGAATTTGTATCAGCCTGAGCCTGTTCTCGCTCGCTAGGAGTTTCGTTAGACCATGGCCCCGCGGTGTTATTGCTCCGGAGCAATATTTTTGTGTCTTACTTTTCATCACCCCGCCGATATACCCCTGGAGACATTGGGTTGCCAATCCTTTGGAAGAGTTATTCCAGGTCGCTGATGTGGAAGACCATGCGCCTCCCCGCCTCGAATCCGGCCCCCAACGACTCCACCCATGTCTATTTCCCGTCTTAGAAACGTCTAGAGGCCAGGATGTGATTCCAAATGTTCCGGGTCGCTGCAGGCAGCGCACGAGGACCGGCGCCCGTCCCTAGTCCTGCGCGATCCGGCCAAAACGCCCGGCGGCCTCGGCCGGCCAGGAGTGGATGAGAAACCTGAGGATGTCCGCGACTGTGAGGTTGAACGTACGGACTCAACATCAGAAATGTCAACATTCCCCTGTCTTGGAATGTAATGTTGCCGGTCTACGGAAATTCTCAGCCTCTTCACGGGCTTTCATACAACCATGGAACGTCGGTATCCAAGGACACTCATCTCTTTCTTACAAGCCGGAAAACAACTTTCGGCCGGACCTCTTTACCTTCTGGAACCAAGACATACCATCATCTATTATCCTGTTTTCTTCGACACGACTGTCTCGTGTGTACGATTACCTGTCTTGGAAGTTCAATGCAGTCAGGAGGAACGTGTTCCTGATGGCCCACGCCCTGACCGATTCCAGGTAACACTTACACAATGGCCTGCTCCCTGTCCCGGTTTGACTTCGGCGAGTAAAAGGGTCTCCTCGGGAAGACGTCCCAGGCACCTTCCCTCATTGGAACGAGGCATTCCCGCTAAGTGTATTGTCATAGATACGCCTGGATGTCTTTCGTCGCCTGCCAACCCCGGGAACGCGGGGCCCCTTCCACAGCGAATCATTTCAGGTAAAAAGGGGCTCTCTACACGACGGAGTAGATCTGTAAGAACGGGGGGAAATGCCCCAGGATGCACCTTCCTGCGGGTACCGACACGATTCGGCGAGCCAGCATCCTTCCGATGT
Source organism: Sordariomycetes sp. B11D1 (assembly GCA_025503055.1). Lineage (NCBI taxonomy): Eukaryota > Fungi > Ascomycota > Sordariomycetes > Sordariomycetes sp. B11D1. Next base: position 231,142 of record JAMFQS010000012.1, read on the forward strand.
CTAAGCCCCGCTGGCCGTAGCCTTACCGAGACACGAACGGCCGAGGAGTGGTGTTACTGGCGGGAATTAGCCCACGTGGGCGAGAAAAGCATGCTTGGGCACAGCAGGGATAGGGGTGGAACGGCGAGGAGGAATGCCAACTTCGTGATAACATCGGGCGTTGAGCTTCACCCAGCCATAGATCTGCGCTCTTCCGTATTACACATGAAGCAAAGACTAGGCCTCACCCAAACGGCCATCATGCCAAGAACAGAAAAATCTCCTGGACCCTATGGTATTATGCGGGTCCCCCGCTTGGGGAGGTCTAAGCCTCAACGCCCCGATGGCGCGATCCATCCCTCTGCAGGAGCGGCACCGTTACCCAAACAACACCCCCAATTCTGAAGGCGGGGGCGGAATAAGCGTCGGGACGGCGTGTCACGACCTTCTCTCTCTGGAGAATGCCCGATGGTCCGCGCCGGAGCTCTGCTTCAACCGCGGGGTCACCCTGATGCCTTCCTTCTTTGCACACTTCCTTGACTGGAGATCGTAGTATTGCACCGCCACTACCACCCACCCTATACGCCCCCCTCAAAACGCCCCGAGCTCAACATCCCTCACGAGAACCAAGTCCCCACTCCCCTTCCCCTCTGCCTCGACGCCAAAGAATGAACCCACTCCGGCCCTCAGACTCTCCTCCCAGAACCCGCCCACTAGCCCCTTGAGCTCTCCGCCCGTCTGCTTGAAGTCCGGGAACGCATTGACCTCGAGCAGCCACGGCGTCCCGTTCCCGTCGACGAGGAAGTCCAGCCCAAAGACCTCGAAGGCATTCTCCATGGGCTGGAAGTGGATGGGCATCGAGCGCGCCGCGGCCTCGAACAGCTCGCCCGCTACCTCGCGGGTTTGCTCCACGATGCCCTTCTTCAGGTCCTCGCTGATCGGAAGGGAGTCGAAGAGACGGACGGCGGCGGCGGAGGGTTCGGACTGGAGGCACGTGTTTGTGAGGTGAGCCTCGAGGTCGGGCGTCTCCCAGGGCGCCGCGTAGTCCTTGGCGGCGAAGAGCGCTAGCATAGGGGTGTAGACGTAGACCTTTAGCCTGCCGATGCAGAGGACGTAGGTTCGAATGTGGAACTTGCGGTTGTTGACGAGGAGGGGAGGGTGAATGTAGGGCTGTGCGACAAAGTGGCGGAGGTGCGACGTGGCGATGTTGTCCGCGTCGTCGGCATCGGCGTCCTCGTCCTCGTCTTCGTCCTCGTCGTCCGTGTCAAAGTCCCAGCCATCAAAGATGTCCTGCAGCTCGTCCATCGTGCTGAATAACCGGATCCCCTGCCCGCGATCACTCATCGCCGGCTTGAGAATCCACCACTCACGCTCACTCGGCTCCTTCTCACCCTCGCCACCACCATCATTCTTCTCGAAGCTCTCCCTCAGGTCCCACGCCTCGAGCAGCGCATCGTCCAAGAACTCGGCAAAGTCCAGCTCAAACGACTCGCCTCTCTGCACGTGCCGCCTGAGAATGCTTTCCGGCTTCTTGGTGACCCACGCGTCGACCGTCGCGGAGAGGTAGTGCTTCCGCACGACGGCCTTGCGGATGGTGTAGCTGTTGACGAGGCACGTGTCGCGGTGCGTGTCAGCAAAGTCCCAGTCGATGGACTCGTAAGCCGTGACGTTGAGAAGCCGGATGTCGCTGCTAGGGAGGTAGCTCGCGAGGTCGGGCTCATCGGATCCGGAGGCCAGCGGCGGCTTGGTGGAGAGGACGTTGACCCGCGGGAAGAGCTTCGCGAGAGACTCGAGGATCAGGGGTTGCACGTAGGCATCGTCGTAGGCGACGACGGCGTAGATCTGTTCCTTGGCTCTTGAGCTCTCGCTGTGCTTTAGGGTGAGCCCCTCCATCTTGGCCGAGACCGTTTCGTCATGGGCAAGCTCTGGACTATATCCACACATGTAAGATTATGGTCTATTATAAACCCCTGCCGTAACGCTTGCGTAGTGTAGTGTACATGATACGACTACACATATGACTGGGGAACCACATAGTCGCTCTATAGCAAAGACCCAACTAGCTCTCGCGACTCCGTTTCCGTTCTGTGTCCCAACGCGCAGCATAATGAGAGCCAGGCAGGGCGAGGTGAAAGAGGAAAAAATATGCAGATGATGCGCGTCCCGGCCGCCTCGGGACTGAGGCGCGGACGTGATGAGACTTACAGCTCCAACTCCTTCGGCAAGCCAGTGGTCTGGTGCCAGAAATTCGCCTTCAAGGGAGTGATGCTACTCATATCAGTGATCTTGGTTCGAAAAAAGGGTGCCGGCGAAGAAGCCGGCACGGGAAAGGTAGTCTCACCTCGTGTTCCCCTCCTTGACCTCCCACCCGTCAGACCCAGGCCCCGCCTCCTCGACGCTCTTGTAGACGTCCCCGAACTTGGGCGCCCACTTGAAGTGCTTGTGGATATGCCCGCCCCCGTCCTTCGGCGCCTCTCCGCCGTTGGGCGCCACCTCCCCGCCCGCCCCTTCGCGTATCCTCTCCTCCTCCTCCTCCACATCCGCGACGCTTCCCTCCACCTCCTCAAAACAGCTTCCGGGCCCCCAGTAGTTCTGGAGCATATTCGTGAACACCGTCTTATGCTTCTCCACGCCCTCCACCAGCGGTATGTTGACGCTGTAGAGGTCCAGGCTCGCGTCCGTGGGCCACTGTTTCCAGAGCGCCTCGATGACGCGAACACTGTGTCTGCACGCCGCCTCGATGACAACGGGGTCGTGGTTCCGTGAGAAGAAGGCGAAGCTTAGCGCGATAGCGCGCCACCTGCACACGGCAGCCTCTAGCGCGGCACCCAGGGTCCCAGAGCTAAGCGCAAACACGGCCGTCGAATTCCGCCCGTAGTTGGGGCCCGAGACCACGAGGTCGACGGGGCCCCTGTCCTGGAAGAAGTGGTGCAGCCCGATCTGCACGCACGAGGCCGGCGTGCCGTCGACCAGCACCCACTCCTCTACGTCGCCCGACGGCGACGGCCGCGTGTGCGTCGTGCCCTGCGCGTCCTCGCCGTGGAGAGAGGACCCGGGGCGGTAGTACAGCGGCTTGACGGTCTGGCCGATCATGTGGGCCTTGCCTATCCAAGAGCGCTGCGTGTGCGGGAGGCAGACGGAGACGGTGTGGCCTGCTTCCTGGAGGTGGTGGACGAGGCAGCGGACGTAGGGGGAGGAGTGGGGGCTCGGGGGCCCATCGTCGTTGGTCACGAGGATGTGCATCTTCGCGGTTCGTTCGGCGGGGAGACTGCGTTTCCTGTCCGGTCCTGGGATGTTAGAGGAATCGAAGGAGTCGGCGGCTTTGCGAGTTTCCAGACACTGTTCTGCTGGCAATAAGGGAAGGAACGCTCAGCGAATGCGGCGAGGGGTATTATGAGTCTGCAGATGGGACCCTGACAAGAGTCACGGAAAAGCTGTTAGGGACAGTGGCAAAGCATTCGGGGGGGGGGGAGAAGTTTGAGAGGGACGAATGTGGGGTGGAATCCCCGGTTTGTTGACGACGGCGGGGTTCCGGTGCCGACTAATTACGTTACCACGGCGGGGCATGACACAAGCGCCCGAGCCCAACCCGAGTCGCGGATCGGCCCTGAGTCCGCGTCCGATATAGGCCCAGGCCGTTTGCTGGGCACATACTTCGGGCCTGGCTGCGTTTAAAGGGGTTGTGGGGGGGGGGGGGGGTTCCGGTGTTCCGCATACCGCACGCTTATCAGCTGGCAATGTTCCCACAACATCTCTTTACTATAATCTCATTAATTGATCGGTGTCTAACTACATGCGTGAACCTATGTTTCCTCCGAACACTCGTTCCCTGAGGCACAGTTCAGTCCTCGGTGTCTCGAAACGACCCTGTTATACTTCTCCTGGAGAACAAGATAGCCATGCGCCCTAGCACTCTGGACGCAAAACGAGTACCAACCAGCCCAGCGTGAAAACAAAGGAACACCGATCCGGCCCCGTCCCTACTGCGGGTGCCATAGGTGGTAGGTCTCCCAACATCATGAATAAATTTGAGAAGAAAAGCCATATGCGCATGCCGAATGACAAGCTGTAACAAGAGAAACCCCCCCCTCCACACAAGCCCGTGACACTGGAAAGGTCCCGGCTTCAAACATCTAAGAGCGCATCTTCTTCGTAGCACCGGCGCTCAGACTTGAACCCGCCCGCTTGCCAGATGGCCCGGCGTCCGACCGGCTCTTGACCCGCGGCCAAGAATCAAACGGGCTCGTCTGACCCCTGGCTTTCCTGACAGGCGTATCCTCGTCGAACTTCTTGTCCCGCGCCCGTGTGGTCCGCCGCGTGTCGGGCGGCGATGCGGGCGAGTACCCTGGCGCTGCGGGAGTCTCGACCTTTGAGTCCACGTCGGGCGTCTCGTGCTGCGCCTGATCCTGGTGGCGATCTGCGGACTTCTCTTCGGCGTCAGCCTCGATGTCGGTATCGGCCTCTTCCTCTTCGAGCGCGGCCTGTGACCGCTGCTTGGGCGGGAAGAGAAGGCGCGGCTTGATGGACGAGCGCGTCATGTGCCTGTGCACGTGGGACCCGGTGCGCTCGTCAGGCTCATTTTCTGCTTCGGCCGGCGCTGCATCTGCGAACTTCCGGAACATCTTCTTGCCGCGGCTTGGGGAGTGGTTAGTTATAGTGGCGAGGAATTTGACAGCGTTAGGACAGATACTTACAAGACGTAAACCAGCCCGTCTTCGCGCTTCATCGCCTCCTCTAGGGTCTGGCGGCCCTCGCCGGGTACGTGCACATGCCTACGCTTGCTACGCCGCAGCATTGGCTCTTCCTCCACGCGGCCCGCCTCCCCAAAGAACGGGTTATCCGCGCTCACCTCCTTCTCGGGGATCCTCTCCTTCGAGTCGGTATAGATCTCGATCGGCTCCTCTTCCGCTCGGAAGCTGTCCAGCGAGACGCCTGTGTACTTTTTCGCGCGCGAGCTCCTACGGCCGGGCATGATCTCCTCATCCGATGCAAACAGGTTCCGCGCGACGCCCTGGATGGCTGGGTTCTTCTCAGCCGGCGCCTTCTTGGGCGTCTTGGCGGGCGTGGGAAGCATCCCCGTCGCGCGCTCAATAGTGGCGCTGGCTGTCCGGCGCGTGGAGGACCTGGACTTGTCTTCGGGGTCGAGGGCCGCTGCGGCCTCCGAAGTGTCGTGGGTTGTCAGGCGGCAGGCGGATTTGGCGGGATCGTCGCAGTCCATCGCGGCGGAGGTGCGGGCCTTTTTCTTGGGCGACTCGAAGGGAGAAATGATGCCTGCGGAGGAAGATGCCTGGGCTCGGAGGGTCTTGGCGGGTCCGAAAGGGTCGGGGTTCGAGAGGGAATTGCTAGGCGGCGGGGTCTTGTTTGCGGAACGCAGGGCGGAGATGCGCGCGGATTTGCGAGGAGAGAACGGCTCCCAATTGTCGCTGAAGCCGTGTTTTGGGGTGGGTGGCGTGTGCAGCCTCCCGGGCGGAGGCGGCGTGATCGAACCCATAGCGGGGACCATCGTGGATTGAGTTTTCGTGGCGCTTGCGTCGTACGCTGCTACGCTGACGGGAATGACCTTGTTGTTTGCGTCGGAGATCTCGAAGCTTGACGGCGCCCTCTATCGGGCTCTCGGTGCTCTGGTCCGGGTGTTTGCTGTTAATAGTGACTCTGGAAGCCGTTGTTGCGGTGACTCTGCGGGCTGTTTGTCGGTCGGCGAGTTGGTGTTTCGCGCCTAGGGTTGGTAAGGCGATTATCGATCAAAGCTTCAGTCGCAATTCTTCAGGGGAATTAAAAGCCGACTGAGAAAAAAGAAGCGATGCTGAAGATACTAATTACCGATGTGGTAGCGGAGAAGTGATGTCGTCTGCTGAATTAGAAAAGGAGTTGTGTAGAAGAGAGATAGTCGTCAGAAGGGGGCCGACAGCCGATCGTAGGGAATGGCTCAGCAGGTGCGTTTGCGGCGTCAACCGAAGAAAACAAAGGGCTGGGAAATGGGGAGAGTGGGCGAAGTGGACCGTTGCATTGGTGAGGTGGCTGGTGGGTCCTCAGGCCCCGTGTTGGGCGCTGCCGTTTTGCATGCCAAGTGCCCCATAGTTGGGGGACTTTGCAGCCAGTCGTCGCGTCGGATTTCCGCTACGCGCCAGTTTCGCGTCAAGTACTTGCAGCGGGCCAATGGGGTGCTTTGCCCTGGAGCGTTTCAGACCGCATGTACGCGCCGCTCCAAGAGCCCAATCTGCCAGACGACTCGGCGGCATACTCCACACTGTGTATGCCCCGCATTAGCAGCAATCAACTTCCAATTGACGATACCCCACCAAAGGCTTGTCCACGTCAATGATAGCCTTGTTCCAATTTCATCTACCGCGACGTCATCCCCGCGCACATGGGCGTCCCGCGTCCAGTGACTACTTGACGACAGCACTATCCCACCCGAGAAAAAGCTTGCCTCCGCCATCACCAAGACTACACCGCCGCCATGTCTGACGACTCCCTAACAGAAGACATCTGGGCGTCCCCCTCCGCCACGACCAGGGAACCGCAGTTGACGGAGCGGCCCGACACGCCGCAAACGCCCAAGTCTCCTCCCAAAACACCCAAGACTCCACACCACGAACCGGACTCGACGTACGACCATGAGGCGGCGCTGCGGAAGGAGTTGGAAGGGGTGAAGAGCGTCAACCGGGCAGTTGAGGGCATAATCGGCACGTTAGAACGGAGCAGGAGCAATATGAACGTTCGTGACTACCTCTAGCTATCCTACTTTACACGGAACTCTAGAAGCCCTGTTGCTCTGCCTTTGCGCAGCGCGAGAATCCGACGCTAACCACCGACAGACCGTCTCCGGCACCGTCACCAACGCGTCGACCCTCCTAAACACCTGGACCCGGATCCTCTCTCAAACCGAGCACAATCACCGCCTGATTCAGGACCCGAACTGGAAGGGCGCGACGCAGGACGTCCTCGACGTCGAGGCCGAGGCGATACAGAGGCAGCAGGCTGCGGAGCGCAAGGCGGCGGAGGAGCAGAGGCGGCGCGAAGAAGCGAGAAAGCGCGCCGAGGAGGAGGAGAGGAGGAGGCAGGCGGGCACGACGGCGTCAACGAGGGGGACCCGGGGAGTCAGAGGTACGAGGGGGCTGAGGACCAGGGGAGGGACGGTGTCGAGAGGGGGTGCCTCTGCGGGTGAGGGCAGCGCGTCGGGCATCCCGAGCGTGCGGGGATCTGGGATCGGGAGGAGCACTGGTAGTGTGAGGGGGAGGCGAGCGAGGGGAGTCAGGTAGGGCTCTTGAACAACGAACGAGGAGTGTCAAACAGAAGGTTCCACTATGTCTTGTCCCAGCGCCATGTACTTGATACCCCCCGCTCCGACTAACGCCTTGACGGACGATAATATTACAAGAAAGGGAGATAAGTTCCAGGGCAACCACTTACGCTCACTTCTTCTTGAAGAAGTCACTGAGCTTCCTCATGCCGGCGGTGTTAACCTTCTTCAGATCCCTCACGCCCCGGCTCTCGAGCGCCTTCTTCTTCTTCTCCTCCTCCACCTTGCGCTTCTTCTCTTCCCTCGCCTCATCCTCCTCTTCGTCCCGCGCATGCTTCTTCGAATAATCGCCCATCGACCTCGACGCCATAGCTTCGGCGCGCAACTTGCTCAGCTGGGCCAGATACTCCTCCAAGGGCGCAAAGTCCACATCTGGGAACTTGCCGTCCTTGAGCGTCTCGGCCAGGCGCTTCGTTACTTGGGCGGGTATGTAACTGGCGCATATGAAGTCAAAAGCGACCTTTATCCTCTGGAGCGCAAGGACCTCGTCCGACGCTTGTATCGCCGCTTTAACCGTGTCTTCTACTATCGCCCCCTCTTCGGGTATAGAGGTCGCAGAGGTTGATGCATGAGACTCGGCCGATGCCGCACTGCCCCCCGTAGCGGTCGACGCCTGAGATTCACCCGACTCCGTGCCCGGCGTTGCGACCCCGGACGTCGGCGTCTCAGGAGCCGCCTCGACCGGCCTCGCCGGCTGTCTCCTCTGCGATAGGATGGGCGCCTCAAGCGCCTTCTTCACAAACTTCTCCTCCATGCTCGACGGAAGCGACCCCTCCGCCATGCGCCTCGCCTTCTTCAGAACCTCGTTGAACAGCTTCTCATCGCTGACCCGGAACAGCGTCTCGTCGCCCACCTTCACTGTGTCGCACACACACTCCAGCCTCGCCTCAAACGATTCACGTATGCGGTCTATGCAGAGAACGGCGGAGAGATGGGACGCGTCTTCGGGTAGGTTGTCGAAGTGATCGTCGCTCGAAACGAAAAGGCGCTTGCCGTCGGACTTGGGCGCCGGGGTTGTGAGGGCGGGGATGAGGAGGAAGAGGGGGTCTATCGGGGTCGCGACGTAGAGATCTGCCGCCTTGGATATCTGCCCCTCTGTCCGCGGGGGGTTCTGTGTTGGCTCTCCATCTTGTGGCGGGGCCGGCGTTTCGATTAGCCAGCTGCGAGGAGTGGTTCTGGGGGCCGAGATGCAGGTGAATTCGTAGAGACCGGTCTCTGGGCAGGCGAGGTAACGCGTCGGTTTCGAGTGACGGGGGTTCGGGAGCGTCACGACCTTAGCGTCGGAGGTTGCTGCGCGGGGAAGGACGAAGAGCTTTGGCGGGCTGGTCGTCTGCGCGGGGAGGACGTGAACGGCTTTGGAGTCGGCGGCCGCGGCCGCGGACTCGCCGGAGGCCGCAGGCTTGGATGATCGTGTTTGCGCCATGGGATGAAGGAGGGCTGAGTTGGGGGGTGATGGGCAAAAGTGTCGGAGCAGTATGTCGTTGCAAGTCGTAAAGAATGTCCAATGGCTCCAATCCGCTGTCTTGCGGAGCGCGGTGGGCATGGGCGCGTTGTGAGCAGAGTACTGTGCGTATAAAATTCGAGACTGTATACAAGAAGATGAAGGGGTGAAATTACTTGTTTCAGTGGGCTTCGCGCGCCTTTGACGCGTCGCGTCGATAATCAATCTAAGCGACCAATCTTCGCGGACCCCGGGTCTCGGCGTCCACAAAAAAAAGGAACCGTTTGAAATCCTGCGGGAGAAACCCAGCGGATACATCACGTGCGAATTACAGATGCGAAACACACCGTAGAAGCGACTTGTCGTCCCGTGTTGCCTATTCCCTTGATGGCGTTTGACGATACTGACGTAGAAGCTGGAAGTCGCTATCTAGGCCATAGACAGCGCCCCGCCGCGTGCGCGCCCAACGGTCTGCACCACGTCTGCCCAATCCAAGCCCCGACCCATCCGGGGGCTCTCAACCTCGTCGATCGCCCTTACGAAACACCATCGCGAACCGCCCGAGACTCGTCGATCGGCTCCCGCCCTGCTTCCTTCCGACGCCAAACATCCGGTTGCGACTCTGGGTAGGCGCTTCTGGCCTGGCCTGCTTCGAGAGCGAAAGGCCCCGGCCTCCAGCCCGTGGGCTCTTTCGCCGCAAACACTGTCATGTCGCGCTGTACGTGGAACTCCTGACAAGCGCTCCTCTCCCAGGAGAGACCTCTAATCATTACCAGCCCAGCCTCCCGCTGAGCCTCAATGGCCGCCCCGCTCTCCCCACGAGGTCCTCCTCGGTACTCCGGGTGGTCGCGAACGAATGCGCCGACTAGCTGACCGGACGTCGCCATCACCGTCACCACTCAAGCAAAACAGAGCCTTGAATGGCGCGCTAGGATCTCGGGCCGAGAGTATGGACAATGGCGCTGGAGGCGGTGACGACGAAGAGGACGAGGAGACCTTGCAGCTCAAGCTACAGGAGATACAAGCGCGTCTGAGGTTGAAGAAGCTACAAAGGGACAAGTCCAAGACGCAATCGACAAGGGCGGATGACGGCGCACCGGCTGGTCCGCAGCGCGCCTTGCCGGCTCCGACAAACCAGCTGCTGCGGGACAAGCCCCGGCCGGCGAGCGTTATGGATCGGCCCTCATCTTCGCAGCCTACTGTGATCCCTGCTTCCCCGGTCCGGAGAGCGAAGCCCCCCGAGACCCAGACCTCGCCCAGTCGTGTTCTCCTGGGAATCGACAAGGGCCGAAAAGCTAAGGACATGTCGTTGAAACGCCCGCCCGGTCTGCGGAAGCGCGACGGCCAGCCCAGTCCGTCAGGGTCCAGGTACCTCGCAAGCTCCATGAACCCCACCAGCTCGTCACAGTCTTCGACGGACCAGCCTCGGCCCCTCAGCTTCAACGAAAGACTGGCGGCAGCGAGGACAGAAGAAGAGCAGAAGAGGGAGCGGCAGGAGAAGATACGGCGCATGAGGTCAGACGCCTTTGGCATATCCAAGGACGAGATGGAGGAGCTCAAGACTTCTGCTGTCGAGATACCCAGTGCGGAACTACGGCCGCCGGAATTCTCGCGCGAAGATATCCTACAGGGGCGCTCCCAGTCTTTCCCTCAAGGCGGCCGGCAGAGGAGTAACACCACGTCCAGCATTCCGACTTTTACGTCGGGACTGTCGAATTCCGACACATCCGAAAACAGACCTTCCACTGGCAGCGCCGAATCCAAGTCGTCCTCATTCGAGTCATACTCCTCGTTTCACTTGTCGAAAAGGATCATGCCCCACGGCACGCTCGCGCGCCAGCTAAGATGCAAAAAAGTGCTTGGCATAAAGGACCTACTCCGACAGGTAAAGGCCCCCGAATATGAGCTCCCGGATATCGAAGAAGACATCGTCGTGTTCGCCATCGTGGCAAGCAAGTCGGAACCTAGGGCCCACAAGCCGTCGGAAACCGGCACTCAGATCCCCGACCGGACGAAGTACATGGTCATCACCATCGTCGACCTCGAGTGGGAGCTCGAGCTCTTCCTCTTCAACTCCGGCTTCACACGCTTCTGGAAGATACCCGAAGGCACGGTGGTCGCCATCCTAAACCCGACTATCATGCCGCCCCCACACGCAAAGGCCCACTCGGGCAAGTTCAGCCTCGTGATCAACTCGGACGCCGACACCATCATCGAGGTCGGGACAGCGCGGGACCTGGGCTTCTGCAAGTCGGTGAAGAAGAACGGGCAGGTCTGCAACTCGTGGGTGAATAAGAAGCGGACCGAGTTCTGCGAATTCCACACCAGCGAGGCGGTGCAGAAGACGCGCCAGGCCAGGAGCGAACTTAACCAGATGGGCTTCGGCGGGGAGTACAGGCGGAATAGGCCGCTCATCAGGAAGGGCAAGGCCGACGATGGGAAGCCGAAGCAGGGCGGGACATATGACCGGGAGACGGGCACGCACTGGTTCGCGACCAGGTCGATGAGCTCGGCGGCGCTGATTGACGGCGTGGCGGATAGAAAGGAGAGGGAGGAAGCGCTGAAGAGGCGGGTTCTCGCCCGCGAGAAGGAGCAGCAGATGATGAAGGCGCTGAGCAAGGTCGGGAGCGGCACGGGGCAGGAGTACATGCGCTCCGCCGGGACAAAGCAGACAGCCTCAAACCCGGCCGCGGCCGGGGCGTCTGAGCCAGCCCTTCAACCCTCGCAGGCGAAGCAGCCCGACGCGAGGGAGCTTGGCCTCATCGGCGTGCGGGGGAAGAAGCCGACCGTCAGCCTCAGCCCCGTGAAGCGCAAGCGGCCCGATAGCTCCCAGTCGCTCGCGTCCACGGAGTCCGGGGGTGGCGGGCTGGGGTGGGGCGGCGGGTTGCGGGACAGGCTGTCGCGGATGAGGCAAGGGGAGAACCTCGTGCCTCAGAGGGAGGCGCGGTCTCCGGTCAAGAAGAAGACGAGGTTCGTCACGGCCAAGGGGATACGGGAGGCGGGGAGAGAGAGCCTTGGGGAGGAGTTGACGAGGGGGGTGGAGCTGGACGACGATGATGAGTTGGTCATCTTGCGGTAGGGAGAGCTTTTGAGGCGGAAAGCTTGCGAGGTGGGGGTTGCATCGAGAGGTCCGTCCTCGGGGTTTCCCTTCCAATACCCTTTTCATTGCTTCTTCTTTGGCGTTTCCGCGGCGCATCATGGCGGGGGTTATGGGTAGCAACTGTATATGTAGAGAGGCTATGAAGGAGGCCAGCGATTATATGGGCGACGCATGTGGCCGTACGGGGTCAGCAATGAGCATCGCCGGTCACTATGATGATGACGAGGTTAACGAAGCTGGTTTCAGCCGGATCGTCATCATCCATGAGGCGGACCGTTCCGATCCAGCTATCAAGTCTTATACACCGCAACATAATCCACCTCCATCCCCGCCTTCTCCCCCTCCTTCGTCTTTTCACCTGGCGTACTCTTCTGCGCAATCCCGTCCGGGAACGCGCCGCCGACGGCAACATTGAGCAACATCATCTTGGGCCCGGCGCACAAGCTTTTCCACGCCTTCCGGTCGCCCACAGCATTTTCCGAGACCTGGAAGGACTTGGAGTCGTTGACGAACCAGGTGATGCGCTGCGGCTTCGACGAGCGGTCTATCTCCAGCGCGAGTGTGTTCCACTCGCCGCGCTTGAGGGGGTACTCCCCGCCTAGTCCCTTGGGCTCCTCACAGGGGCCGCCCTGCGCGTCGCCGCAGTGGACCGTCCCCCACGCGCGGCCTTCGCCGTTGGACGACTCCATGATGTCGATCTCGCCGACCTCCGGCCAGTTCTTGTAGTCGCCCCGGTAGTCGCTGCCAAGCAGCCAGAAAGCCGGCCAGATGCCCAGCTGGGAGTCGCGCTCCGCGTCGCCTAACCGCAGCTTGCCCTCTACGAGTAGCTTCCCGCCGTCGGGGCACTTGAAGTCGTGGTCGGGCGTCGTTTCTATGCGCGCGGATGTCCAGTTGGAGTCGGCGTGAAGGGGCACTATAGAGAGGTTGCTGTCGGAGAGGTAGACATTTGACTTGTCGTCCGTGTAGGTTTGCGTCTCGCCGGTACCCCAGCTGGGGGCTCCGCCTGGATAGGAGGTGCCCTGGTTGAGCTTCCAGGCTGATGTGTCAAGGGACGAGGATGTGAAGTCGTCGTAGAAGAGGCGGGTCTTGTACCCCTTTGGCATCTTGGGCTCGGCGGCGGTGAGGGAGAGGAGGGGGAGGAGGAACGAGAGGGTGGGTGCTGTGCGTAGTCTCATTATTGTAGCGTCGGTCTCTGTCCCGTCTGAGGATTTGCTGTTTTGAGGTATTTTGTTATCTTGCGAAGAACCATTGGAGTCCAACATGGGTGCCCTTTATATTGCTACCGGTTGATGTCTGGACCCCCGTAGTGAAGCCAGGGTGGTGGCGCGACTTACACACTGCGAGTGGTTATGGAGACCGGGGTGAAGCTGGATGGTGGCTTGACTTACACAACGAGCGAGCAATGAGGCTTTCCTGTGGTGGCGCGACTCATGCCACGAGCGTACAAGACAGGCCCCCAGTGGCGGCGCGAGCCGACGGGCCGTGGGCGGGGAACAGAGCTCTTCGGTGGTGGCGCGGTTTGTGCCATGGCGCCGAAGCGAAGACGCCAACCCAACTCAGATCCACGATCCATCTCGCCATTGCCTCTGTTCTCCCATGTTCACCACACAGCCAGCTGTGTTAGCCACGCCCCGTCTTCCCAGGAATGGCGATAACCCTTCTCTCATATCCACTTTTAGCCCCAGCCACAGGGGTGCAACCCGACACTATATCCGCCCAACGAGTCGGGAAACCCGATGTATGGCGGCGGTCAGTTCTTCGTATACTCGGTCGCTCCGGGCATCGTAGGATCCTGGCTCTTGCCTCGTAAGCCCATCTCCAGATGGGGCATGACCAGTGTCGCGACCATTTCTCAAGCTCCCCATCACACTTGGCGCCACGTTCAAACGGTGCGACCATGTCGTCGTTGGCGGCTGATTCCCTACAATGCCCACTGCGACGTAAATGCTTTCTCGGACTGTAGCTGTATGGTTAGTTTACTGTACTGTAGACCACGTCTAATCTCCCGCAGTTGGGAACAGCCACTCACATCCTTGAGCCCACTCAGAAACCAAAGATACTCTCTGACAACGGAAAACAAGAGTGACGACACAGGGCAACAAAGCATAGAAACAGTGATAACTCAAAGCTAAAGCATGCTCACCCGCAGATGCTGAAAGGCAAAGGCCGTGGCGTCTATGGGCGTCACTACATACCGATGTATCAAACAGAAGCGCTGCCACCCAGTCCTAGTTTACCAATCTATTCCGGCATAGCATCCATCAACTCCCTTTCCACTATCACCTCCCTAATCGAAAAGAACAAGAGCCTAAGTAACCGTGGCGTAGTAAAAGGAAATACTCGAGCCCCCACACTCTGAGTTAGAATGAACCCTTTCACCCCACCGCTTCTGCCCGGCAAGCCCACACCACACGCCAAGGGAGGCCGAAGCACACAAGCCCTTCGCGCCTCAGTTCCCATACATTTCGTCATCACTGCTATCGCTCAAACTCCGTGGGCTAATCGCCTCACTCACCTCCGCCGACTGCAGCCCACTGAACCCCTCGGACGAGAACCACTCCTGCGCGCGCGCAAGCGACGGTCCGCTCGACGAAAGCCGCGGCACTCCGGGATTCATGGCCGCAACGTCCGACGAGCTCGCGCTGCGGCTAAGATCGGGCTTCTCGGGAAGTTTCTTCAGAAGGCCGGTGCTGATGTCGAGCATTGTCATGGCGAACGCCGTTAGGCCCCTGCCCTCGCCGGGTTTCGCGCTGACGCTGAGCGTCCACCGGTACTCGCCCAGCCGCCGCCGGTACCACTCCGCCTCCTCCTTACCGGGACTTGTGGCCCAGAGGAGCGAGCCAAAGGTTCCGATGAGGGCGAAGTTCGCCTTGGAGGCAAAGTACCAGAACGCCTGCAGGTGATTCGGCGACAGTCGGTTCACAAAGTCCATGGCGGAGATGAGCCGCGCCTTGGCCGCATTACGGCAGATATGCTGGAGGTATGAGTCGGCCCCCGTCGTCGCCGCGAGCGAGCGGATAATGCGCCGGTGAAGCGTAATCTCCGTCGCGAAGTACGCCAAGTGAAGGAAGCCGACGCTGGAAAGCCTGCCTCCCGGGACGCCCTTGACAGAGTAGGTTGAGTCCATCCGGATGGACGACGGCAGGCTCGAGAACCACTCCTTCAGCTTCAACTGGACGGGTTTCGCTAGTGACAAGACCGTCTGCGTGCCCTGCGGCCCCGCGTTCGCGACCGCTGCCTGCGCTTGTATCGTAAAGAAGGTGTCGAGTATGTCCGCCAGAATCTCGGTGAGCCTCATCATGCAGAGAAATATCAATCGACCAGTCTCAATCTCCCGCTTCTCTTCGAAGTCGTCCTCGTCCCAGTCAACGTCGGGGAAGTCCCTTTCCGTAAGCCCCTGTACGGCCCAGTTGGAAGGGAAGATGTGCGACGGCCGCCCATGGACGAGCGCTCCCCATTTGTCCTGCATGTACAACGCCCATCCAAGCCTCTTTCTCAGCCCCTTCTCCCAAGGGGGAATTTTCCAGGCCGTACAGTCCAGATGCAGCCCAAGTTCTTGTCCTATGGCCACCAGCTGCGCCGTCGGGGCCCATTGGTCCCCTTCTGGCCGTTGAGAAAGCAGCAGCCCCGCCTGAACGGTGGAAAGCTTCGGTCGATACATCGCATCGGCAAGTGTTGAGCGAACCAGGGCCTCCAACGCGCTGACATCAGGTTTGGGATAGTGAGCCAGTTCGGCCGAATGGTCCCACCAGTTGATAGCAATGAGATAAACGGCGGCGAGGAGTGGAGGCGAGAATTCGCGGTACGATCGGTCATACTTCTCCAGAAACACGCCTTTTTGTATGATCGGGAACGCCGGATGTACGATCCTGAAATAGAGGTCGATGAGGCGTCGTCCATGTGGTGCAACAAGTCTTTCAATGTCCTCCACATCCTGGAGTTGGTGTTCATAGCCGGGCGTTACTGCATCGGGAAGCATTAAGAATGTGTCGTCCTGGCCGACCCTGCGCAGCGTGCCCCTAGACAGCAAGCTCTCGTCTTCAGGGTTGAATGGGGAAAGGTTGATCAGCGACGGCTCGAAATCGGTCGTGGGCCCGATATACTGGCTGTGCCGGTCATCTTGCATGCCGAGCGTCCGCTTCAGTAATGTTGGCCCACCAACGTTGGCCATGTCTTCGAGCAAGGCTGAGCTGGCGGCTGGTGATGAGAAATTCGAGTTCGGTGGGCGCCCTCTCCCATTTTCAGTCCTCATCGGCGAACTGCGTGGCCATACATGTGTTAGAGCGTGTTGATAGCCTCGATACCGATCTGGCGGCGTGGGATGACCGGTCGCTGCAAGGAAATAGCAAGGGCAGGCTGCACGGGGGGATAGGGGAAGTTGCATGGTTGGCGTACGTAACGAGGTACACCAGCGGTGGGTTGAAGTGCCACGCTAATCAACGCGGGAATCTGCAGGCTCATGGTGCGTATTTTTATATCCAGCCAATGCTCCCACGCATGGGTGGCGTGTAACAATAGATAAAGAAGGAGAAGGGCAGAAGCGATAACACGGCAACGATGAAATCCAGTAACACAAGCGGCGACAGCTACTCACCTTCGTTTTAGGAATCCGTTATCTGTAGCATTCTTATTTAACTTCCGTTTCCTGGGCTGCGGACTTAAAAAGAGGGAGCATTCGGAACCGCTCCTCTGGCATGGAACACAGGCGTCTTCGTCGTCACTCACGGTGGTACACCTGAGGTGCAGCTTGCGGCAAGCGTCGCAAGGGCCGGCGGATGGAGTACTGGCGAGTGAGTGCGGCGTTGAGAAGTCAAAAGAGGACAGGCTCCCCTTGTTCGGGTCGAACCTGCCAAGGCCTTCCTGCTGGTATGCCTGACGTCGGCTGGTCGACCCAGATAAGGATGCAGGGCTGGCTGCCGAAGCTTGGGAGCCAGCGGGCTTCGGAGCAATGGCAATTGGTGCCGTTCGCGAGATGGCCGGCGAATGAGACATGCTGATATTGTCGACTATCGGACGGGGGAGAATCGCTACCGAATCAATGGTTGGAACGGTGCAAGGAAGCGTTACCCGTTTGTAGAATGATGGAACAACTGTCCAGAGTATGTAATGGTAAGCAAGTGAGCCGTTGTCACTTCCACTACGGAAATCTCAATTGGTTCCTCTAGCTGATCAGCCTGACGATATCGGTTTATCTGCTAAGTTATCAGGGAGGGGGTAGGGGGGGGGGGGGGGGGGGGGGGGGGGGTTGAAACCCCCCCAAAAAGGGTACGGCCGGGATTTAACTAA
>JAMFQS010000012.1:248260-326274 GCA_025503055.1 Sordariomycetes sp. B11D1
GCCCCCCCCCCCGCCCCCCCCCCCCCCCCCCCCCCCCCCCCCCCCCCCCCCCGGGCCAGGGGGAACCCGGCCGACAAGTGGTACGGCCGGAGTGTACGTCAGTAACAGCAAATTGCTCACCCAACAGCTGGAAGATTGACTCGGCGCACGCTATGTTGCTGACCAGGGTCTCCCAGGTGAGGGTGAATGACTGGTTACTGAAGGAGCCGGAAAACCGGGGTGGGTGAAGAGCCCTGAGGTTCTTGCCAAGGTAGTATTCGCGTCACTCTCACTGAAAAGGACTCTTCTCCGTAGGCTTGTCTCTTCAAGTCGCCGTTGTGTAATGCGAGTTAGAGAACGAATCTTGACCGACAGGTTCAAGTCGAGGACAGGGACTACACCGTACGGCGCATAACCAAGCCCAAGTGAGGGCACAACGGCTTCGTCCGAACGCCCACGTCACGGGCGCAAACACGTCAGTCCGGCAACGACGAACCAACAGAACAATGCCGATGTGTCGGGGATACTGGGCGCCGGCGAACGCCCTGAATGGGGGTTGTGATGCTGTCTTTCCAGACCGTTGCAAGCACAGAGGCCGTGCAATTGGCGAAAGAAAGACACGGCACCGAGGCACTCCGAAATCACGAAGCGGGAACCAACAGAGTGTCTCGGTGGCTTATGCCGCGGGGGTTGATAACGAGCCAAAATGTGATAGGGCAGGATATAAGCAGAGCGGGTGTGCTTATTTGGGAGGGACAGCCAAGCACTTGACTGTGTCTCGAGGCGCGAGGGTAGTCTCGACGATGGCCCAAGCTTTGGGGCACGAGTGAGTGTGAGCTGTTGAAGACCGAGCTGACGTCGCTGCTGGTGCTGGTCTGCGAGATGGAGAGAGAGAGAGAGAGATGGAATCAGCCGCGCTGTTGAAGGCGACGGCGGGATGGATCAAGGTCTTGAGATTTCCGCCGTTCTGGATTGGTGGCTCCCGGACCGGGTGGGAAAGGAGGTTCCAAGAAGGGGAATTCGGTTTGCGGGGGAGGGGTGTTTGATTAGGTGATAAGGGAGAGGACCATGTGAGTGGCTGGCCGACGTCACTGACGACGTTCTGATGAGAGGGGGAGGCGGCGCGGAGATAAAAAGGGAGCCGTAGGAATCCGGTTTATAGGAGATAGTGGAAGTGGCTCTTATTTTTTAAGGTTCTTGGAGTCGTGGAGCTGGCCGTCCTCAATGAGACGGAGGGGCGACCAGCAATTAGTGTGCAAGCCAAAATCCAACCAGGGTCTGGCGTGAGCAAGAAGAGCAGATGGAGGGGTTGGGAAGGACGAAGAAGAACGGGCGGGCTGGGCAAGGCTTGGTAAAATAGCAGGGCCGATTAACTTGGGACTGTGTATAGCTAAGAAGGGTGGGTACCCATGGAATACCGAGGACCGTCGCTACAGGACGGGGGAGATCCGCCTGGCTCGGCCGGCCTCCGTATTACGGAACAGTGCTTGGGACCAGACCCAATGGACTGAGGATGACGTTGTCTTCTCTTGGTCTTGGCCGGTGGGTTCGGGGATTCAATTACGGCATAGAATGAGCGGGGACGGCAGCAAACAATCGATTAACTACCAGACGCCTGGGTGCCTCTGTACCGTGCCGGTAGCTCCTTCCCCCAAGTATCGACATCTTCAAAGCTAGAAATTCGTCGAGGCCGTCGCGACTCGCAGGGCGAAGGCCAAGATGGCAAGGCTACAGACAGCACGGGCACGGTGACGTCTGAGAAGCCACGCACGCCCTGGGCGGCGATCGTGGGTCCACGATCGGTCAGTCCTCGCACTGTCGTGGGTCTCCCCGGGATGCAGGGACCTGTCCTGGCGCGTTGTTGATACGGCTAAATCGTTGCTGTCGGGGACGGCCAATGACAGCAGAGTACAAGCCCGGCCTGTTACGTACGGAAAAGGGAGCCCAGGGTATTATCGCGTGGCCCGGGGTCGGTCAGCACACAAATCGAGGCAAAGATATTGGCCTCGTCGACGAGAGCAAAAGCCGGGAACTTCGGGCGAATGGGCAAGTAAGACGCATCGCGCTTGCATTCCGATCTCTCCCGATGGCATCCATGTAACGGGAGGCCCGAGTCTTTTTGCATTCGTCCGAGGTTGATGCGGCACCACGGCGCAGCAGACAATGGGTGTCTTATCGGTTTCGCGTGTGAGAAAAAAATACCTAATACTGGGGCGCCGGCACAGCAAGATAACAGAATGTGAGAAGGGAAGGAGATACGGGAGTGGCATTGATTACTCCGGATCAAGCAAGCACGCCGCATGCGCGCGGTGCTCCCTCCGCTAATCCACCAACTGCATCGCCTTCCCTTCTTGTCTTGGTATTGTCCGCTGGGGTGCAGCACAGCTCCAGCCTAGTCCCGGGGAACTCCATGGACGCTTGAAAGGGGGTGCGCAAAGGATCTCTCAAACCCCAACTGCGCACCAGTAAGAACAGCGGCAGGAGAGTTGGATGGATGGGAGGGTCTCCGCTATGGAGGGGTACTTTATGGGAACTTGGTAGGGTCTTATGACGTCCAGTGACCCATGTAGTTCGAATACAATAGAGGCCAGCGTCTTGGCGTGGGTAAGGAGCAGCGTACTTGTGCACGGTATCCCCAGAGTCGCTCAGAAGTACCGAGATAGCGGAGCGAATCCGTAAGACACGCCCAATGACAGCGCGGGCAATAGCTGCTTTGGGCGCGTTTGTCGACGATGGCTCTTTTTAACGTAATACAGGGCGCCCCATAATACCTGACCAAGGAACCTCATCCCGCACAGATATTCGGATCATGGATACCGACTGCTGAGAGGAGTAATGCTCGGCGCTGGTGCTTCGCCGGTTTTCGCAGAACTCCGCGGCGGCTCCTCGTCCACAAGCCGGTGCAGTATCCCGATCATGACCATGCGAGAGGCGAGGCTTTTTCCTCAGTAGGCCGATGTCTGCCTCGGCTGTCGTCCAACCGCCGGTGATGAATTTCGGCGGTCGGGAACCTTGCTCGGTCGTGGCTTGACTGGACCGCGAGTGAGAGGCTGTCTATGGCGCGGTCAACTCACGATGCTACGTGGGCGCTACCAACAGCTCGGTGGCCAATTGCCCCTTTCTACGATAGGCATCCTGACCTAAGGCTGTCGATATCGTGGCGAGTCCTTCCCGCACCCACCAAGGTCGCCGGCGCCCCTTACACCACGCCAATCTCGTCGCTTTCGATAAAGTCGGATGTGGTGCCCTTCCCTAACCTTCCCCTCCACCCATCCAGGAGCACCAACACCGCGAACTTACTCTTGTCCTGTCCGATGTGACACTGCATCCCGCGCCTATCGTCCCAGACTGGCGTTGCCCATCGGGAGGCGGAAAAGGTGGGAGCAGTCAAGGCGATACGCAGACGGTGTATGGGTGGCCGAGCTTTACCGGCTGCCTCCGTGCCCTTTGAGTCGCTTGGTTCTGCTGGTCGATGGATCCTGTCGCCAGGAGCGGCAAAACGAACGGGACCATCTCGGCGACCTGGCCAACAAAGATAGCGAACCCACATCAATTCGCGGCTTCACATCGGGATTCGGGTCTATTATTAGGACTGTGCAGGAGAGAGATGTGTACCTCAAAGATCCATTCGAACATAAGACTCGGTATCTGAAGTGGCTGGAAGTCTTTCCCGGCTTTGAGCCGCTGCCGGATCCGTTTCCTTCGTTTAGCCCAGAGAAAATCATGTACCTCTCGAGCGGGATTCCCATCGCTCGCTCGTCGACGCAAGTAATAAGCGTAACGCTTTGCAACGCAAGGCAAGCTAGTGATATCCGATGCCAGGTCCAAAGGGATGGCCACTTTTCATCCGACTTAGGTCGGCGCTTCCTTGTTATCGACAGAGAGACCTCCAATGTAGCGTAGGACGGCTGGTGTATACAAAGACAGTGGTGCCGGTTTGAGTACCAGTTCCTCTCTGGCTCTGCCCACTAGGCCCTTTCATCACATCTCGCCGCCGCATATTCCTTGTCCGTCGGCGGGATGGAGATGATGCAGAGCCGACAACAACACAAAGGCAGAAAGATCGGGACAAGAAGCCTGTACTATTCTTCATCTGGGGTCCTATGTAGCTTCCTACGTCCGCCGTCCGTAAACGCTAGACACGGCAGAACGCGCCCTCCGACAAATCTACGGCCAGCAACAGCAGGATCACTGACCTCTGAGCCACCGTCTCACAGAGACATTTCTACAAAGGAGAAGAAAGACTGATCCCATACCAAAATGGGATCAGGAACGGGAGGAAGAGGCAGAGGAGCCGATAGCAAAGATGCGTAAAGGGAGAATGTGCGAGGAGTCTTGTAACCGGTACAAGTTGGCCACTGACACGGCGCGCCTCGCGATACTGTGCCAAGCTGCCCGTCGTAGAGAGCAGGCTCTGCGCAGTGCTGGGATCGTTGGACCTGGGTGAGGTAGGGAAGTGTCTGACGGTGTTGGTTGAGCGCTTCCAACTGTTGGACAGCGGAGGACGGACGACCGAAGTGCGCCTCTTGCCTTTGTTTACTGGTCATGAGGGAGATGAGCACTGGGCGGAGCATGGAGTTCTGGGAATGAACAAAACACATAAAATAAGTGAAACTCTCCAGGTATTACTAGACAACATCCTGTACCGAAAAAAAAAAAAAAAACAGAGGTTAAGAAACCATAAATCTCCCTCCATCTACCAACATCCAACTTCAGGCTTCATACAAAGTAAAAGGGTAGTAGCGGACACGCAATTGTAACACTAGACACCGAACCGAAGTTCCTTTCGTACCCCGATAAATCCTTCCCCACGAATGTGTAAGGAAGGACCTTAGACGAGCGAGACGCCGGGGAGGTCGCCGGGCGTCGCGCGCTTGGACAGGCACTTGCCAGGGCGCTCGGGAGCGGGCTTGGCCTTAACCTTGGTCTGACGCGACTTGCCGAAGGTGGGAAGCTCGTCGGGGCGCTTGCTAGGGCTGAAGTCGAGATCCTCGATGACGAGCTCGTAGTCGGTCTCGACAAGCTTGTGGGTGATGACCTTGCCGTCGGGCTGCATGCTTTCGTTAGCGCCGTTTCTTTTCTCTTTCTCCCTTTTCCTCATGAGGGAATGCTGGGAAACTTACGTGAATGAACTCGACGTGGATGTTGTCCTTGATGACGTCGACGGGGTTCCTGATCTTGCCGGAAACGAGGTCGGAGATGAGACCCTTGAGCAGGCCGAGGACGCCGAGGACCTTGCGGAGCGAGAACTCGCCGGCAACGTAGCCATCGTGAGGAGTAGACAGGACAGCGAAGGAACCGGCCTGCTTGCCGCCGACGTAGACGTTCATCTCTGAAGGCGTGGGGAGGTTGCCGGCCGCGATCTTGATCTTGCAGACGTACTCGAGACCATCGCCGATGTCGATGCCGAGGTCGGGCAGGTCAGGGATCAGGTCCTCGGGGAAGGGCTTGATGTCGGGGACCGTCGTGTTGATATCGGGCAGCTCGGGGAACAGCTGGAAGTCGTCGTCGGGAGTGCCAGTGCCGGTGGGCTGCGCGGTGAGCGTAGCGCTGGGGATGCCAGTGAGACCACCAGACACGCCGCCAGTGACGCCATCCGCGGTCTCGGTGGCGGACGCGCCGCTCGTGGGGACGGAGGCAGGGACCGAGATAGAGCCGTCGGCAGGGAGGTCAGTACCGGGGAGATGGCCGAGATCGGTCGAGACGTCGTTGGTCGACTCAGGGGCGGCCGAGGAGAGCGAGATGATGGACTCGGGCATCGAGGCGCTTCCGGTGGGGACAGCGGAGCCAGGGAGGCGGCCGCCGGTGCTGGCGGGGGCAGTGGGGCCGGGGATGCTAGGCGTGACGACGTCACGGCCGCCATCACCCGAGTCGGGGCCGTACATCCTGTTCACGATGGAGGCCATCTGGCGGCGGCGGTCCTCGCTGCTGCCAGAGCTCGAAAGCTCGGGGTAGGTGTAGCCGAAGGTCTCGCAGTCGATGACGTTGGCCGAGGTGAAGTCGGACTTGCCGGGCCCGAAGAAAGGCAGGAGGGGCGACTCGCCGTCAATCTTGGTGCCAGGCGAGATGGCGAAGGTGCCTTGCGAGTCATAGGCAGGGCTCAGGACCTTCTCCTGGGGGTACAGCTCCTCCCACATGGCCCAGAGGCGGTCAACATTGGCGTGGTGCAACATGCTGCCAAGGTTGTTAGCTTCACGGCGCCGATCACTCTGATTGACGGGATGGCGACTCACAAGAGGGGGTCGAAGGCACCCTCCTGGGTGTAGGCGAAGTGGCTACCACAGCCGGCGCGCATGTGGACCGAGTTGTGGGGCTGCTCGAAGGAGACAACAGCGCCAGAGCTACCCATGGAGCCGACCTTCTCGAAGGTGTCGGACCTGGTGAAGGCGTTGTACTACCCAGCTGTGTCAGCACCTTGATTCATCATCATCCCGTGACACACGCTGAGCATCGCTGGGCTCCCGTGATCCAAGTCAATACTTACAACCATGCCCTTGAGGTCGATCTCGGCAAGCCGCTCGTTCGCCTCGGAGGGCGAGCAACGGATGGTCTTGGACGTGTCCCTATCGCCCAGGACGATGCGGCCGTAGTCGCCGTCAATGGCGGCCTGGGGGAAATGGTAGCTGAGCAGGGGGTTGGTGATGGTCTCGGGGCCGTCGGTGCCGAGGACCGTGAGTTCCTCGTCGCCCGCGAAGGAGGGGACGGTGGCGTCCTCGGCCCAGTCCCAGTAGGGCAGACGGAGCGACTCGGCAGCGGTGGTGAAGGCAGGATCGGAGTAATCCTCGGCGATGCGGATCGCGTGCTCAACAAGAACTTGCTATACGGTGGGTGAGTAAAACGCCCAGACGCGGATACGAGGCGGGGGGTTGGGGGTTAACGAACCTCGAAGAGGGCGAGGTAAGGGCGGTGCCACGGGAGGAAGAGATTCTCCTATAGTGGTATTAGCAATCTCATCTTTCTTGCACCCTTCCGCGCGATACAACGTACAGCATGGGGACAGTAGCCCATCTGCGTCTTGGCCGTCTCATCCGAGTCCCACGCGACAACGGGACGGCCGTGGATACCGGAGAGCTGGAAGTACGACTCGGGGTCCGTGTCGTCAGCATCCATCATGGCCGAGAGGGCCTTGACGTAGAGGGTCCACGCGGGGCCGCCATCGTTGAAAAGGTCGATAATGTTGCGGCGCTGGGGGACGGAGCCGGAGCTGAGGCCGGTGGTGGCACCGGTGACGCTGATGGCAGCCGAGACCTCGTTCGCGAGGGCCACAACCGCCAGGGTGATGGCGCTCGAGATCTTCATGGTGAATTATACCTGAAATTAGAAGATGAATGAATGACGAGAAGGGATAACGACTGTGAGGTCGATCGTGTAAGACCGTTTCCGGATTTCGAACGAGAGAAGAGCGGAATATGCCGTCTAGAATACTTCCACTAAGTTGGTGTCAAGAAGAGAAGAGGCGAAGAAGACTTCCCTTCTTGGCCGCGAGATTCCTTCCGTTCTCTGGGGAAAAAAAACGAATGTACGCTATGAAGATAGCAACGAGAGTGTGGGAGGGAGAAGGAAGGTGAAGAGAGAGGAGCACGGCGTCCGGGCTCCTGGGCTTAGTCGCGAGTAATAAACGTGGAGGCGGCATGCGGTCAGCAAGCCAATGGCGCGGCCTCTCCTACTTCGTATGGGGGCAGTCGTCCCATCGACGTCAAGGTACACCGCATAAGATGGGCTAGCGCCGTCCCAATGGACCCGTCATCCATGAGACCAGCCCTGCCAGCCGGGGGGGGGGGGGGGGGGTTGTTCGAAAACTTGGCAGGGTTTTGGAACTGGGACCATGTACCCCGAGCGCCGAGGCCTCTCTGTTAGGGGGGGTCCTCATGAAAGATACGAAGTGACCTTTTCCTCTTTGGGGGCGGCGAAGGGCGCGCGGGCCACCAATGCCCGGAGGAAGACGCCGAATAGGCGAAGCCGGCGGGCTCGGCGACGCGGCCATGGAGGGAGAGAAGAGGGGGGTGTGTGGGGGTGGTGGTTCATCGAGGCGGGGCCGGGGTTCAGATGTCACCCTCTGCAATGGGCGGCCCCTGGATTGGCGCCCACCCACTTTCCCCTTCTGCCCATCCCACAATGACAATGGGCCCCAAGCTTGGCGCGACGGGTATTCGGCTTCGTGCCGCGAGACGGGCTTCTTTGACAGCGCCATCGCCGGTGGGCGCACAAGCGTCTCAAGGTCCAGCCGCCGAAAGACGACCGGCGGAGCGGGAGGGCTGGGGACTGCGACAGCAGGCAGACGAACATCGAGGGGTTGGAAAGCCAGTGCGGTCGGCTTGGCTGACAAATTTGGCGCCGGCTCAGGGGTAGGGCACGTACGACAAACGGTACGAAGGCGGGGCGGTGCGTTGTGGAGGGTTGTACTTTTCAATCGGCCCACCGAACACAATTGGCCCTGCTCGGACGGACTCGCACTAGCGCAGGCCAATGGCGCAGATTCCCTCGCCGTCTGTTTAAAGAAGGGGCCCGGCGGGTGGAAATCCCCGACCCTCTTCGCGTCCTCCACTTCCTATTTTCAGTTCCAGAAACGGCGCTATTATCCGGGACAAGCGTGGGCTTTTATGGGGCCGGCTCACTCGGCATGAATCCTCCGTTGGACTGAGCCTGCACGAGGCATTAGTCGCGGCGAACTTCGCAATGGAAAGTGGGGACCGATGGTGTGTGGCAGAGATGACGACCGTCAGGCACGAGCGAGAGAGCCCACGGATGGGGAACCCGGTAAGCTTCCGCCGTGTGGCTAATACGGAGGGAGCGATGAGGCAACTCTCCACCCGGGGGCTGCAGGCTCCCGGCCGCCCTGACACGCTCAGCTGAGCGAAGCCACAGGACAGCGGACGGACCTCCCCGAATAGATTGGCGCAAACCCAAAAGTCTCCGAAATGCAGACAGACGGTGGCCCAAGAGGAAAAGGCTCTTACTCTTCACGAGCCGACCGCACCCCGGCGCTCCCTCCTAGCACCAGGTCTCGCGAATTACTCGTACTCGAAAATTGAACGGACTGAAATACTCCGCGGGTACGAGACGGGTATTGCTGGGCAGAAGCCACACTCCGTCCCCGTACCGGGCACACACCGAGCGCTGGAAATTGCGGTCTTCGTATACCCGGGTGCCGGGGGCAGCCACTCTCGGCAACGGACGAACCCAGCCGGCACGCGATCCCATCCCATCCCTTTCTCAAGGCTTCCGACATATCCGTTGCCACAACAAGATCCGAGAGCATCGTGCCACCCCGGGGACGTGCATGACAACCTTAAAAGAGAGACCGAGAGAAACGACAGCAGTGGGCGGTAAAATAAAAAAAAAAAAAAAAAAAAGAGGGTACCACATCAGGAAAACAAGAAAAAGGAAGGCGGGTTTCTGGAAGAAAGAACTGGGGCGGAGGGGAAGAAGGAACACCGGGATGAAGGGTCCGAGGATGTCCCGGTTCCCACCTGTGACTTTTGTCTCTCCTCAGATCTCGCTGATCCGCCGGCGATGACGACGTGCACAGTCTGACTGGACTGACTGACTCCCGCGTCCTGTGTCTCTCACCGCCGCTAGCAAGGTTGGGTCCGTGTCCCACCGCAGGCGACACGAAGAGTGTGCGGGAAGACCCAGCTCCCCGCCTCCGTGCACGCCATCGTGGGAAGTCTCGATTCCCGGGGGCCGTGCTTGGCTTCGCTGGGTCCGTATCACTCCGTATCATCTGCCCTTGGGGGAGACCGTATGATTCCGCTGCAAGCAGGGCTGGTCGGTCGGCCATTGCGCGTCCATCTGTGGGGAACGACGACCCCTTATCGCCGCCTGGCCTTCCCTTTCGGCGCGCTGGGGAACTTATGGACCGTTAGTCAGGGGTACCGAATACGCCGTCTGGTTCCAGAGACCGGACCAGGGGTGAGATTGCCACCCGCCGGCCCTCCATCTCGTTTCCGTTCCTGGATACGGAGCGTCACATTACGTGGATGCCATTCTATTTGATGGCTATTGCCCCATCCGTCTAACACACAGCCTCTCGGACCCAAGATTGAGATCGCTAGGGTACCATGGATGCGCACATGCCCCGTGCGGCCCTTCAGGGACCAGGAACCGAAGGACCGAGAGGAAAGCTTGGCAGGATCTGCATCCACT
Source organism: Sordariomycetes sp. B11D1 (assembly GCA_025503055.1). NCBI lineage: Eukaryota > Fungi > Ascomycota > Sordariomycetes > Sordariomycetes sp. B11D1. The sequence goes on from JAMFQS010000012.1 coordinate 258,386, forward strand.
ACATACAGGTTAGAAGGCGGCGGTGCTCAGGGGGCAAGATAGGGACACCAGCCACGTGACTTGGCTACAAGTGTGAAGGGGGCCGCACCACCTCTTCCTTCCTCCCTGTCACTTCGCTTCCCCGCGCCGCCCGTCGGCGGGTTTCCTCGACGAGCCGCGTCTCCCTTGCTCGCGAGCGCCCGCTGAGCGGCGAATTCAATATTCTCCGAGAAAGCTCGACGATTTCCAAGCGACTTCCTCGCAGTAGGGAGGGGCATCCCCGTCACTAAAACCCGCGCGCTCATTAGGGTTCGGAATCGCGCTCTGTGCCCGGCGCCCGACCCGCATCTCGTAACCCGCCCCTCCGTCGCTGGTCGTGCTCTTTACAACAGGTTCCTGTACTTGCGTGTCTTCCCTCGTGTGTGATCATCACGTTCCACCGGACGAACTATCTGTACGCCCATCCCTCTTCTCTCCTCCTCCCATCCACCGGTTGCCGTCCACGTGGTTCGACCTATGCACGCGCCGTCCTCGAACAACTCGTGCGTCTTGCGTTACTCATTTCGTATCACCAGGGGGGAAAGGTCCTCGCCATCGTCGCTACACAGCACACCGCCTCACCTCCGGGGCTGAAGTCGGCACCGAGCGGACGGGAGGACCTGCGCGGGTGGCGGCAGGCCCGTGAGACGAGAATAGAACGGGAGGCCCGTGATGTTTTCTGTCTCGGCGCCTCCTTCCGCCGTGTTCCCCAGTGACTGGTTCCGCTCGCCTTGGCGACACCCCTCCCTCAGAGATCGCCGTGAGCTGCACGGCGCAGAACATTGTAGACTTGCCTTGGCGGGCCGAGTATATGAATTACCCTTGTGCACCGGCACCGTTCATCGCCAGGTTGCGATTCTTGTTTATCGTAAACAGAAACAGAAACGTACGCGTAGGTCACGGATTGGACGGGGAATCCGAAGCAGAGCCTGAAGGTCACAGATGCTGATGCGCGGCGACGGAGACAGATGACGACACACAAGCAAATGCTCACGCCTGGCCCATCTGCTTTTTTTTTTCGCACTAATATACGGAGCGGATCGTCATTCGTCGCCCGAGCACATGTAGGTTGCGTGGAGACAACTGTTGTGGAGGCCGTCGATCGCGCTCGGTGTAAGTAAGTGCATGGCTGTCCTGGAGGATCGTCCTGACCCGTTAAGGATACGACGATCACTACGGATAGCACTCGTCCAGCCCCCGCAATGGATGAGATCAGAAATCAACCGCAACTCGATTTCTTTGCCAACTCATCGGCGTGGGAAGCCACCCCAAGATTAGCGCCGGGAACGGCCAGCAATCCAGCCTCCCTATAAAACCGCCGACCACGCCTACCAGCACGCCCCTCGCCATTTAAGACATCAAAATAGGCTCCGCGCTGAGACACGGAAGAAGCAAAGACGATGTCTCAGTGCCATCCTGCACAAGGCAAGAGCCCCATTCTCGGCCGGCCTGGCGGGAAATGGACAGTGACGGGAGTACCGAGACCACACCACGTGGTCCGCCTGATGACCGGTGCTCCCCTCCCCCGGCGTCGGCCCTCCGGCGTGCGCGATGCTTCTCTCGCGGCGTAGAAGGCCCCGGGTGTATCATCCCGCCCGGGCGTTCCGGCCCTCCGATTCCGACGAGGCAGATAGGGACTGGCGCCCTACGTTCCTCTGGGCCACGGGCCCATCTATCCCGAGCCTGCACGGCGACCTTGGATCAGCCCATCTAAAGCACCGAAACGCCCCCCTCACCCTCTTCGCCTCTCGTCCAGCCCCCGCCGAGGTCCTTGCGCAAACCCCCATATCCCAGCCACGCCTCCATCCCTTCCCCGACACTCGCCGTACCGCCACCCAGTCCCCAGCGCCTCCTCCGCCAAAGGGCCCCAGTCTCCGCGCATGTTCTTGGTGCGATATCCCGCAGCCCCGTCAGGGCACCTGAGCGGCGTCGTATCGAAAAGCATGCCAGCCCGGCTCGGGCGGGGTACCCGTGCGCGGGGTCGGAGTTGCTGTGAATGCCCCAGTGTAAAGGGACGTGGCGTCGAGGGGAGATGCGGGAGGGTCTAAGCTGGCCAGTCCGTCGTGGGCCGGAACTCCTTCGAGTGTAGACGACTCAGAGCTCACCCTACACGCAGGCGTTAAGAGAGAGAGAGAGAGAGAGAGAGAGAGAGAGAGAGAGAGAGAGAGAGAGGGCCACAGGCAGCCGAGCACCTCGACTAGTGTCGACATTCGTTCTAGACTCGTAGCAACTTTGTGCGAGCGATATTCGAATAGGCTCGGCTGTCATGGATTATTCTCGCACGAAGTTTCGGTCTCCGGGATACGCTGTGGGCATGGGAGTGCAAGCTGGACTGGATACATTGATCTGGTTCAAGGCCTCAATTTATTACATTATGCGACGACAGCACGGAAGAAGGAGAGACGGAAAGCACCTATAGTGTAGCTGGACTTGGGAAGGGTCGTGAGATGAAGTTGGAGGAGTGCCCAGCGTCGCATCCACTAGCCACGCCTGCTACAGCACCCACATCCGCACCCGCACCCCACAGTATCCATGTTTTTTAGCAGGCGCCACAGGCGCACACCACCCGCCGCACCGCCGGTGCGAGCCCCGCCAAGCAAGGGGGATCCAGTCCCGGCAAAACGCCCGAAACGGACACGTCCCTCAAGAGCTCACCCAGGCTCAAGCAACAGCTGGCTGTTCGTTTACTATCGCACGTACGAGCTGCGAGTATTCCATCAAGCCCACCCCCGTGCCATTCTCGCTTTCCCTCGCCCGCCCGTCCATAGTTCGTTTCAGGTCCGACTACACTTCACAATGCCGCCCAGTCGGGAAAAGAAGGCCGCGGTGCCCAACCCCGACGGCCTCTCACCGGCGCGCTTCGAGCGCGAGCTAGAGACCCTCGCGAAGAAGGCACAGTCTCGCTCCTGGGCCGCCGACGTCACTGATTGCGCAGCCCCCTATGCGGTCTCCCTTGCGCTGCTCACCCTTGCGGGCCTCTACTCCAATGCGTCGCAGATGGCCCTCTCGCCCGTCTACGGCTCTCTGCCGGCCGCGGCGTGGCATGCGAAGCTCACTGCAGCGGCTTGCTTCACGGGCTGGGCGGGGAACCTGCTCATCGAGCGGGCGATGCCGGTGCAGCCTGTGAGGGTCCTGCCGCTGGTTGCCATCTGCGTACCCGTGGTGCAGTTCTTCCTGTGCCAGCACAGCAGCATCCTGACGGCGCGGTGGGGCCCGCTCATCATCGAGTCCTTGACGCTGTTCCCCCTCGTCGTACTCACGGCGTCGTGCGTGGCGTCGAGACTGGATACTGTGCGCCTCGGCTCGCTCCCCAGCTTCATCGCCGACTCGTCGCCCGGCCTCGTGTCTCTCCTGTATTTTAAGCTCGTGGAGGGTGTCTCCGGCGGCTTGTTGATGCAATACGCCGGGAGGACGATCCTCCTCACGCGGATTGGCCTTGAGATGCTGCTGGCCGGCATCTACGCCCTCGTCGCGCCCTCGAAGCTCCTCCTACTCGGCCTCCCGGCCTTGCTTCACACCGCGCTTTTCAACCACCACCTTGCGACTCCGGCCGGGACCGCGAGTCTGGAGGCCGCGCTGCAGGCGCAGAACTGGACACTGCTCGATAGGAAAGAGTCTGTTACGGGGTACATCTCGGTCCTTGAGAGTGCCGAGCGCGGGTTCCGTGTCATGAGGGCTGACCACAGCTTGCTTGGTGGAGAGTGGGTGCGGTACCAGGGCCCGATCTTGGCGGAGCCTGTGTATAGCATCTTCGTCATGCTCGAGGCTGTGAGGCTCGTCGAGGGGCCGCAGCCGATTGTAGACAGCGAGGCGAACGCCCTCGTCATGTAAGCTCCGACGTCCACCCGACTGACATGCGCTTGCTGACTCGCATCACAGCGGTCTCGGCATCGGGACAACACCCGCCGCCTTCATCGCCCACGGCATCGACACCACCATCGTGGAGATCGATCCCGCCGTGCATGAATTCGCCCAAAAGTACTTCCAGCTGCCGCCCAAACACAAGGCCGTCATCGATGACGCGGTTAGCTACACGAGGGACCTCGCCGAGACGGACCAGCGGTACGACTACATCATCCACGATGTCTTCACTGGTGGGGCGGAACCGCTGCCGCTCTTCACGCTCGAGTTCCTCGAGGGGCTCAGCGCGTTGCTGAAGCCCGATGGTGTGATTGCCATTGTAACGCCCACCCCTTTCCTATAACAGCTCTCCCCATGGTTATTGCAAGCACTAACACAGGGCAGAACTACGCTGGGGATATCCTCCTCCCAACCCCGAAGATGGTCATGCAGACCGTCCTCCATGTCTTCCCCTCTTGCCGCATCTTCCGCGAGGCCGCCCCCCCGACCGAGGAAGAGCTCCGCGAGTCGGGCCAGGACTTCACCAACGTCGTCATATTCTGCAAGAAGAGCGAGGGGCCTCTGACCTTCCGGAACCCCGTCGCCGGCGACTTCCTGCGAAGCCGCGCGAGGGACATGTTCCTCGTGCCTAAGCACGAGACGTCGCCTGCGGAGTTTAGGGCCGACGAGGAGGTCGGGCTGTTGCATGCGAACGGGACGGACAAGTTGGAAAAGGGGCAGGTGGTTAGTGCGCTTGGGCATTGGGAGGTCATGAGGACTGTGCTGCCGGCGGGGATTTGGGAGTTGTGGTGAGTTCGCGGGGTTGGGGGTGGGGGCTTGCTGTTGATTGAAGGGAAGAGCTGCGGGGCAGCTTGCCTGTATACAGTTGTTTCTTCTGTACGTTCTTTGGACCTTTGTAGTGTAGATATGTCTGCAGATTCTGGGAATCGATCGCTCGTCTTAGTTGCGTAGTGACTGACAACTTTACACACCCGAGCGACGGGGGGGGCGCATTCGGACAATGGCTAATGGGACGGGTGCGGCTGCGAGAAACCTGCCGTGTAAGAAGAAAGCTGCTCTGCTCATTTTCCCTCCAGGACTTACCGCTGTACTTGGAATGGGGACAGAGGGAGAGGGGGTCAACCTGGCGAGATCTGTTTATATAGATTCGTCGGGTGACACCCAGGTCCTCTCAAGTTTCCATTTGAGAGGCGAAGAATCCGGTCGAGGAGCAAGGACAGGAAGGATTCGGTTGGTCAGAGGCAGCTCGCTAGCTACAGAGGGGATTCTCAGGGATCGAGCCGGGGCCAGGAAGGCTGATCTACTTGATATGTGATGGCAGGATATTGTGTGTGGATGGTGAAGGTATCCCTGAATCTTTTCAGCGGGATCATGTAAATATTATTCGTCAGCGGGATACTCGAACATGGCGTGGTGAGCTTCGGCTGTCGTCGAGGTGAAGAGCAACGAAGTTCATTATCGTGCATGCTAACCGCTGATAAGGCAGCTGGCAACAAGTGACTTTTTTTTTTTTTTTTTTTTTTTTTTTCTTCGTGACATCGAGGTTAACCCCGGCGTGGGGCATCCTTCAACGACTCCCTATTCCTGTTCGCTGACACACGCCGGTGCCCCCGTGCGATGACCATCCTGATCGCCCCACTGACCCATGCGGCTCCCTCCGATGGCATATTGCAATCCCGAGCCAGAGCTCCACCAACACGGGAGAGGTCCGCCCTAGGGAAACGATGTTGGCAGGCAACATTCGGGGCCGACACTGTGAAAGCTGGTGTCTTCCGGGAGTCGGTCTGTGGGTCCATACGGGACCTCCGATTCCTCTCACCTCACATTATCGGCTTGAGCCGCCTCGACCTCGAGAAAAGGGGGACTTATATCATTAGAAGACCCAAGGCGACCTCAGCGAGAACGTCCTGTTCTTTTTCTTTTTTTCTTTTCTTTTCTTTTTTTTTTTTTTGGCTCGTGGAACATGGAATGCTCGTTTCGTTCCCTGCGCTCGAACCCTGGCCCTCGCTTCAGCCCCCCAGTCTTCCGACACGTCGGGTTTCAAGTGAAAACTCGGCTCCGTCGCTCTTCCTAATCGGTCAAGTTCGGCCGTGGCGGCTGCCACGATGCGCCGGATGCTACTCGCGACCTGAGACGGCCGTGCCTGGCGCGGAACCCCTGTCGCCGACGGCCTCCGCGGACTCGGGGGTGCTCTGGTCGTCCACGTCGGATCTCCAAACAGGACCCCGGCCTGCCATAATCTCGGCCCTTGGCCCATGTTCCGATACGGTAGCCTCGAGTCGAGACCTCAATCCTGGTCTCAGACCCTCTCCAGACCCTGAGCCTTGGCCCCCGGACCAAGAGGCCTCTGCCGATAGTGACAGCCAGTGACCGAGTGTGCATTGTTTGCGGCGTCTCTCCCGTCCCCGCCTCCCCTGTCCCAGCCGCCTTGTCCAATCTTCCATTTTACTATCATCGCGAAGGTTCGTCAGGCGTGGCGTTTGTTTCTATCGTGTCGTGAGGCTGGCACTCGTCACTCAACCGCCATGACGGCCTCGTCTTTGCTAGAATAGCACTTCTCTTTTGCTTCATTTCTCCTCGCGGCGCATGCGCCCTCACTTTGCTTTTCTTTCCTAGTAATCTCTTTACGCCCATTGACTGGGTCCTTGATATTTTCTTCTTCTCACGGCTTCGTCCGCCGCTAGTCGGCGTTCGCCATCATGGGGAGTCCTGGCGTTGGCCAGATTCCGGCCGCCAACACCTCAACTCCCGGGCGTGTCAACGTACAGGCCCTTGTGGCGGCCTTTACATTGTCAGTCCTCTTTGTTCCCACGGCATACTTGCCATATCCAAGTACTAACAGAGGAGCCGTAATAGTGGCATCGTCGTGAACGCGGCATCGGCCGCCACGTTCCTTATGGTGAAGGGAAAGTCGACGCCCCTACGCAAGGACGGCCAGAGGCTGGCCCTAGCGTCGTTCCTCACGTTCGCCGCCCTGTGGGCCCAGATCGCATTCATCGCCTCCGTCGTCGACCCGTCTTCCACCACGGGGTGCCAGGTCGCCGTCGCCTTTTCTTCCGGATTCGATCAGCTTTCGAGGGTTGCGCTACTACAGTACCTCCTATGGGCCGCCGGAGCGACGAAGACTGCTGTTCAGCGTCTTGTACCGCAGGGGCTTCTGCTTGTTAGGTTTGCGCTGGGGGGCGTATTTGTTGGAATGCAGAGACCGCAGTTCAAGCCTGTTTGCGTGCCGAGAACGGATATCCTTCCTGTGGCGATTGCTGTTATCGTTGCGGATGCTATTTTGACCCTGGCCTGCGTAGCCAGGGTGCTTTATGCTGGTAGGCTTCGGGATGCCATGGAGGGCACAGCGGGCGATCTGAAGGCGAGGGGCGTTCACTTCACCCTGGGCGGGTTCATGCTATGGACGGGTGTAAGTGTGGGAAGCTACCTTCCTTGAAGACTCGTCAGCTGACCGTCCGCAGTTGAGCATCCCTCTGCACCTGGGAATTACTACCTTTGATGTAATCCTGAGGACCACCCTCCCTGCACTCGCTGTAGGGATTCTGGCTGGTAAGTCAGGGTTCAGCGCCGTCTACGCGAGCCTCCTCATCGAATACCCGAGGATGTCCGACGCTAACATTCACTAGCCATCGTCTCTGTCTTTTGTAGAACGTTGCCCATCAACGACACCCGCCAGCTGTCTTCAACGCCTGAAGCCCCCTCGCCACGAGGCCTAGACACGACACGGGGCCTTCCCAGCCACGATCTACATACCCGTGACCAATCTAGCTCTAGCTCCGACTCTGGCTTCCCTCCCAGCCGTTACGCTGACCTGAAGCGTAACGTAGTCTCAATCTCAGCCTTCGCAAAGGTCCCAACCCGGGAGGAGGCTTCCGTTATCCCGAATGATGGGACGCTTCCGGGTATCGACCAAGCGATGCCTGGGCAAGCGGTCACTGGCTTGGGTGGCATCCCTGTTCAGGGGAAGTTGTTCCCGCCTATGCGCGCCGAGCCGGTCGCTGACATGATGTCGTCCGCGAATGGGCCGCCGTCGAGGGCCGACACAGCCCGACCAAAGAGGAGTTTCTTTAGCAGGGGCGCCGCATCGGCGAAGCTTTCCATATCGAAACCCATTCTCCACGGAGATTTCAGCGCGCAAGACTCGTTTGGAAAGATCACCACGGTCGATCTCGCTACCGCAGCTAGGAGCGAGAAGGAAAAAAGGAAGCAGGCTATCGAGCGCAGGGGTTCCGTCACGCTGGTTGCGACGCGACCTGCTCCTCAACCTCCGGCTATCACGCCGGGAGAAGCCATGAGGTGGGCACAGAGCTTGAAGAGGAAGGAGGTGGTACCGACAGTAGCGCAATCTGAAGACGCGAGTAGGCAGACTCTGAGCGAGCCCGTCGCGCTAACAAGCTCGGCTCAACTGTCTCCTTGCGTGGATGAGCTCCGGAGGCGGTCGCCGAGGTTCGAGCCCCAGGAGACTTCCAGAATGTCACTGGGACCAGGGGAGCGGGAGGATCCGCGCCCAGCCCCCTTATCAGACCAGAGAGTGGACTCTCCGCGGCCACCTGCCGCCCAAGAGAGTCCCGTTACAAGTACCCACGCGAGGCCCGCGCTGCACGTAACTAGGATTCACTCGCCCCCGATCTTCTCGTCTTCGCAGGTCCCGTCCCCACCTAAGATATCGGCACCGGAGAGTTCTCCACCCCTCCAGGTGGCATCGCTACCACAGGAGCCTTCGTCCCTTCAGACGTGGTCTCCGCCCCAGACCGTACGCCAAAACCCTCCGTTTAGCAAACCTCCCATGCCGCCGATGCCTCCATCGCCACCAGCGGAGCACCAGCAGAGCCTTGATCCACGAATGTCAATACTCCCTAGAAGCAACTCGGTCAAGACCAACATCCGGCCCTCGAGGCAACGTCCCCCTTCTGTCAAGGGTACGCCGTCACCTGAGGGGATTGCGATGCAGCGGGGGACAGCACCAGGCCTTCCAGGGAATCCAAGGGCGACGGTCATGCAGAGGATCATGTATATGAACAACATTGAATACAGCGACCCGGCTAGCGTGAAGAATATTCTCGACGGCGCTTCGCAGAGGGAGTTGACGGGCTCTCATCCCCTGCCTCAGGAGGAAGCCAGAGTCTCGATGGTGCACAGGCCGAGGCCGATACCCAGGTATAACCAGATTAAAGTGGAGGCAAATAGTACCCAGGAGGATACGGGTCCACGAAACGCGATGGGGCGTCAGAGAAGCCTCTCCAGTAGTTCTGTCTCGACCAAGAGGTCAATGCTCCGGGAAAAGGCGGGAAGTCCGAGCCAACTACCTCCCTTGCCACCCATCCCAAAGCTTCCTGGAACCCAGATACGGCCGCGCCCAAACAACACTCGGAGCATGACATTCAATGAGAAGATGGACATCTTCTACCCCGTTGCCCCAAGCGGCGGAAACGACAGATCCCACTCCGCCATGCCTCCCTTCCCCCCCTCTCTCGCAGAGACGGATGTTGAGTCTCGAAGAGACAAGTCAGATCGCACGACCCAGACCTCGTTCCAAACACAGAGCGTCGTCGAGACTGTTGGTCGTCGACCGCAATTGAACATGCGGAACACGGCCAAGTTTAGCATCGACACCGAGACGACGACGACAGCAAGCCGGACTTGGCTCCCGCCTGTTCGCAACTCGCAGGTGCCGGGCTACTCCGACCCCGAAGACAAAGGAAGACGGTCTTCTCTAATTCTTCCGTATCCGGCCGACGGAATGCCCATTCTCGCCGACGCTGGAACAGATGACGCGAGTTCTGTGCGTGGGGGGTCGGTGCACACCAGCTCGGTACGCGCTGCGCAGCATGCGAAGCCCTACGTTGCGCGGATGACGCACATACTGAGACGTGACGACAACGAAACTATGACAACCACGCTCGACCCGTCCGAAGCGCAGAGGCGGGGCATGGCAGAGCGGGAATCGTGGATGGCGGAAGGCGAGCTGGCCATGGGGGAGTCGAAAGTAGCGGGCGGGATCAACAGGGACAACAACTTCCATCAACGCGTCGGACATGACTGTCCGACGTTCTCTAACCGGCGGGAGAAGGTGCGGTCGAGAAAGATGCCGCCGCCGCCGCCGCTTCTCCTCCGCGGCGCGTCAAGGAAGAAGAACATCGTCGTCATCCATGCCTCTGAACCATCGCCTATCGAGTCTTCAGACGAAGAATACAAAGACATCCGGGCGGATCTAGTGAATCTTGACCGGCTCGGTCGGGAGTCTACAGGGAGCGACGTGCGGAAGAGGGACCTGCTGGCTAGTCTGGAGAGGGAGATGGGGATGCAGGAGGACCACTGGCGTGAGATGCAGGATGGTCTCCGGGACTCACTGTCTACGGCTCAAACATCCTCAAGGCGGGCGTCGGTCTACGAGGCCGTGGCTAGGGTGGCTGGCCAGGGGCGGACGCAGAGGGGAAGTCTGCTCAAGCCGGATGTCGTGGCTCGGGTGCAGTTGCGGAGTCCTACGCCTCCAGACACGGACGAGTCGGATGATGAGGGGATCGCGGCGCGTATCGCTCCCAGCGAGATGAAGCCAAGTGCCCAGCCGCCTTCGGTAGAGTCCAAGCTATGGCAGCCAGATACCACAGTTCAGGCGCCCGCCGTGGCCGCCAACCAACTCTGGACTCCTCCCCAGAAGCCGCTCCGCCAAACCGGTGGAAGCCTCTCCCATGCGCCTGTCGACACAAACCCTCTACTGAGAAAGTCCCGTCGTGCTCCCGACCACCCACTTCCGAAACTCCGGAGCTCTTCCCTCTGGAAAAAGACTAGACCTTCCACAGCACCCACTAGCCACCTCTGGGGCACCACCGCCCCAATCAAGAAAAGTACCCGTCCCACTACGCAGCGCCCCCCGCGGAAGAGCCGCCGGATGACGCTCCTTCCGGACATCCTTGAGAGCCCCAAGCCCCTCCCTGACAAACGGGAAACACTGGGCATCTTCCAGTTTCCCTGGGGCGAGCGGTCCGACAATGCGAGTTTCGACGCGAGGCTTAGCGTGTTCCGCGCTATGCCGGGGACCATGACGACTGGGGGCTCGGGTAGCGGGCACGAGAGGGCGGAGGTGGAGGACTACTCCGAGTCGTTCTTTGACGAGTATGATGACCTGGATGACTACGATGGCTTCGAGAATTCATTTGGGGAGTACGACGAGGAGGACGACGACTTTGACGAGACGACGTTGTGGGAGATTGCGAGCTTGCTCAAGGTCGACAAGATTCCCTCCGAGACGTCCCTGCCGTCGCCCGAGGAGAGCAGAAGGTCGTCCGTCGTCGATGAGTACATGCGGGATGAGGATGACGGGATGGACTCCATCATCGTCGCACTGGACACAGCTTCTCTCGTCGCGCCGCCGCCCCCACCGCCGCCGAAGCCTTCGTTGTGGGTTAAGCCGGCAAGGCCTAGGAGGGCCGCGCTTGGTCTTCCGCAGCCTAATGTTCAGGACTGGATGCGATATACCACTGTCGACGAGGCGCCGGCGCTAGGGACCTCTAGGAGAGAAGAGCCGGGCGCGGTGGTGTCGGCGTCGCTGTGGAAACCGACGGAGCCTGAAAGGAGACATAGCTCTCTCCTGTGGGGTCCCATGACTGCCTCTCCTCTCGTTGCGCCGAAGCAGAAGGCTTCGTTGTGGGCTCGGCCGGCGAATCCTGAAAGGGCCGCTCTAGGTCTTCTCCAGCCTGCTGTGCAGACCTGGATGCGCTATGTCGTCGTCGACATGGCCCCAGCACGCAGGGCTCCCAGGCGAGAGGAGCCAGTCCCTGTGACCTCGACATCGCTATGGAAGCCCGCGGAGCCAGTGAGGCAGCACTCATCGTCGATGTGGACTCCTGGGATCAAAACTCTTCTCCCAAAAGCTTCGCTATGGGCGAAGTCGACCAAACCCCAGACGGTTGCCCTCGGACTCCCCCAGCCGGATACGTGGGCCCGAATGCATGTCGTCGTCGTCGTCGACAGAGCTCCGGTGCGCAGAGCACCTAGACAGGAAGAGCCGTTGACGACAGAGTCAGCGTCGCTGTGGGAGCCTACGAAGCCAGTAACTGGGCGTCCTTCACTGCTATGGAGTCCTACAGCTACGACTCTCGCTGTGCCGCCGGTGGTCTGGCTGTGGGTCCACCCGGCGAAGCCTAAGAAGGCCGGTCTCGGGCTTCCTCAGCCAGATGCACGAGCCTGGGCGCGGTATATCGGCGACGACGGGGCTCCGGTGCGTGGGGCCCGTAGGCAAGTTGAACCAGCGTCGGTAGGATCATCGTCTTTGTGGGGGCCGGTTGAGCCGGTTATGAGGCATCCATCGTTGCTGTGGGGTCCCGTGGTGCCGAAGGAAACCACGCGGGACCCCAACTTCTCAAGTGTGTCCAGCGATGGACCAGTTGACGCCAAGGCGACCGCGGAGCACGCAGGCATGTCTGCCGAAGGCCCTGTCGCACCACTATACAGGGACTGCAGAACACCGGTGGCTTCTCCCGCAGACTGGGACGCCGCACTCCGCGAGGCGGTCGAGGCGAGCTATCCTCAGAGGACCAAGCCGGCGTTCGCGGATGATCAGGAGTGGGCTGCTGCCCTTGAGGAGGCACTGGCCCTGAGCAAAGGGAGTGGCCATAGCCATAGCCCAGAGACCACCTCGCGTCTGTGGTCGGAGCCGCAGAGTGCAAAGCTTGGCTCAGGCTCTCTCTGGCAGCCCGGCCAGACGCGGCTCGCATCGGACTTCGTGGCGCCAGAGAAGTCAGCAGCTCAAAGGCGACGGGCGCCCAGGGCTGAGCAGCCGCTGCCCGTGTTCTCGTGGCAGCGCGTGTGGCGGATCCAGGACGCTTCGGCCACGGGGAAGAGGAACTGGTTGGATGACTCGGCGAATAGTAGGTTCACGGGCATCTAGATAAGATATTAGAGCGGTGTTGTTTAGATATGCCTGTTGCTATCCGAGCCTGTGAAGACATGTGGGGGGGTAGTAGGACATGTAATCTTGTTCGAGCATAGTGGGGGTCGTGTCTAATCCACTCGTTTGCTATCAGCGGCTGTATTCCTGTTCGTCGTCTACATGCTTGCGCACCTCGTGATACTTCGTTGGCCTCGTCTAACAAACCTACTGAGTCCAGAGTCGAACCACACACAGGCTGAAACGTGCCAAGGGTCGTATTTAGGGAACCTTACGGATAGGGAAGAGGAATCTGCCGTGCTATTTCCATTACTGCAAAATCCTTCCTACCATCTACCAGGCTCGTACAAGTAGGCCCTGCTGGTCGCCGCGCCCTCCATAGCGCCCTTAACCGTGCAGTTAGAGTTGAGGAATGGGAACATCTATTGGTTGACGGAACGAGTGGAGTTGCCGGTATCGCCGGCAGAGTGGGGTCAAACCCCCTGGATACGAGTAGTAGGAGTAGGTTTCTAGATGGTCACAAAAGGCCGAAGGATGCCGTAACCGGCCCCCGGCCCCCGCTTGAAGCCCCTCATCACCTTATAACTCACCCGCTGCACCACGATATCCCAGCCGACAGCTACGATACAACAAGCACAGTACGCGTTGGAGAAGTCGACCCCTCAGTACACCTTACGCAGCAACGCAGATCTTACGCCATGGCGCCCAAGTTGATGTGGATCGGCCTCGGGAATATGGGGAGAGTAAGCAGCCGCTCACCTCACTTACACCGCGCCTCGCACGCCGTCTAACACATTGAAGGGCATGGTGCGGAACCTCGTCGAGAAGGCCCCTCTTACGGACCCCCTAATCCTGCACAACCGAACCCGGTCCCGCACCGAGGCCTTCCAGTCCTCCCTCCCGGACCCTTCGGCCGCCACCATCGCCGAATCGGTGGCCGCCGGCGTCGCGGCCGCCGACATAATCTTTACCTGCCTTGCTGACGACGACGCCATCAGCTCCACCATTGAGGAGGCGCTCCGGGGAGACGTCGAGGGCAAACTCTTTGTCGACTGCTCGACCGTCCACCCCGATACAACGACGGCGCTGGGGCGTCGCGTGGAGGAGAAGGGCGCCGACTTCGTCGCAGCCCCCGTGTTTGGCGCCCCGGAGATGGCAGATGCGGGCAAGCTTATCGCCGTCCTGGCCGGCACGGCTCCGGCCGTCGCGAGAGCGCGCCCTTACTTCAAGGGCTCAACCGCCTCCGCCGAGATCGACCTCTCCTCCCCCGACCAGACGGCCCAGGTTTCTTGGGCTCGCGCCTTGGCCCTCAAGGTCCTCGGCAACACTTTTGTCTTCAACATGGTCGAGCAGCTGGCGGAGGGTTTCACCGCCGCCGAGAAGTCTGGCCTCGGCACGGCGCCGCTCAGGGCGTTCGTCGAGGCGGTGTTCCCCGGCCCGTATGCCGCGTACGCCGAGAGGATGCTTAGCGGGGATTACCACACGAGGGAGGAGCCGCTGTTTGCCGTTGACCTCGCGAGGAAGGACCTCCGGCACGCGGCGAGTCTTACGGGGGCGGCCGGGGTGAGGATGCCCGCTGCCGAGGCGGCGGATAGACATCTTGCCAGGGTGAAGGAGAGGCAGGGGCCTAAGGGGGATATGGCGGGGATTTACGGCGCCGTGAGGGAGGAGGCCGGGCTGAAGTACGAGAACTGCTAATGGGTGTTTTGGGACGGTCGGGTGTGCGCGGAAGCCACTTCGGTACTGTAGTAGCCTGCCTACCTCGTTACACTAGTGCGGCCATTCAACCCCACCTGAGTATGTAATTGCCCCGTGCGGAACGTCCCGATGGCGACCAAGGCCCGTGAGCCGGATGACTAAGCACACTGCACAAGACAGCTTCGCGACTTGCTGGACCTCTTGCTGTGCTTCCATCCCCCCAAGGCTCCCATCCCATCGTCGAAAGCGCCACCACGGAAGTATCTTGACCGCAACAGCAATCATGGGCTTGTAAGGATCCCCCGTCATCGGCCTGCCCCGAGCCTGTTCCCTCTTCCGTCTTCGCCGCATGACCCCGAAGCTAACGCAAGCCCAACACAGCCTCGTCATCTTCTTCGTGCTCGCCGTCGTGGCGGCCGCGTCGGTGGGCACCTACGTCTTTGTACCGCGCTTCTGCCCCAAGGACACGCAGCTGTTCGTCGGTCCCCAGCTCCCCATTCCCGGCACTTGTTTGCGGCTATCGAGCCTCCGCTTCTGCCCTCTCTAGTCTCCGGGTCCAGCTGCTGACAATGGCCCGTGATCTAGGATCTGGCGCTCCTCGCTGATAATGGCATTCGTATGCTGCTATCTTATGTGGGTCATAACTTACCTCGCGCAACTGCATCCCCTCGAGATGCCCAAGCGGAGCACCCTCCGCGCCTGAGACCGTTCGATTCCAATCCCAATTTCGATTCCGATACCCGCGCGCGACCTGGAATGCGTGATTTTGGTCGCCAGATAAACTCGAGGTGGTGGAGCGTGGTGATCTGGAAGTAGTTGGCGGTTCCCGGGGCGTGAAAAGACCGGCCTGCGGGCCCGATGCGTTGTGTCGCTTGGAGGGAGAGGAGAGCGAGGCGAGCGAGGAGACGTTTCTTATTTGTTTTGGGCAACTTGGTTGGGCGGGGCGTTCGGTTTTTTTTTTTTTTTTTTTTTTTTTTTTTGGGGGGGGGGGATACAAGGCTTGTTCGTTGCCCTATGGCTCGTTATACCATTGATAGGACAGGAATGTCGCGCATACTTGCATCGTGCTTCGTTTGCTTCGGGCGTGGGAGTAGTGGATTCGGAGACAGTGACGCATGACACCTGGCCACGCAATAGTGCGAACCGCAAAGTGCCTTGAAAGGATACAGCTAGAACGTGCAGCATCTACTTGACCCCGGCCCACAGCTCCGCAAGCCATCCCCCAACCCCCCACAGCGCCCGAAGGCCCAACCCATCATCCACCCCGTCGATTCCCGCCGCCGCAAAGACCGCCCTCCCGACCCCCCACCTCGCCAAGGCGCCAATCCCCGCCAACAGCGCCGCGACGCCATACGAGCAACCGAGCAATATTCTGAGCGCCTCCACGTTGTTGGCCACGACGGCCCATCCGAGGGAGCGCGCGGCAGCGGGTACATCGTACTCCCATATCACCATAAGGATGGGGAAGAGCTTCGTCGAGGAGGAGACGAGCAGGGCGGTGGAGACGGAGTTGGGGCGCGGGTAGCGGGGGAGAAGGCCGAGTGCGGGAAGGGGCGAGAGGGCGGTGGAGGTCAGGAGGCGGATGGACATGTGGAAGGCAAGGGTTGAGAGGGTGCAGTGGAGGACTGGGCGTATGTTAGTCCCTGGGCCGTCGAGTAAGGGGGGGAGGAGGGGAGGCCCAAGGGAGAAGCGGACGGGGGGGGGGGGGACTTACGGAAGAACATATACTGGATGATGATGGGTTGCTGCGCGAGTTGATTGAGGACGTGGCTCGAAGCGGGGAGCCCTTGCTTCTCTATGCGCGCCCACGTGAGGTAGACGTCGAAGAGAAGGAGCAGGACGCCGAGGCGGATGATGGAGGGCTGGGCGCTGTCAGCTCGCGGCACCCGTAGGGCGTAGGGGGCGTACTCACGTCAAACTGGTCGTTCTCGCGCATCAGGGTGTTGTGCAGCAAATGCCGGTACACCTATCCCGTCAGCCCCGTCTTACCCCTACCCTGTTCGCAACCGACTCTTCTCTTTTCGAAACGCAGAGGCTCGCGGCGTGGGAGCGACTGTGAGGCAGCGATGGGCGGTGGACACTCACCTGCGGCTTGATGAGAACCAGGTCGATAAACATGACCACAAAGTCATGCTCGACATACTTGTCGCAAAAGTTGCCGCACGCCCGGCATACCGTCAGCCGGATGTTGTGCCCCTTGGCCCTCGCCGCGCCCGAGTACTCAGTCCATAGCGTCTCGACGGGGTGCCGGCACTCGATGCAGATGGGCATCTTGCTGTATTTCGCGCGCCGGTCGTCTTTCCTGGGGGGCGATGATTGTCACCGGGGCGCGTTCGTCATCGTGGAGGCCGGAGGGTTCAATCTTATCCGGCGGTTTTCAGAGCTGTAAGCTCAGCTTGATGTGGGATTGGCAGGTGAGACGGTAGCTTGTTGCCGGTGCGTTCCCGCCTTGGCATGTGCTGGCGTCTGCCGGGGCCCGGCTCTACTGGACCAAGCAGCCCACATGCATAAAACGGATCCGTCGCGGCTAGGTTCTAATTACAACAACCTCCCGGTGTCCTGTATGGCGCGCAGTATTTGTAGATGAAATCAGTGCTTAGCCTCTATGTACCATTCCTTAAAAAGAAAAAAAAAAAAAAAAAAAAAAAAACAAAAAAACGCCCTTGCCCATGAATACCAAAAGCAGACCTCGAGCCAAGTCGAGTGAAACTAATCGCCGCCCCAATCTCGTGTGATGGACAAAAAGTGGCCTCTTCCCTTCACCTAATGGAAGGCAATGCACGCGCACAGACTTTAGTCGTCTTTGTTTTTCGCCCTCCTCGGCGCGCTTGCCTCCGGTCTCTCAGCGGGAGACCTCCCGTCCTCACTATGTGTGTCCGCAAGCTCAATGAGATCACCCCTCTCCTCGCCAGCCTCTCTTGTCGGCGTCCCTGGCCTCTTCGACAGTGCGCCCCTTAACCACGTCTCCACCGCAGCAGCCGCGCGGTCAAGACCGGACCCCTGTCTCGACAAGTCCGCCGCTTCTCCACTCGGCGCCTCGGCGACGGCGCCGCCCTGGCCCGAGAACCCCAGCTGCGCCGTCTCGGCGCCTGTGACAGACATGGAAGGGAGCGAGTCAAGTATCAGCGCGGGGAAGTGCTTCTTTGCCCATGAGTTGAGCGGGTCCTTCTCCGGGCCCGGCGCCCGTACATTACGGTTTAAAGAGCCGATCCCCCCCGGCTGCCGCATCCAGGGCGGCCGGGCATCCGCGCCGGCGCTCCCCATCCTGCTCCTGCTGCGTGACGATGCAGGCGTCGACATGCCGCCTGAACCAGCCGCGAGGCCGGTCGGCCGGTTGCTGAGGAGGCTCTGCCTTCGAGATGATACGCCAGGCCTGTCGTCGGCGCCGTCCCCAGACACTTGTGTAGTGCTCTGCAAGTCGCTGCTTAACCGAGGCGTAGACGCGGGAGACACGGTAGACAGGAGACTCTTTTTCCTCCGCGGGCGAAAGTAGCCAAACGACTTCTTTGATATCCGCCCAATCTCCACGGGCTCCTCAAACGAATCGATCGTGACCCACCGCACGTGCGTCCACGGCTTGTCCGGATCCTCCTGTTTAGACTCCTCCTGCGCCGCCGAGCCGTTCGCGCGCGGCGGGCCGAATATATCCTCGGCTTGCTGCTGCATGGACATGGTTCCCCTCCACCCATAGTCATCCTCTACTTCAGGCGTTGGCGCGAGCAGGTCTGTCTCCTCCGCGGCGTCCGTCGGTGCGGCACACGGTCGGCCCTTGACCTCGCATGCGTCCACCGGGAGCGCGACCCACTTGCGCGTCGAGATGCTATCGCGAGACCACAACCCATTGACCCTCTTGAACTGGTCATCCCTGCACCCGTACTTTAATATGATGCCGGCGTACGTGTCGACGGGCTGCACGTGGTGGATATAAGCGTGCACCTCGTCCGCCTCCGTGTCGCTGGCCCGCCGTGAAAGATCGTCCGATGTCCTCGCCTTGAACTTCCCCGAGATGTCGAGTCCACCATTGACGCCGTCGTAGCTCTCAAGGACGCTGGCCGTCCTCGCGGCCGTCAGGGCAGCCTCCCTCTCCGCCATGACCCCCGCCCCTACATCCTGTATCGTCGGCCTCGAGCTCGCCGTCCGCTCCTGCGCCCACGGCCTCGTCCGGCTACCATCCCGTCTCCCAGCGCGGCTCTGCTGTCGGGGCGTCGGGCTGGGGCTCGTCCCACGGGACAGCCACCCCGTCGCGAGGTCCTGGACCGAGTTCCAGCTCGCGGTCCACGACCCGTCTAGCAGCCCCGCGCCGAACCCGCTGGCGGGGCTCTTCCCGCTCGCGCTCGGGCTCCGAGAGGCGGATTCGCGGGGTCCGACATCTAGTCTGCGGGAGGGGACGGGGCTCGCGGAGCGGAGGGGGGTGGAGGAGCCGGAGGCGAGGCGCGGGGTGGCGCGGGTCGCTGAGGGATCTCGAGAGGGGGGCTCCGCCCCGACGCTTATAAGCCGGCGGTTGCGGGACCTAACGGAGGAGGCTTCGGCGTCGTTGGCGGAGAGGAATGTCGACGACATGGGAGCGCCTTCAAGGGTGGGGATCGTGTCGGATCCAGGTACGTCGGTTTGGAAACGAGAGGCAAGACCGCCGTTGGTTCCGGCGGCGGCGACTCAGACGCCCTCCCGCCGGGCGAGTATGGAACCTAGGCAGGTGGCCGCTCGAAGCGTGGATGGACGGGCGATCATAGGAGCGCCGGGGCGGGGATGGGCGGTGTCGGCGTAGGCATTGGCGTCGGGTCGGGAGGCGCCGTGGGAGTCGGGGGTCCGGCTCGACTCGGAATGCGCGGATCTAAGGGCGGGAGACGACGTTGGTCTGGTAGAACAAGATAGTGCCCGTTTGTGCTGCCAAGATGAAGAGGTGTTAAAGTTGCCAGAAGTCGGTCGTCGCGTGCCGGACAGGGGTTGTCGTTGGTTTGGCGGGTCGGCTACGTAATAGCTCCTGACCCCATGAATTCCACTTGTGTCAGGGGGTATTTGTTCGATTTTCACCGGCCGCGCCGCAAGAGACTCTTTAGTGTCAAGAGTATAGCGAGACAAAACGACGACTACGACGGCGAGGGGCTTGAAGACGGTGGCGTTTGTGGGGGAGGCTTTTCCGGGTATGAACTGGTCCAAGAGCTGCGCTTTCTCCTTGTCGGAGCTGACGACAGCCCAGTGTAGCGGTCGGGCCCCACGCGAGTCAGCACGGGGTCCCTTTCAGCGGCGTCTGTCACCTTAACGCTAGCGCTCAGCACGTTCAGTCCCAATTAGTGGGCTGCAACAGTGTCTCTTGCGTGGGTCCCCACGGGGGGCCTGCTATTGTCAATAACGCCGCCATCGGACAATCCAGTTATGAATGCGGCTTCCAGGCAGCCGGCAGTTTGTGGTCCCACCTATTACAGATCCGGGACATGCGCGAAGGAGTTAAACCGTCCTCCGTATAATGATCCGTCTGGTCATAAAAAGAAATATATATATGTGTATATAAAAACTAAAAAAAAAAAAAAAAAATCAAAGATAAAAATAGGGGCCCCGGGGGTCAGAGGTTGCGGAAGGGCCTCCTGCCGATAAAGGGAGCGTTGCTGATGCTGGGGACTCCGGGTCTGAATGCCTCACAAGTAATACGTGCAAGTCCCACTGGCCAGTTACTGTATCAAGCCTCGCCCCGGCCGTATCCATTACATGTTGCATCTGGCCAAGTGAAAAGTCACTACATGTTTGGTGTCGTTCACCACCGCTCGATATTCTTTGCGCGCTTCAGTTCACCATGTTCTCATCATTTTAACCGTCCTAGTTAGTTCGCCCGCAATCCCACCCAGATATACATACATCCAGCAAGCACGCCAATAACGACGGAGATGCTCCCGAAATTACTTCGCCCCTCATCGGCACCCCTTCATTCGCTAACCCCTGGTCCCCTAAACCACGGAGACCACAAGCACTGGACCCGCCTGTGACTTTCTACAAGACGATTTCAAGCATGAGAGTTGCGTCGTGGATAGCCGCGCTCGCGCCACTAAGACATGGGCATATCCATGTTCATATTGTTCGAGTCCGCATTTATGCCGAAGAATTGGAACCTGTCAACATCAGCACGCGACCACAACCCTTGTTATGAGCACGATGACATCTTACCAGTCTTCGACATTCAGCGCCGTGGGTATCGCCTGTCCAGTCCCGGAGCCAGTACTCCAGCTGTCGCTTGGGCTCTCGCCCTCCTGCATAGCCGTGTCGAAGTTGGTCTGCCATAGGTTTCCCATCGGTACCCCGTATCCTGTCATTTCCGGGTGGAAGACGTTATTTTTTTGCCGAATCTGACTGGTGTCGAAGAAGGCCTTACCCGCATCATGATGAGGCTGCTGCTGCTGCTGCTGCTGTTGCGGCTGCTGGTGGTGCTGGAAGTGCTCGTTTCCTTCCCCGACCTGCCCGGAGACTCCACTCGGTATGCCTGCGCCCGGTTGCACCTGTGACACGAGGTTTGGATCCACGTTCTGTTGGCCTGGCTCCGGCGATAGTTGGGGAAACGGTACGACGCTACTTTCCGGGAAGAGCTGATCGGGCTGGAAGTTCTCCCAGAGGGCCTGCGATAGGTTTGGTGAGTTCCGTGTGACCAAGTAGAGATCCGGCGGGGTCCCTGGAATAGAGAATGACGGGTTAAACGGTGTTGTTGGCCGTGTGTGCGGGCGGGACGTCCCTCCCATGAAAGTGTCAGTACTCTGTCGGGGGGCCTCGGGCGCCGACGTTGGCGGCGGCATGGCGCTAGACTCCGCCTTCAGGTTTGGCGAATCTGGTCTCGACCGTTCATACGGCTCCCCAGGCCCGGGTGTGTTGCTGACCTGGTAACCCATCGTCATCTCTGTGAACTTGCGCTTCGTCGCGTCCATGGCCCGGTTCTGCTCAAGCTGAGCAAGGCTCTGCTGTGCCCTCTTGTGCCTCTTTCCCGTTGCCTTTTGTAGCTTCTCCTCCATCCCCTTGTTGCCGAGGACAGCCTCGAAGAGGGTGTGGACCATCTTCCCCACGATCCACACACGAGACACGTCCTTCAGCGCGTTCATGCAACTCCGTAGCCGGTCCTGGGTAACCTGCTGGATGGAGGGAACCGGCGACCTCATCTGGTAGACGTGCATGATGAGGGCGGAAAAGAGGCTGTACACGATGAACGCGGGACAGTATCGAAGTTCGCCACGGGCCACGAGGTTCTCCACTATGGACGTGATCATCGCTGCGGCTTGGAAGGCGATGTTGCGCGACGGGTATGGAGACTCGAGTGTGGCTTGCGACGAGCCACTAGGCGGCATGTGGGCGCGGTGGAGGAGGCAGAGCGTGGTGTAGTAGTTCGCGTGAAGTAGGGCTGACCAGAAGTGATGTCGGGGCATTTCCCAATACACAATCTTTGGACAGTTTTGGAGCCAGTCCGCCAGGGCCATGTCGCTGTGGGTCAGATCTATCGCCGTTTTCGGCCTGCCCTTCGATGCCACTGAGTATTGTTGTGATAATACCAGGCCCATAATCTCGCAGAGCTTAACGTATTGTAGGAAGAACTGAACGTGAGCTGGGTCCGGCGGGTAGTCGCTCGGCTTATCGGGCTCGTCTTCTATGAAGTCCTCTTCGGTGACCATATCGACATCCGAGTCGTCGAGGTTGATGTGGACCGGCCTGCCCAGCGCGACGGCGGTTGACCTGTCACGCGTGAAGAGCGTCCACCAGATTCTCTTCCAAAGTCGTTTATCAGCGGTGCTCAGCTGAGAATGGTCAACGCTGCGGTGCATGCCGGAGCCCTGAGCGACGATGGTGGCGACCCTGCTCCAGTAGAAGACGTTTTTTGTCACGTCCTCCGGCCCTTCCCAGTACCAGCCCATTAGCAGCAGCGACTGTACTATGGTGACTCTGTCGTCCTCGTAGTTGGCATCGTATAGGGCCTTCGCCCTCTTGTAAAAGGTTAGCGCAGCCGGTGTCGTCGAGCCACCAGAATCCATCAACTGCGGGTTGTTGCAGACGCGGGAGCCGGCCAAGAGGACGGCTTGTAAGAGGAGGAAAGACGGCGGATTCTTCGGGTCGCGATATTGCCTCATAAACCGAGTTCTGTTAATGACAGGGACGATGGGGTGTATCCATGTGAAGTAAGAATCGATTAGTTCGTCACATAGCGCGCGAGGCGGTAGAAGGAACGCTCCCCGCTGGTGGAGTATCTCGATTTCGACGTTATCAAGTTCGGTAAGTCGCGCCCTGGAACCTTTAACGTTCTCCGGAAGGGGGTAGTGCACCACATCCTCAGACCCTTGGCGATCGTGGACTAGGAGAGTAAGGTTCGAGGATTCGCCAAGGTACGCAACCCTCCCCGCCTCGGTGATGGGAGCCCTGGTGAACTTGGGCTTCATAACAAGGTTCACGTATGTCCCATTGTCCACATGGTCTTTTTGAGCCTGAGCTTCTGTGATGAGGGTCGAGGGCGTTCCTTCGTCGGTGTGGGTCACGGTCGAGGGAATGGTTCTCTGCGAGAATGAACCTGCTCTGCCACTTAGGGTCCGCGAAGGGAGCGCCGTCTCTTTGGCGGCACCGCCCCGTTCACTTCGGTCGCTGTGTCTCAGTGAGTTCGCGATTAGCCACTGTGCCTCTAATGGATAGGGTTACGGAGATTGGGCAAAACGGGCTTTTCAGTTGGGTTGGCAAAAACGAACCTATCCTCCTTTTCTGTGCCCGCAGTCTGCCCCTTCTTTCGCTTCGGGACTGGGATGCGGCATTCGATCTGGAACGCAACGCAGTTCGTGCAAGGTACACCAAGGCTCGCCGCATCGCACCGAACCTGTTTGGCTGTGAGCTTCGACGATAAACCAGGGTTTCGAGCAAGGGCGGGGCGTCATACCTTTCTTGCGTGGCATGTCTAGCAAGGGCCAAAAGTTAGTATGACGCATTCCCAATGGCATGAGAAGCATGTCCTGTGCTGCTACGCCCGCACCGCTGGTTCGCGATATCCGGCGCTCGCGCAGCGCAAAGCAGAGGTTAGGCGCCATGCGGGGCACTTGATGAAATCAAGAACGTACCTCGCATGCTCTTGACGCTCGTTGCCTGCTCGCAGAATTAGCCACACCATGCTATAACGGGGTTCCGGTCCGCCTGAACCCACGAAGCTACATACCTTCGGAAGCTCGGCTGTCCTGTCGCGGTCGTCGGCTGCCCGGTGTTCTTAGACGGGCCAGAGCCTGCAGAGTCGGCCGGAAGCTCGCCGGTGGTTGCCGGAGGCGAGCTCGAGGACCCCTTAGTCGACGCGGTAGACTCAGCCACCATACTCGTATCCACGTCCATCGAGAAAGTTGTGGTGAGAGAGCACTGGAGACGGATAGCAGGGCTCAACGCCGTTATCCGGCGGAAGCCGAGTAAAGGTGGCGGTGGGAAGCGGGCGACGGGACGACGGCAAGTGGTGCGTGGTTTGAATCGGACGGAAGCTACTGTCGCAACGGCATCGAGAGTCCGGGAGTGGAGGAAGGAAAACCAGCAGGACGGTGCTCAGAGTCAAGGGGTGGAATTCAGGTTCAGAATTCGGCGCCGGAGTTACTGGAAGCTTGTGGATCGCGGTGGAGGCGGGTGGGGAGGGAGAATGGAGAGGGGGGGCGGGTGCCAAGTACGAGGTATGGACGAACGCCTGAGAAATCGAAAGGGCCTGGATGAATTGAGGAACCGGCCTCACAGCGCTGCTCGGGGTATGGCTCAGGCGCCTCTCTTCATTTCAAAGGGGCGCTAGCGTGCGTGTTCGCAGGCCCCGGTACCACGTTAGTTTCATGTGGAACGACGATTGTGGAGGGGAGCATATGTTGCGCGGGAGCGGATTCAGTGGAGATCAGCTAGCGGCGGTACATCGAGCGCCCGCTACACCCACGGCATGGCGTGTATCATAGTTCCACCGACTCTCCGGCGGGCACGTCCAGGCGAAGTTCCGAATGACAAGCCACAGCATCAAGCTTAGCCTGGGCGAAACCCAACGCCAATGGTCACGCTTGATTAGCTTCCCACGACACAGGAAACGATGTCAAGTGAGGCTCATCCAACACGAGCACGGCGGGCGGAAGGGTGCCTAGCGATGTCGATTCCTTTGCCACCAAAGGCAATACAGCGCGCTTGAAAGAGCCCGGGGCGCTCAAGAACTTGACCTCACGAGACCAGTCACACCGGCATCGGCCAAGGCCTACTTGTAACAAGGGGCTCAAGCCGTGCTTGATGCAGGGAGTGGCCGCAACCAATTGTCCTGACCCAATTTTCGGGATGAACTTGGGCAAGCAGAGCAAAACGGGCGAGGGGCAGCCGGAGAATGGCAAACTCCACCGCAACCGGCGTGAGCTACGGATGACGAAGTACTCAACGGAGACAGGATAATGAGTTAGATGATACGTGGGGAAGAGGGGAAGGAAAAGACAGAGGGCCGGGGGGAGGGGGTGGCCACAGTCCATCCTCCGCAGACGTCATCTGCGCGGAAAGGTTCGGGGTACCGGGTGGCTTTTGGCTCTCGGGCCTGGTCCCCCAATCGGGAGTAGTTTGCGTGGGTGTCTCCAGGTCTAGCCCGCATCTACTCGGTATTCCAGCATCTCGTAATGGGGGGTATACCACCGCATTCGCGTTGAATTAAGCCCCTCGCTTGAAACGCGACTAACGTCCAGTTCACAGAGATTATGCTGGCGGCCGTAAGCGGGCATCGAGGGGGGTGCATAGTTCGGGAATTTCAGGAGACAATAGCGGAATACACCCGATGGACCGGGAGGAAGCGGAGCAATTCTCTGGGGTCGACGAGGTACCTTCCCTTTCCCCGGGGTTTTTGCCACGAGACGACCCTGGCTTGTGATCATGAACCAGGGTAAAACTGAGGAATGGGTAGCACCTCTGAGCAAATGCAATGGCAGGATGACCCGACACGCGGTCGCGTAGGCTGCCTCAAAGGTGTACGCAAACAAAGGGTATTGTCCAGTCATGTGCAACTGAGCCAAGCTCACAAGGGATTGGCATGTGAAAACACTGACGCAGAACGTGGGTTCTTCGACGGGTTTAGCCAACCAAGTTATCGCGAAAACCCGGAGCAACGCCCGAATTCGGAACCATTCCCAGGCCCCCCGGACAGAGCGGGATCTCAATGTAGACGGGGGTTGGAGGAGGGGTGCGGAGTAATTAAAACCTGGGGTTCGCCGTCTGCGCGAGGGAGGGTAGCACTATCCTGCGCTACCTCGTGCTCCTTTTTCTTTCCTGTTTTCAAAATTTGAGGCGCAGCTCCAAACACTGTACCCTTACCCTTAGTCGATCAGGAGGGGGAAATTCTTGTCTGCCTTCTCCTCTGCGGGCCGTGATAGCTCCTTGCATTCCTCTCGCCCGAAGGCGATTCGAATGCTGGGGAAGCGACGACCGAGCCTGCAAAAGGAACATGAGAGCGCGAGCCCGTCCAATCCGCTCCATGTCCTAAATAAACCCGGCGCCGCATTCCCAGGGTCGCAATGCACAATTCTTTGCCCCAGATCCCGACCCCATGGGGCACACGGAGCTGAAAGGGGCCGGCAGCCGTCGGACCATCCTGTCGCGCCAGCGCAGTCAGCGCTACGGTACCTCGTGTGCATTTCCCCCCCGAGTGACCGTAACTGCTTCTGGCTTACTCCGCGCGTGGTAACTGTTGAAGCACACCCCTTCTCGCACAGTCAACAGACTTATCATCCAGAGGAGGGAGGTCCCGAACGACAATCTGCACAAGCGCACAATTGACACATGCCGCCACGAAGCTAGCCAGTTATGCCCCTGACTTACGCTAGCGGCTTGGTTCCCCGCACATCAGGCAGTAAAACCGGATCTTAGCGCTCTGCCTGCCGATCGAACAATGTGAGAGAAGCCCACTTCGTTTCATTTTTTTTTCTGAGCACGGGGACACTTGCTCAGTTGCAAATATCGCGGGAGCGACCGAGACATCGGGTTTCTCGCTCGCTGACAAAGCACGTTTCACGAGACAGAAAGTTACCGAGGCATTTACCCAGTTAGGAAATAAGGCTGAGGGAAAAAAGGGGAAAACCAGGATGTTCCCTGCCCCTGGCCAAGATGCGGCGCGCTGCCAGGACGCGGCAAGCTGCGACGCGAACCAGGGGAAATCACACCTCGTCTGCATTGCCGGCGCACCCGGAGTCACCAAACGGGTCTAGATTACGTCGTAATATCATTCCGTATGTTATATTATGTGCAGTTTTGCCAGAGCACATTCCGACCCATCAGGGTCTCGTGGGAACTGCGTCATTCCCGGTCGCCCCCTTGGCGGATTACGCATGTGATTCTAGCTAGCATCTCACCTCCACGAGGAGGCCCTCGACTTCCTATTAGAAACTGTCCCATTCGTCGCGCTCTCTTTTGTCCCGTCCACCTGTTCCGCCGTCCCGACGTCGGCGCCCTTGTCAATGTTCTGGGGGACGTCATCCTGCGACACCTCCATCCCGGACGTGAAGAAGGCGCTGACGCCCTCCAACGCCGCGACAAACACGCAAAGCAGGCTGGCAATGACAAAGTGACTAATGGTGGACCCGATCTCGAGCCACGAGCCTTCATCTTTGACCACCCAGAAGAAGTAGAGCGTCAGGATGTCGCTGATCACCGTGGATACCATGAGGAGCGCCGACGGCGCCACCCCGAGTCGCTTGTTCAGCACACCCAGGTTCGCCGAGATGATGGCGAAGGGGATCATGAGCTTGACGATGAGCAGCGCGCCCTGCGCGAAGGGATCAAAGATCGGTATCAGCCTATAGACACTGTCCAGGCTGAAGGCCGTGACCGACGCGATGTTGCCCGTGCTGAAGAATGCTGACTGGAGGAGGACGAAAAAGAAGAGCGCGACTCTGCCATCCGCAAGCTCAAGGGGCCGATTCTCCGGCACACCCTTCGCGGTATTGGCCGAGCGGTTCGATTGCCGGTTAGCCGGGCCCTTGGACGCCGATCTCTCCCTGTAGGCGCGGTGCTCTAACCCCACCCACGCCACTAACGTGATAGAAAAGGCGACGTAAAATAGCCCCTCGTAAGAGATGGTGAGGAGAACGAAAGTCGGCGCGCACGTGAGAAACATAACCAGCAGGCGGTGCATGTAGTGATTATTGGGTTGCAATCGGTGCGCAAAGGGCATGAAGAGAGGGACAACAAGGACGACCCAACCCACGACCTGGTTGCCGAGGGGGAGGCCCTCTTTCGCCTGCAATGACAGGGCGCTAGATCGCGTGACGATCATGGCCAACATGACAAACCCGATCTAGAGGACACGATTAGTTAGCAATGGGGAACAGCTCGCATTTCAGATGGCCTGGCATACCTGTATTCCAATCACTGTCCGGCTGATCAAGAGATTTGAGGAGTCTTTCCCCTTGTCGGACTTCTGCGGTGAGAACCCAGATAGTATCGTATCCTCGAAGGCAAGATACAAAAGGCCAACAAGGACCATTGAGACGCCACCGCTCATACTAGTGACGCGTGTTAGTCGCACTATTGTAGAAGGACTCGGGGGGTTCCACCTTACATCAGAGAGACACTCTCCGTCTTCATGGCTGGGAGGACGGTGAAGGTGCTCATGACGACGCACGAGACGACCCACAACCCTGAGAGGGCGGCGTACTTCCGGACAAACTTGACCCCATACGTGAGGGGCCAGAAGGCACCGAGCAGATACAAAACAGTTAGAAGCTCTCGATGAATGTAGCCCACAGCCTATAAGTTCTAGTTTAGCCGTGGAACATGGAGAGCAACTGTAGCTCGTAAGGAGGCATGCAGGACTTACCAAGGACACAATCACACCAACATACAGAACTATGTTCAAGACGAACGGAACCAGTGTTGCACTGGACTGAATGTGACCAAGAAGGACCTTCCTCCCCTGCATCAAGCTGTTCCTCCGCGCGTAGACCTCCTCCCAAAACATAACCGGGAAGAAGGCATATGCGTAGTAGGCGAGCGGTGACTTTGAGATTATGAACGACGCATACAGGGTCACGAGGACCGACGAGAACGCGACGTTGCTAGCAAATGATCTCGATGCCGGGGTGGTGCTCTGGAGGACGTGGAGGTCAATGACCGTCGTCAGGCCGAATGCCATCCACCCAAGGTAACCAGCGGTAATCAACGCCCTGAGGAAGAGCCAGTCGTAAGTCTGGAGGTATCTGAGCCCCTGGAGGCCGAGCTGCATGAGTGAATCGGACTCCTCAATGGCCTCCTCGTACTTTCCGGAATTGACCAGTTTCTGAATCGAGGCGAGCCGGTCTTCTGGCAGATGTCCCTCACCACTGAGCGGGTGGAACGGGCGGTATCGCAGTTCCGCCTTCTTCTTTTTTTCCTCCTTGACTCGATACATCTCCAGTATCCCGCGGGCATTGGTCAGAGACGCCTCGGCTTTCTCCTTGTTGTTAGCTGAGAGATAGGAAAGGGGGAGCTCGCCCACAGAGTTGCCGGGGAAATCGGTGCCTATCAGATACGTCATGAGCGCAGCAATATCCGCCTGGTTCACGTCGTGTCGTTGGATGTGGTCAAGTCCCCACTCGGCCGAGTACTCATCGTGGCCTGGGGCGATAGTACCCGGGGTGAGGACTGGTTTGGCAATTCCAGAGCCCCAGGTAATTAGGGGCGTGCGAGTGTTGTCCGGATGGCCATCCCCGTGGCTGCCCCAATCACTCATGCCATGGTCGGCGGTGAACACAAAGGCCGTACGGTCGTCGCCATAGAAACTCTCGATAAGCTCCACGATCTCCTTGACACCCTGGTCAACGACCTGGAGGTTGTGCAGGTATTCTTTCGAGTATGGGCGATACGAATGCCCCGCAGTGTCTAGGCCGAGGAGATGAAGGAAGAAGACAACCTCCTTTTGGCGTAGAGCTTTGCTGAGCTCCTCATTATGCTTCGCCTCGGCGAAGAACTCCTTAACATGATCAAAGACCCAGTAGTCGAGGTTTGTCGAATCCTGAGAGAAGTCCTCGAACTCGTGTCCGTACCAATGAGCGTCTACGCGCCCCGGGGTGGCGCCGTCTTGGAACATTGGTAGGATGTCGGGACTGCCCCAGCTCCACGTATGGCTGCTCCGGTTAAAAACGCTGTCGAAGTTGACTGGGTTGTGCTTCCAACCTGTCATGACGGCCGAGACATCCTCGTACAGGCCGGCAATGAGCGCGACATGGCCAGGGCGGGACTCCGTCGGGACACGGGTGTGCGAGACGCCAAAGGTACCATGCTCGAGAACGCGCGACCGTAGATAGGGAGCGAGCGGTCGAGGAACGAGGTCTTCGTCGGTCTTGGGGTAGGGATCGGGAAAGGAGAGGAACGTCTTGTCGGCGCGAAGGCCGTCGCCTACGACGGGGACGCGTTAGATGTGTACTAGTGAAGGCACGATGGAGCCATGGCCCTCGGGGACTATACTCACCTACGAATAGCACCAGACGGTCGGCTGGGGGCTGCGCATTAGGACCCTTCCTGTCAACCTTGAAGAGTCGCATGCCCGACACAATGGGGCTGACGAAGTAGATGTCGAATATGGACAAGATATATACGAGGTGAAAAGCCACGGCGATGGCCAAGTAGGCAAAACGAGTGATGCCCGCCATGTCTGCGGCTGCAAGCAAAATATGGACTAAGGGATGGAAGGGGCGCCAATTCGGCTACCGGGACGAGAGACGGGTGACGCGAGTGAGTTGTGGTGAGCGAAACGGAGGGAGACGGCGGAAGCGTCGGTTTCGGCTGCATCCATTGAGGCGCGCGGTGTCGCGAGTGGGCTGGCTCGACTCTTCCGGGGAGCCCGGTGACTTCAGTATTCCCGCTATCTCCAGTTATGACTCTGCTTGTCTTTCCTGGTGTTGCTGGGCCTGCGGAAGGGCTCTTTGGCGGGTAACTGAGGATGGTTGCCGGCCGAAGTCCACGTGGGGAATTGAACTGACCGAGACGCGACGCCAACCAAAAACCGGCCAGTCGCGGCAGCGGCAGCTACTTTTTAAGGACAAGACCCTCCGGGTCCTCGTCCACCCGAGAGGTGCCTCTGGGATGTACTCCCACCCCACCCCGCGTTAAAAAGTTCCCGTAATGAACAGCAATGCATGGTATACACCACCACAGATGCGATGCTTTCCACGCGACAGTCGGTTAATACACGTGTTATCATGAAACGTCACAATATCAGGCCTCCCAGACAAGCATCGATCTTCCTCAAGCCCCAACGCGCACCTTTATGGGTATATAACAGCAGATTAGAAAACCGAAACAGCCCAACCCCGTAATTCATACCATCGGTCGAGACCTCGCCAGCTCGTCTCTACCGCACCGGCTAGCCGATCGCACGAGCGCGCCATCGCCTCGAAAAGCTTCCTCCATTACGCCGTCGCATGCACACATTCCCCATCATCCCAATTCACATCAGCCAGCCCCAACGCGCATCAACTCCGTTGTTTCCTGGGGTATCTCGCGCTATCGAAACCAGAACACAAAGCAATACTCGGGCAGCTTATTCAAACTACGTCGCACTCACTCCACCTGCTCCATAAGCGCCTTCGTGACCCTAGAAAAGAACTTCGCAGCGTGAGGCCGAGGGAATGTAATGTCCTCGGCGAGGTAGTCGGGCAGCATGTCGATGAGGTCCCTGTCTCTGCTCGGATTAAGCTGCGGTAGATAGGTGACCTGCGCCTCTTCGAATCCATCCCCGCTGATGTCGGTCTCGATGGAGAGCTTGAAGTGGAGGGCTGGGGTCGAGGGGTTAGCACATGTGCCAGCATGTTGACCACCATCTATGCACTTACTTCCATTTCTCCCCGTTTGGAGACAGTCGTAGACGTCCTCTTTGCCGTGCTTGACCCCTCTCACAATCAATCCCGTAAGGTCACTATACAGGTCCTCCTTCATCTGAGCGGTCTGGATCACCTCGGAGTTGACCGCGCTGCGCATGCCTTGGCTGTTACCCTTGACGGCGCTGCCCGGAACTTTGGCGAGCGCAGCTTCCGCGGACCGACTCGCCGCCAGTTTCGTGTTCAGGGTCTTGTTTTCGGCTTTAGAGGCGGATAGCGATGCCGTCAATTCTGTAATCTTCTGTTGCAACGACGAGATGGTGGCTTCGTGGTTCTCAATCTTCTTCTCGAGTTTCGGCCCCTCTTTGGCAAGGGAAGTCTGAGCTGCCAGCTCGGCCTTCAGTTCGGATATGAGTTCCTTAGACGCTGCAATAGACATCCGGTTAGCGTATGGGGGACTGTTTGCAATTGAAAGAGCGCGAACTCACTCTGCGCCCTCTCATCGGCTTGCTTTTTGAGCCGGTCAAAGTTCCGCTCCGCCTCCTTTGTCCCGACTTCCTGTAGTTGACGATATTTGGCTTCTAGAGCATCGTATTTTTTAGTGAGCTCACTTAACCTTCGCCGAAGCGATGGGTCGCCCATGTCCACATCCACGGCTCGCTGGCTCCTGGCGCTCGAGGGTACAGCTCCGCAGAAAGGCGGGTTAGAAGATCCGCTTGATAGCGGTGGTGGCAGCCGCTCTAGTTCGTCATGCTCCTCCTCGTCGACGTCCATCTCCTCTGGCAGCTGTGTCGCCGGTATCTCTGCTTTTGCCGCGGCAGGCTTTCGGCCTGGGCGGCCCCTCAATCTGGGCGCCGGATGTTGAGGTGTAGCATCGTGTGCAATTGCATCGTTTTCTGGCTGTTGTGTCTCTGGAATCTCCGTCTTTGCAGCGGCGGGTTTTCGTCCTGGCCGACCCCTCGGCTTAGGCTCTGGCTGTTGCGATGTCGCATCTTGCGCGAAGGAGTCTTCATCTTCTTGCTCCGCATCTGCCGGTGTCACCGCTGCGTTTTCCCCTCGTGGTCTCCCTCGCGTTGGCTTCGGTTTATCTGTAGTGTCGGGCACCGTGTCCTGGGCCACCTTTCGACTCCCTCGTCCTTTCGGCTGGTCGCTCGGCGCCTGTGGTGTTTCCTGAACTTCGGCAGCTGCCGCCGCTGCAAGCCTTCCACTGGAACGGTGTGATGTCGACTTCTGAGCTGGTTTCGTGACCTTGTTCGTGGATCCAGCCGGCCGGCCACGTTTCTTTGGCGGCATGGTTGGTGTAGCGGCAACCCTAGGTTTGGCGGCGACAGGAAACTCCGAGAAATCGTCTTCTAGATCGGAATCCACCATGCGCATCAGCACTGAGGGAGGTCTGACTTTAGCCGGGGCCATTGAAAGGTGCGCGGGGCGTTTTGGCAGGATGCTGTGGGACGAAAATAACGCGTTTACGGGGCTGGAGGGGTTGAGACGGAATGAAACTCACAGCTTCTCAAGATATTAAAAATGAGCGCGGGGTCGTGCTTATGAACTTAAGCGTCGTCACAAGAAGTCCAGGGTGGGATGAACGAAGCGCGGCGGTAACATGAAAGTCATGCGCATGTCGCAAACCCTATGTTGACAATGATAGGCGGCCGACATCCAAATAAGGCAGTTTGTAAACAACGGTGTCCCGGTAGACGGATATGGGTCGTGGTACGTCTCTCGGTTCCATTCTACCGTTCTGATACTTTCCGGCAGCTGTCTGACAGCTGGCATGGCTGCTTCGTCATATGCTTCGGCCGAGGTGCCTTATCCCAAGTTCTCGGAATGTGCCCGACTAGAAGTTGCTCCGTCACGGCAACTTCT
The DNA here is from genome assembly GCA_025503055.1 of Sordariomycetes sp. B11D1. Lineage (NCBI taxonomy): Eukaryota > Fungi > Ascomycota > Sordariomycetes > Sordariomycetes sp. B11D1. Next base: position 291,488 of record JAMFQS010000012.1, read on the forward strand.
CTCCTACATCAATCCCACTACTATGTCAGATAAACGCAGGATAGACAGCTTTGCTGTCGACTTCCTGCTGTTCGCCGGACTTGTGAGTCTCCTCCCCTTCGCCACTTTACTTGCCACCGCTGACCCGCGGATTTAGATGGCCACGGGCGCCTACGTTATCCGTCAAGTAATCTCGAGTGTAATATCCGATCCCGAACGCGAGAAGCATGAGCAAGCGAGTTCTCGGGCCAAGGCCCACCTGGAGCGTCTTCAGCGAGAAAAGGATCGCAGGAGGGGTGGCGCTGGTGCGGGTGACGACCAGGACCGGACGCCCCGGGTCGAGGAACTGTCCCTGAACCAGTACGAGAATATCGTGGCTATGGACATGGTGGCCCCGCAAGATATACATGTTGACTTTGAAGGTGAGGCCATCTCCGCCTGTTCAGCCGATGTGAGATTCCTTCTGACACCGTGATACAGCCATCGGCGGCCTCGACGGTATAATCGAAGAACTGAAAGAGTCTGTCATATATCCCTTGACGATGCCCCAGCTATACTCCCACGGTGGATCTCTATTGTCGGCGCCCTCTGGCGTTCTTCTCTACGGGCCCCCTGGCTGTGGGAAAACGATGCTGGCGAAGGCCCTTGCTCGCGAGAGCGGCGCATCTTTCATCAACTTGCACATATCAACCCTCCTTGAAAAGTGGTACGGCGATTCGAACAAACTCGTACGCGCCGTCTTTACTCTGGCGCGGAAAATGCAGCCGGCGATCATCTTCATCGACGAGATCGATGCCGTACTCCGGATGCGGGCGAACAGTGACCACGAGGCTAGCGCCATGGTTAAGGCTGAGTACGTTTGCAATCACGGGTTCAGTACATTTGGTTACTAACTCCACGGCAGGTTCATGACGCTTTGGGATGGGTTAACGTCTGCGAACTCGTCAGGAGAGCCGGCGAGAATCGTGGTGCTCGGTGCCACAAATAGGATACATGACATCGATGAGGCCATTCTCCGGCGGATGCCGAAGAAGTTTGCGGTCCCCCTGCCCAGGGCGGAGCAGCGCCGCCGGATTCTGGAACTGGTTCTATCAGACACGAAGTTGGATCCCGAGCATTTTAGTATGGACTACGTTGTCAAGGTCACCGCTGGCATGTCAGGCAGCGACATCAAGGAGGCCTGCAGGGATGCGGCCATGGTGCCGGTGCGAGAGTTTATCCGCCAGAACCGTGGCGGGGTGAACCCATCGAAACCGATTGACCCCAATAGCATCCGCGGGATACGGACAGAGGACTTCTTTGGAAGGCTGGGCGGCCAAAATCTGGCAGATACAACGGGACAAAGTGAGAAGGACACGGCCGATGCGGACACGGGCTCGGCTCTGTTGGAGGATGCGGAAGCTGAGTCTCTGGGTTGAGGAGAGGTTTAATTTGCAAAATCTCTTCGCGCACATCAACTAGATTTCGGGTTCGGGCGCAAGGACAAAGCATCAGGCTGGCTATGTTCATGCGGCGAAGGTGACGAAGGGTTCGGCAGTGACCCTTGGTTCGAGCTGCTCTTTCACGGCGTTGTAAACTAGGCAGCTATGGTTACATGTACAATACTTGAGTGAACATCTTCGACAGTGTATATCCCACTGCTCCCAGGTTTGAGAACCTTCAGAATGAGACGAACTGGGTTCAAGTGCGATCCTCTTCACACCGCTAGACCAGCTAGCGAGGTAATGAGGGCCAAGATTCGCGTCACCTGGAGGCAGTGAAATACCAGGGACACTTTGGGAGAAACCATGCGCGAGCACAGAGGGTCGTCCCCCAGGAAGATCAAAAATAAGAATAATAACGAATTACCTCATCTTGGAGGTGTTTCAGATATTAAACTGAAAAGAACAGATACTACACTTGATCTAAGCCAAAAGGCAAAGAGAGCTGGAGAAGAAAAGAAAGAGAAATTCTAAGACGGAGCGCGACGCAGCGCGACTTATATAGCTGCTAGAAAGCGGTGTAGTGGCAAGTTCTCGGAGCGGCATAATGCGCGGCGGTGAGCGTAGAGGCTGCTGCCTATTTTACCTCGAAGCTCCACGCTCAGCTTGTGCCACTCCAGATATTCTGCCCGCAGCTGGTCACAGTTGTAATAGAAGTGCGACTGGAAGGTGGACGGCGCGAATCTCTTCGCAACTACATTGCAACTCCGGTGATCGGCCCCCGCCTTTGCTAGCCTGCAACAATCAACATGCACGCGCCTTCGTCAACCAGCTAAATTTCCTGCCATAGTCTCACAAGAGCAGCACCAATTCTGGAATTCTATGGCGAGGTCTATAATACCAGTCATAGAATGGTAAAACCTCGTAAATACTAGCTCGAATTCCTTCCGCAGTCGTGCTCCGTCGTTCAACCACAGTCGGCAGGGTCTACCCAGATGACGGTAATGTGGGGTTCTTAATCGCCTTCATCGGAGACACAACCGATGGCGACATTTCAGATTTTGCCGCATTTCCGGCGGTGATGACTAACATCTCCAATGTCAATGGTTCCGGGTTCACCTTCGACATCTTGCGCCCGCTGTCCTTCGTGGAGTGTATCACCGTCCATTGAGTGTGTTTCTTAGCTTGCTTGTTCTTGTGGCCAATCCTCGATTCACTCTTGTGCAGCCTCCGCATACTACATTCGCCGCCGTCATGTCTGCGATACCCGCGAACAACGCCGCCAAGGCGTCTAAGCGCGTCGACGTCAACGGTCACGACCTCCCGCCGTCCCCCGCCCCTTCAAGTCCGCTAAGTGGCCGCCGTCGCTATGCCTTCGCCACGGAGCTCGTGTATACCGACAGCAATGACCAGTACGGATCCTCTAGCGTACCGATCTACCAGACAGCCACATTCAAGCAGGTCAAGGCGACCGGTGGCCAGCAGGAATATGACTACACCCGCTCCGGCAACCCCACGAGAACCCATCTCGAGCGGCATCTAGCAAAGATCATGAACGCGTCTAGGGCGCTGGCCGTGAGCTCGGGAATGGGTGCCCTGGACGTGATCTGCCGACTGCTGAAGCCCGGCGACCATGTAATCACCGGCGACGACCTGTACGGTGGCACCCACCGTCTCCTCACCTATATGGCCTCGAACCAGGGCATCGTCGTTCACCACGTCGATACCACCAGTGTTGAGCGCGTGCGGGAGGTTATCACCCCCAAGACCTCGATGGTGATCCTCGAGACCCCGACGAACCCCCTGATCAAGGTTGTAGACATCCCGTCCATAGCACGGATGGTGCACGAGGCGAACGACAAGGCAGCCGTTGTGGTGGACAACACGATGCTCTCGCCGATGCTCTGCAACCCCCTGGATCTCGGCGCGGACATTGTATACGAGTCCGGCACGAAGTACCTTTCAGGACACCACGACATCATGGCCGGCGTAATAGGGTGCAACGACCCCGCGCTTGCCGACAAGCTGTTCTTCACCATCAACGCCACGGGATGCGGGTTGTCGCCCAACGACTCGTTCCTCCTCATGAGGGGCGTCAAGACCCTCGCAATCCGCATGGAGAAGCAGCAGGCGAACGCACAGGCCATCGCCGAATTCCTTGAGTCCCACGGCTTCCGCGTTCGGTACCCCGGCCTGAAATCCCACCCGCAGTACGATCTCCACTGGTCCATGTCGAGGGGCGCCGGCGCCGTCCTCGCTTTCGAGACAGGCGACGCTGCGGTATCCGAGCGGATTGTGGAGGCCGCGAGGCTGTGGGGGATCAGCGTCAGCTTCGGCTGCGTGAACAGCTTGATCAGTATGCCGTGCCAGATGAGTCACGCGAGCATTGACGCAAAGACGAGGAGCGAGAGGCAGATGCCAGAGGATATCATCCGTCTCTGTGTGGGCATCGAGGATGTGAATGATCTCATTGAGGATCTGTCACGAGCGGTATGTAGCCAGTTCCTTGCCGTCCCTTGGTATGTTTCAACGTCCAGTCACTAACACCTTTGACAGCTTGTCACCGCGGGCGCAGCGGACGTCACACTAGAGGGCCTCCACGCCGCGCGCTCTGTAGGGGCAACTGCGGAGATTCCTGCAGCGCAGCAAAATGGAGAGCCGGCATAGGAGCCTTTATATACTTTTTTGGGAGCTTCGAGATGATCACATTGATGCGGGTTTTCATTACCAAAACACACAAGGGCAGGGATGAAAGGGAGAAGACGGCAATCCATCGAGGAGTTAGGGGGTTTCTGGAGTTTCGGAAGTCTTTTTTTTTGTTGTTGACATGTATGCCGCGAGATCTGTATGTGTCTGCACAAAAGAGATGGATCCACATCTATATATCGCCTCGCCCTGACTAGTACGGGCTTAACGGCCGGGTAACACTTGCTCTATCTCTTAAAAGTCCGATGCCCCGAATTAGGTCCTACAGCGGGTCAGTTAGGGGTCAAAACCACCGGAGCCCCGGCGCTCCGGCGAATGGACCTCACCCCAGCGTAGTCTTATGCAATAGCTCGCTGATGGACAAGTCATCGCGCCGGCCCTCGTTATACCAGGCTTTCAGCATGATGATGCGTTCCATTTGGCACTCGGCTTCGTGTTTTGCAGAGGCTATCCTATGGCATGGGAGTGTGGGAAGGTTATGCCGAACGCGGGAAGCCAGGAGTGCCCTGGCGTCGTTTTGTCGCTGGTGATGCTCACCCAACGATTGGGTAAGACGCGCTCATGCTATGGGGCTTTCGTTCGGTACGGGTGTCGGGGGGGATGAGAATAGTTTCTTGGACAGGGCGGACTAAAGGAGAGGACTGGAACTGGATGCCATCAGGGGTTAATGGGAAGGGGAAGAATGCTCTATCCTACTTATACATCCGTAGTTTGCGTGGCGATCCTCACGCCTGATCAGTCCGTCTATCACATGTGACCCACGAGACTGCCCTGACGCGTCAATGGGGAAGCGGGGAGGGTGGAGTGTTGAAGGGGCGATGGGGTTGGACGAGATCCGGGTAGGGCGCCTGTGTCATTACAACCGGCCCAACCGGGGTCTCCGGGGGTTACAGGCGTCCACTCGCTTCTAGGGTCCATATGGGGGATCACGGCGTTGAGCCTTCCATCGGACTACGGCATATTTAGCGCCATTGGCTTCTTGTGCCATGGCATCGAGCAGAAATTCGTGCATACGAGCGCCGGAAACACCTTTGCACCCATCGCCTTCCGAGGTTGATGTATACTGCCACTTTTAAGGCCTAGACATTACTCGCAGGTATCCTTTTTCCCTCCTCGATCGGAAACCGCCGTTACATCCAAGTTCCCGTCTAGCCCTCTACAGAGCCGCCTCGCCACACCGGCCCCAGACGGCACTTAGCCGGACTTACCCACCGCAGATATCCTCGCAACCTACCTTCTCATCTCCTACCGAGCCGCAGCGTATACTACCCACCTGGACTGCATAGGTTCAAAGAACAGACCTCTCGTGAAGTACGATTGCGTGGCTACGACGAACCCAGCCTTCACGCAACGGAGGCTTGGTCGGCGTCAGTTGTGCCAGTGGCGGTGATACCCTCTTCTTCTGTAGGAGCACGGCCTCCCCTCCAGAATTACGCCGCGCTCACCCTTTTTTGTCAAAGGGTCGAGCAGATCCGGAGGATGGTATAACCTTGACAGGGCCTGAACCTGATCTTTTAATCGATTCCTAATCTCGGGACGAACGGATATCCGAACTACCGAACGCAAACAATGAACGGCAATCAACTCTGTAAATGAAGAACCCCCCGCTATGCATGAACACCAAACAGAAAAAGTGGTACCAGAAATAAGACGAAAGAGCTACAAACCACAAGCGGGTTGGATGTAGGAGAACTCAAACCTCAAACCTGTCTGGTAGCACCGCAGGGGCCACCAGTGTCCACATATACATGGCGTAACATACCCACGCACATATGATCTTCACCCAGCTCGCCCAATACGTCCGGCCGACAGTGGCAAAGTCTCCGTCCTTAGTCGAGTCTTCGTAGTTCATGGTGAGCAAGGTAGCCACCCAGGAAGTCGCGAGGAAGAAGATGATGTGGAAGACGGAGTAGTTGTACTGAGTCGTGCCCCTCTCATCGTCCTGGCCACCAGTTGTGCCGTCGTCGCTATCATCATCCGACAGGAGTGCATCCGCGGGAAGGCTGCCTTCTTCCACAGCGCGGCGCAGCGCCTCGGCGCGCATCTCCCTTCGCGCAGTCGGCTGCTGTGTCACGAGGTCATGCTCGTCATCCTCAGGAAGTCGAACGCCGCCCCCGGAGCTACCGAGGCCCAGGCTTTGTGTCGCGGCTCTCGTAGTGGTGTACGCGACTGTGAGCATCGTCACGATAGCACCGATCACAACTGAGGTGGTCCGCGTTCCCTGGGCTCGCACAAGAGGGTTGCAGTTCTTGTCGTCGGGCTCCATGGATACAGCGGACATGGTGAGGTAGGTGCAGTATACAGCAACCATGGCGGCCTGAGCCAAGCCGGCCTTGGGATTGTATTCCTGGATAGTTGGGTGGACGGAGATGGCAGAAGCGACGACCCAAAGGATGAGGTTAATCGTAATCGCTGCCTGATTCATGGTGCAGCCACTCGACGCGAAGAAGATGTACTGGACGATAGTCATCGCGAGCGATGCAAGATACATGCCGAGAGTCGAGCCGATGAGGACGAAGCGCCAGACCTTGGAGTCGGTGTTTTCAATCTGTGCGAGGCAGTATTCGGCCCAGGTATGGGCGAGGTCGATGAGCAGGATAAGACCCAGGACAAGGAACACCATCGCGCCGACGAGTGAGATGTACTTGCCCCAAAACAGGAAGAAGCTGTCCGGAATTAGGAAAGAGAGCACGATGAACGCCACCCAAACGATGACCTTCGGACCCCAGTAACCGTTCTGGATAGCCGCCCGCGGATTCTTCGTCGACGCGACACCAAGGAGAAGACCAGCAAAGACGAGGTGAAAGAGGCCGAGCGCAAAGGAAACGCGGTGAGCGGCGAACCACCCATGGCATTGGCCAGTGGGACAGTTGATTTGGACATAGTCGAATGTTAAGTGCTGTAGTTTTTCGATAGCCCATGGCGTGAGCATTATCCAGGCGAGTATAGAGTTGACAAGGAGGATCAGCGCGTATGCGATTCGAGTCGCCACACTGCAAGCGTATCAATATAAGCAAGAGACCGCCAGAGCAGGAAGCACAGAGGTGTCGCATACCTATTCCCGCATTTTCCGCAGGCACTGCATAGAGCTGAGCATGTTGCAGCACCGCAGCAGGTCGCGGCGCATGATACTATCTGCATAGTAATCATCCGTTAGCAGTCTGTGCCTATGCTTCGCCGCGGAGCAGGGCGGTAATGTGATGGCGCTCACCGTCCCCACGCTCGGAACCGCTAGAAGCGGTAGTGAGAGGAGAGCTCCCATAGTCTATCACCGAGACGGATGGTATCCGTAGTGATATCTGAGGGCGTCGCGTTTAGCAATGGATAGACAATACGTCCGCGCTTGCTGATGGACGCCGAGGCTGATGGTGCGTGGAGGGAGTCTGATGGTAGTCGACGATGGCTTGACGGCGTGTTGCCGGTCCAAATGACGAGGCGCAGTGATCACGTGCTGCCATTACGTAGTTGGGTCGGGGCGTGCAGGAGCGCTGAAAGCACCAACACTCAAGCGGTACACTAGCCATCAGGGTCCATGCAGACGCCGCTAAATAGATACACTGTGTTACTAATCGCCCACTGTCGGCCCCGAGTAATTCCACCTATGGGACAGGATATAGGGGCGCAACAATGCCGGGCAACCACTGAACCTTGCCTTAAAACGCGTCAGACCGTGCGGCGCTTGTTGACTGGGCGGCTGCATTCCATATCTCTGATATTAGCACGATCGCCCATTACAAATCACTCCTCTCTCAGAAACACGGGCATCGGCTCTCACTTGCCCGAGCCCCGCGAGCTGATCTATTAATACCTTCTCGTCCGAACCTCGGAAAACTACACCTAGTGCTCACCAGTCCCGTGCCCAAAATACCCCATGGCTTTGGCTGGCAGATCGACAGCCCCTTTGACGCCTACGACCTCGACGGCACGCCGCCCTATGCCCGAGCTGCCCAACTAAGTCCCCGATAACCTTAACATCACGATGATGCCGGGTCTTCGCATGCACCGGGCGCGGGTGATGGTGAGCGTGGTCGCCACGGCCATCTCACTAGCCTGTGGCACGAATGTTCGTTCACTCCACCATGTGGTGACCTGCTTCACGCAGCGTCCGTTTCGAGATCTAACATCCGCGGCCGTGACCAGTATGCCTACTCCGCCTGGGCTCCGCAGTTCGCCGATCGCCTTCAACTGTCGTCCACGGAGAGTAACCTAATCGGACTATGGGGCAACATGGGCATGTACGCCCTCGGCTTCCCTATCGGCCTGCTGGTCGATAGCCGCGGGCCGCGCCTGGCCCTCGTCCTCGGCGGGCTACTCCTTGCACTCGGATACTTCCCGTTGCACGAGGCGTACGATCGAGGCTTCGGCTCGGTTCCGCTGTTTTGCTTCTTCTCGTCGCTGACCGGCCTCGGAAGCTGCATGACCTTCCAAGCCTCCATCAAAACGTCGGCGTTGAACTGGCCGCACCACCGTGGAACGGCCACTGCTTTCCCCATCGCGGCCTTTGGCCTAAGTGCCTTCTTCTTCTCGACGCTGGGCGCTGTTTTCTTCGAGGGCGATACGAGTGCCTTCCTCATGCTGCTGTCGGCTGGGACTTCGGGACTGATATTCGTCGGCCTGTTCTTCATCCGAGTCCTCCCCTATCCGTCGTACCAGGCTGTCCCCGGCGGAGAGTCAAGCGCGCATCGGCGCAAGCTGTCTGATGGAAGCGCGGAGCCGTCCCACCCTCAGCTGCTCGAACCTGAACCCGGTATGTCTTTCCACACGGCGGCGCCCGTCGTGAGCTCGTCCGAGCTGTCTACAGAGGAGAATACCCGGAATACCCATACCACCCCTGAAGACCCGGAGGCTTCCGCCGTCGATACCATGGCAAGCGGGACCCTGGCGAGCGAAACCACTTCACTACTATCACCTGCCTCACCTCTCCCCGGCGAGATCCTGGCGCGGAGCACTGTTGATAGGGACGATCGTCGAGCAGATATCCGCGGTCTTCGCCTTCTACCACTCCCACGGTTCTGGCAACTATTTGCCCTTCTCGGCATCCTATCCGGTATCGGTCTTATGACAATCAAGTACGTATAAACGACTAAGTGACGTTTTAAGCGCGGTTCTGACCTTGCCTTTCAGCAACATCGGGAACGTTGTCAAGGCTCTCTGGAGAGCCCATGATGATGCGGTCAGCGAAGCCTTTGTCGTGAAGAACCAGCAGCTGCATGTGTCGATACTCTCTCTATGCAGCTTCTTCGGCAGGCTTCTGAGCGGTAAGTGTTTCCCCCCTGCCATCAGTAGAACCACTGTACATATGTCTTACACTCACCATCCAGGAGTTGGATCCGATTTTCTCATCAAGGTCCTACACGCCAACCGAGTCTGGTGTCTCGTAGCCGCCAGCTCCGTCTTCGCCCTGGCTCAAATTTTCGCCGTGTCCGTTGTGGACCCCAACCTACTCAGCCTCGTCTCGGGCACCTCCGGCCTCGCGTATGGTTTCCTGTTCGGCGTCTTTCCCTCCATCGTCGCCGAGACGTTTGGCGTCAACGGGCTCAGCCAGAACTGGGGCATCCTCACTCTCGCCCCCGCCGTCTCGGGTAACATCTTCAACATCATCTATGGAAGGGTGTATGACTCCCACAGCTCCGTCACTCCCGGCGGCCAGCAGGTGTGCGGTGACGGGCTGGAATGCTACCGTTCTGCGTACATGAGCACCCTTGGAGCAAGTGTTCTGGGCCTCGTGCTCTCACTCTGGGTTATTCGCTGCGAGAGGCTGGAGCTTGATGCCGAGGACAAAGGTGCTGAGGAGGAGTGAGTTTATAATGCCGATGGAATGAACTGAGTGTTCAGAATTTCAAGATATACACGTTGGATATACCCTGGTACGGACAGTGATATCGGCGGTCCAGGCGGTTATGGTACCTAATACAACTAGATTGGTTTGTTGGGTACATCTAGTACTGCCGAACCCTTGCACAACCCTGATTCTCATATTTCATGCCTTCCCTCAATGACAGGCGCGCCGACCCATCTCCGCCTCCCGTAGTGAGCACAGCGAAGACATCACGAAGCCGACAGAAGTCTCTGGCCTCATCATTAAGCGATATATCGCTCGCAACGAAATATTTATGTCCTTGACTCTACGCTAAATCATAAGGGCGCCATAGCTAGATGCATCTGGCCAACACCTGTTCGGATCTATGTGCTAATCAAACATTATCGAGGTCAAAGTAGCCTTTCAAGGTTAGGACGACCCGGCGCTATTATGGCGGATGTGCCCCACCCCACTGCCAACTTCATCCGTTACGCAGCGGTGGCCAACATGTGCCCGTGAAATGAAATAGGCACGGCATAGTTCTCGTAAGCCCTAGGAGTAGAAGTAAGAGCGCCAACCGCCTTAAACTGGGGATGATGTACATATGCGCTATTCCGGCTTCCGTGGACGAAAAAAAAAATAATATGATGAAATAACGTAAGATAACGCAAAAGGCGACGCTGTCAAGATGCTAACAAAACTCCTCTATCCTAGACATAGGGAAACATAATCATGGCAAGCCATCCCCGTCAAAGCCGTGTAATGCAAGAGAGGATTGTAGTGTAGACGAAATGAGAAATGTGGCATGGGTAGAATGTCCAAGACGGTGTTGCGTATACTGAGCACGAACGTTGATGTCGACTTGGCTAACCTTTACGGTGTCTTTCCCCGCTTCTGGCCGTTTGTCATGTGCTCTCGTAAGACGGCCTTGACCCAACAGAGGGAGGACGCGCCCGAAGCCAGATATATCAACACCAGCCAGGTGGAGATAAGGTGGACGAGGTGATGCAGCCTGTAGGCGTACGAGACACCGTACACCCCGGCATAGAACGCCGTGCCGATAAATAGCACGATGCTGACGTACCGTAGCCGGTTCGTCACCCGGGGAACCATCCTGCCCGTTGTCAGATTCTCGACAAGGAGGATGAATGAAACGATGGACAGGACGTTGTGATGAGAGGCAAAGGGAGTAAGCCATTGCACCGCCAGGTTGCGGAGCCACACTGCGAGTATGGGTAGGTTTATAGGCAGAACCCAGAGCATGAGAAGCAGAACCGAGTGCGCATAGTTGTAGAAATTGCAACTCGTTATCTGGCGGTGGGTTGAAGCCGCCTGCAGCGCACGTACAGTGGTTATGAGCTGCACAAGGCAGATGACGAGGTAGGCGAATTGGTAGGGAATAAAGGTCGACACCAGGATAAGAAGGACGGCCATGGTTATCATCCGGCGCCGAGGAGAATGCGGCGAGGAGACTGCCGCGGGGGAGGCCGCTCTCGGTTTCTCTTCCGTGGCAGTAGCCCGCTTGATAAAAAGACCGCATACAAGCCCGATGGATTGGGTCAAGAAAACCGTAGTGTAGTGGAAGGCGACACAAACCCCTGCGCTGACGATCCCGATCAGGGGCGTGAGGAACCAAAAGAATGGATCCGTAGTGCCCGTGAAGCTATCGTTCTGGTAGAAGTCGATAGCCCTCGTTGCATGCATCCCGCTCGTGGCACCTGGAGCTCCCGAAGTCCCCCAGCCTTGGACAGACATCACTGTCAAGAGAAGGAGCATCGCTGGGAACCATCTCTGCAGGCATAGATCGAGGCCTTCGCCGAACGGGATGAAGACACCACTCCTATCGTACACGTGGAACTGTTTTCCAAGCACCATGGCCACAATCAAGAGCGGGACAGCGGCGAAGACTGTGCGGTATCGCATGTAAAGCTTCCCGAAGCTACCAAGAACATCAACGCGTAGCTTGATAACGAGCTCGGACTCACAGGTCGGATCTGTCCAGAACTGAAGGCCCAGGCCCCTCTCTTCGTGGGTCTTGAGCGGAGGCGGCACAAACGGCGAAACGCCGTGAATGCTTATCTCTGCGCTAGTGACGTTCACAAAGAACTTGGACTCGTACGGTCGGGAGAGATGCTGCCTGACTAGCGGCGTAAAAAGCTCCTGATTCTCGTCGCACTTTTGCGGCCCGATCTCCAGGTGATAAGCCAGCAGGCTGGACTCGACTGAGGGTATGCGGATCTCAGAAACGATCGGGCGTCTCGACGGTAGGTGTAGACTCATGCCGGATACAACAAGGCTCCCAAGGCTGCTACTCTCTGTTCTCGTCGACGTAGCACTGTCGGCAAACTCAGCTAGGACGAAGCCATTCCTGGGCACAACCGATTTGTCCAAGACGACAACGAACTGATGTTCAGATAGGTCTTCGGCGTCGTATTGAAGGTACGAGAACGGCAGCGCTTTCTGCTTGTAGTCGAGGTTGAATGGATGGCTTTCGGACCTCGTTGACCGTGGAAGAGTAATTAGATCAAAAGCTGCGTCTTTACAGACGAGCTTGGCTGATACCTCACCATTAGTCGAAAGATCCACATTATTAGAGATATGGGCGGTGGCTTCCCCCGGCTGTGGCGCAGATACACTGCAGAGGAGAACCTCAGTATGTCCACCTTCGCCGGAAGGAGATATAGGCGTATCGGAGAGCAAGGTGAAACGAGTTCTCTGAGACTCCGGCGGCGGTACTGTAAGGAGATAGGCCCTCGGTGTGGCTTCGCTCCCGAGCTCCCTGAGTTCAAGTCTCTCTCCGTCAGGGATCACAACACTCGCCCCGTCACCGAGGGTTAGAAGAGTCGACGCGGTCTGAGATGGCAGCGACTTCTCGGCATCGGCCTCCAACCCCGTAAGGAACCACTTCTTGAACTGTTTTATTCGCTCTGTCCGTGGCTTAGTCTGAGATGCTCTGTTCGCATCGATGATGTCGTACAGGGCCCCCGTAATGACTTTGCGGAATTGGTCGCACCACAGGATTGCCTGATGGTCCATGCTAGTCCACACATTTGACATGGTGGTAGTGAAAACAGTGAATCCATGTGTTTCGGGAACGATAGACTCGATGCTGGCATAATCAGACGGAACCACTGTATCGAGACCGCCTCCTGCGATAGACACCAGTGTGACGTTCTGAAGAGGGTTGTCATTCTCCTTCTGCGCATAGGCCTCCCTCCAGTATGTGTTAACTGTGTCGTATATCTGGACAATTTTCCCATCAAAAGTGACTGGGGGCAGGGCATGCGGCGCGGACATGGTGACAATGGTGTTGACCGAGTCTGGTTGGTAGTTGGGGGTGGCTAGTGCCGTTCGCGCAACGACTCCGCCCATCGAGTGTCCCAGTACAACAACAGAAGTTGGGTCTGGAACGTTGGAACGACGAGGCGACTGGCGAGGGTCCAAGTAGAGCGACAGAATGTACCGGATTGCTTCGTTTACGTACTCGGCCTGGTCAAGGAGAGTCTGGCCATGGAACGCAGTTATGTCTTCGTTGAAATCAACGGTGAAGAAGTCAAGGGCCTCAACGCCCGCCGCGGTGGTATACTCGTCACGCTGTATGACCTTGTTGAAGTGGTGGTTCGCCTCCGATGCGATGGGGCGTACCTGCTTATAGCTGCCCGCATTCCCGGGGACGAATAGTACCGGCACGCCTCGTAGCTATATTTAACCCAGAGTAAGTTAGCTGATAGCCCACGGAAGCAGGGCAATGGAAAAGGCCTCGCGCTGCTAACAGGGCGAGAGCAGAGCGCGGACGGGAGAGCATATAGTCGTCCGTACCTTCTCATTGTTGTCGCCCTGCTCGCGGTAGAGGTAGAGGGAGTATTTGGTCGCAAAGCGCGTATGTTCGGTGTCGAAATCGCTGTACTTGACGTAGCTTGGTCTCATGTACGACATGCGACAGCCCTTGGGGTCCAGCTGGCGGGTCGAGAGCGAGTGGAGAATCGTTCCTAGTAGGGAAAGCCCAGCTAGGGAAAGAAGGAGGACGAATACAGTGGTATACCACGGCGTTCGATGAGCTACGGTTTTGTTCAAGGCTGGGTGGGAGTATGGCGAGCTCTTGGCATCGTGGTTGGGGCTCTGCCGCTTCGCGCCCTCGAAGGCTCGATCGACGACTACGCCATTGCGATAGTGGGAGGGCTTCCCGTTGCCATTCGCAGGACGCCTACTCCTCGCGAAAGAGGGGCGACACGGCACATCGCTGTGTGCCCGGCCATTGGCGGACACAAGGCCGTCGTCGGGAGGCTCGGCTTTCCGGTCTCGGTCGACGGGGGTATTGTCGGCCTCGTCGGGAGACGCGAACGGTCGGTCGTTCATGGATGGCAGCGCTCCTCGGGTAGGAGTCTCCGCGGGCGCCGACAATGAGGTTGACGAGGGGGCATGGGATACCGGCGCGGCTAAGGAGAAGTAAGCGAGCGGAATGCGGAAGAAGATAATACGGAGGATATCACGGCTGAAAAGAAAAGCAATGGCAAGCTTCAGGAAAATGTGTGACGGTGCGACTAGCAGATGGCGCGTGCGACGCTAAATTGCGATCTAACGGTATCTCGAAGTAGAACGTCTAGCGTTACAGTGGGACGATCTGCAGGAATTCGTACCAGGTACAGATACCGTCCTGATTTTAAGTCATAACCTTAATGCTCCGCCGGCATGGAGATTGACATGAGCAAGATCAGGTCGACGCATGTGCTTGGCGAAAGCGTTTTTCTCAAGGTGACTACTTAACATCCGTACTGACCTCCTAACTAGCACGACTATCAGTCGAGAGCATGAGTACAATCTGGTATTACGCCTATAGGTCGAAAGCATGGCTACCGTCAATAGTGCTCTTTTAGCGGCTAAAAGCCGCAGCGGTCTTCTACCGATACATAGTATGGTATCCGAACGTACCGAGCGAGCCCCGACGCAATTACCGGGAAAATGCGAATGGGCGTACTGTGACTGTTGAGCCTGCGATGTAGCACTAAAGATGACCCTCCTCGATCCGTGTTCATAGGCGTATCTTCAGGGGAACTATCTATCAGCAGATCCTTACCTCTAACCTCTGTCACATGCCCGTATGAGGAAGGATTCGCGGATTCTATCCTAGAAAAGGCTTCTCCCTGCTATTTATTCAATTGTCCATGCGCCCGATTGCCACGTAGGAGTGCGTACGAGGGAGGTTTCGATGCACAATAATCTCCGCAGGTTCCGAATTCTTGACCATGGACCCAACCACCCGGTGCATATTACGTATGCACGCAGTGTCACACGGCAAGAGCGACGCACTTCCGCCAGATCCGGGTGGCCGCCCGTTAATATCATACGATAATGAATAGGCTGGACAGCTCCTCGCGCCTTTCTTGCTTGTAATAGCCTATGAAACTCGCAACCCGACAGAAACAGTCCTGGTCCCGGAGTCTTGGGTTCATCCTTGGTGCTAAATCTAAAGGATTCCTCGACGCGATCCTGCCGAATACAGGTAAGGCTCCAGATGGTATCAGATAGGATTACCGGCCTTTTTTTTTTTTTTTTTTTTTTTTTTTGCACATCAAGGACGAAACTAGCACATTTTGTTACAGCTGTTCTGCAAGAGCTGTTGCAATCGGACGCAGGCATGCAGCATTCAGAGCCCACGAGCCATTCCGAGCTGGGAGGAACAACTCCAACCATATCAGACAAAGGCTGGGAAAACCATGACACCAGCCACAAGTATACGTAGAGTTTCGCAAATGCGAAGACGTTCGACAGGTTTATCGGGTAGCTCTGTCATCAGGTGCTGGGTATTATGATACGAATGAAGTCAAGCCGGTGCAAAAAGCGCCCCACCCCCTTAGCGCCGTATCTAGATTTGGCAACCCTTGCCCTTGACGCGTCTGGTTGATCGGTCGTCAATCCGAAGATTCCTCTACCACTCCCAATATTGCGTGACGCGACAAATAAGAACCTCGAGCAAGCTAGCTATCGTAGCTACGAGTCCACGGAAAGATGGGTGATGAAGCATCATGCCTTTTACCGCCAGAAAATCCCCACGATGCCAGGACACCGGGTTTCAAGTTCGTCAGTGTGGTTTAACGTCATCTTGCCAGAGGCGTGGCTTGCTTATTACTAAGACCTATTACTAAGCATGCGTAGGCGAGCACTGCTGGCCCAGACGCGTTCTGCGGTCAAGAAGACGCGTTAAGTGGTCAGCACCTTAACATCACTCGGTCTTCTGCGATACGGCAACCTTGACAGCAGTGAAAACGTGTATGTCCGTTCTAAAGCCAGCACTCAAACATCGTTCTATGTAACAACGGCTTACCTGACAACTCCACATTTTCCTTTTCTTTTCTTTTCTTACCCATCCTCAGTACGAGTGTAGCCGGCTAATGCCCTGTAGGATCCCCGAATGTCCCGATGAGATCCAAAGGCCTTCACTCCTATCTTTCGTGAGCTTGAATCTAGTCAAGCCCAATTAGTGCGATAGTTATAGCCATGGCTACGATCAAACCCATTGATAGCGGCACGGTTGGTCCCCCTTAGCTTCGTCAACAATCTGCCGCTAACCACCGTGAAGATACACCGCATTCAATCTGGCCAAGTTATCGTTGACCTTTGCTCTGTGGCAAAGGAGCTGGTAGAGAATAGTGTCGACGCGGGAGCCACGAGCATAGGTAAATCCCGCCCCCAATAACCGCCTAACATAAAACATCGTAGCTGATCTTTCGTCCGCGATCTTAGATGTCCGGTTCAAAAATCAAGGCTTGGACTCCATCGAGGTCCAAGATAATGGATCAGGTGTCTCTCCGGACAACTATTCGTCACTGGCCCTGAAGCACTACACTTCCAAGCTCTCAGCTTACGATGACCTGTCTGACCTCCAGACCTTTGGCTTCCGCGGCGAGGCGCTGTCCTCCCTGTCCGCTCTCAGCCACCTCTCAGTTATCACTTGCCAAGCTCCAGATGTCCCGAAAGGGACCAAGTTAAAATTTACCTCTTCCGGTGCTTTGGAAGAAAAGGCACTCGTGTCCGCCAAGCAAGGAACCACTGTCGTCATCGAGAATCTGTTTCACAACCTGCCAGTGCGTCGGCGCGAACTTGAGCGTCATATAAAACGAGAATGGGCCAAGGTTATCTCCCTTCTGAATCAGTATGCGTGCATTCTCACCGGCGTCAAATTCACTGTCTCGCAGCAGCCCAACAAGGGGAAAAAGATTGTCATGTTTTCCACCAAGGGAAACCCAACAACCCGAGAAAATATTATCAACATTTTTGGCGCAAAAACAATGGCGGCAATGATACCCCTCGACTTAATCCTGGAAATGGATCCCACGTCATCAATAGCCTCAAGACACCGCAAAGGGGCGTCGTCGGACCCCTTCAAGATAGCTGTCAGGGGTCACGTCTCGAGACCCGCCCATGGGGAGGGCAGACAAGCTCCCGACCGTCAAATGTTCTTCGTTAACGGACGCCCGTGCGGTCTTCCGCAATTTGCGAAGGTCTTCAACGAGGTTTACAGGGCCTTTAATGCGTCTCAGTCTCCTTTCATATTCGCCGATATTCAGCTCGATACGCACCTGTACGATGTCAACGTCAGTCCAGACAAGCGTACTATCCTCCTTCATGAGCAGGGAAGAATGTTGGAAACCATGAGGGAATCCCTCAACTCTCTATTCGAAGCTCAGGACTACTTCGTTCCGGCCTTCCAGCTCGCGACACAGAAGGCACCATCCTCCATAGGGAGATCAGACACGCCACAGGCGACGCCGGGCCTGACAGCTTCGGGCGCCTCCCCTTCCGTGACTGTATCTCAAACGAATGATGCACTGGTAAACGCTCCCGGTGCCGGAACCGGCGACTTTGAACCTGGATCAACGCCCACTTCCTCCGGGCCTAAACTCCGTTCCGCAGATTCTCTCACAGCAAATCTCATCAGCAGTTGGGTCCAGAAGAAATTTGTTTCGGAACCTCACGGAGCCTCTAGCCCGTCACCGTCAGGCTCCGAGGATCCTGAGGAGGGTGAAAATAGCAGTTACCAGGAGCCCATGACCGGTCCCGAAGGCTCTCTATTGCCGGTAGAGGCCAACCTTGAAACATCTACAACACAAACACTAGAACCGGTGTCTCCGGAGGAAGATGCGACCTCTAGAAGGGTTCGAGGTTTCCACTCGCGTCTAGGTGAACTAGGGCACAGTTCGAACGAGGCCGAACGAGACAGTGAGGAGGAAGGTACGTCCCCGAGACTAGCGAGTCCATCGACTTCTTATAGCGACCTCCCCGGTTGCGGGACAGCCAGTTCACTGTTTCACTCGCGAAAGCGCGCTGCTCCGGACGTAGCCACGGTGACCATTGGAGACCAGACCGTGACGAGTCTGATCGGGCCCTCCACTAAACGGCGTCGCGAAGATAGTTCACCTACTTCTACTCACGCAGTCAGCTCAACTCCGCAAAGATCGAAACCTTCTGCTGTTCCAAGTTTTGGTGGTCGTCTATCGCAACTCTTTTCCGCTTATTCGCAGGCGGAGGATGTGTCGGGACGCCGGAGGGATGAAGACCAAGAATCGATTGAGGTCAGCGAGATGGACGACGATGGAACTGTAGAAGAAGAAACTCACGAAAAAGGAAATCCCGATCAATCTAGCGTACCCTCTGACGACGGGTTTCATGGGATATCGGAGATGGGTGTTAGAGAGCGAGCCACTAGCGCAAACCGGTTCCAGGCTTTGGACACGGATCTCGAAGATGGGTCCGCGCGAGTACTCCCGCAAGACGGCGCGAAAGAGGGCGCAAACGAAGAGCCATCTCCCGTGATCAAACTAGCCGATGTGCGTTCGGATCGCCCCGCACTCACGGCCAAAATTGTTAGGAGGAAAGAGCCAACCTTTCACTGTGAACAACGTATTCGCGTGGAATTGGAGTCACTCGACTCCACGATCTCCTCATGGAGAGAAGCTATAGATGCTTCCAAAATCCGTCCCGGCTCGATTCCCTCCGCCGAGAACACGGAGAAGATAAGGGACGCCGAAGAGAAGCTCTCCCTTACAATCTCCAAAGGCGACTTCAACAAGATGAAAATAGTTGGGCAGTTCAATCTTGGGTTCATCCTAGCTGTGAGACCAGCTGGAGAGGGCACTGCAGCGGAGTCCACCCGGCAGGATGAGCTCTTCATCATCGATCAACACGCCTCGGACGAGAAGTACAACTTTGAGCGCCTGCAGGCATCCACCGTGGTCCAGTCCCAGCGCCTTGTTCACTCCAAGACACTCGACCTAACGGCTCTCGAAGAAGAGGTCGTGTTGAACAACCTCCCGGCGCTCGAGACCAACGGCTTCAAGGTCACTGTCGACGAGTCCGGGAAGCAGCCCGTCGGCTCAAGGTGTCAGCTCCTCGCGTTGCCCCTGAGCAAGGAAACAACCTTTACCCTCACTGACCTCGAAGAGCTTATATCTCTCCTCGAGGAAAACTACACAACGTCAGAGACAACGGCCGTCCCGCGTCCGTCGCGAGTGCGCAAGATGTTCGCCATGCGCGCGTGCCGGAGCAGCATCATGGTCGGGAACCCTCTGCAGCAGCGGCAGATGGAGAAGCTGGTGAGGCACATGGGCGAGCTGGACAAGCCATGGAATTGCCCGCACGGCCGGCCGACGATGAGACATCTTTGCAGCTTGGGGGCATGGGACCGAGCGGGGTGGGAGGAGGATTGCAAGCCGACAATTGGTAGGCGGGGATATTCCTGGGCGGAGTACTTGAAACAGTAGATTCTTTAAGACCGGTAAGGGTAGGGGTATCTTGGATCGGAATTGGTACATTCTTGTCTTCTTAGCCGGAGATAGGATGCACATGATAGACATCAATCTGCTCAGAACTGCCGTCATCCCAAAATAGACGCTGAACCTCCCGTCTCCGCCTATCTCAATGATCATCACCTTAATAATGCACGCAGTCCAGCCGTAGCTGCCTCGGAATATCAAACAAGATACAAACAATCCCATTGACCGGAATACACCCCCATTCGTTCATGCAAATCGTTTCCCCCATTTCTCCCAGATAACTCATCCCATCCTGATCCAGCCCTGGAACCCCTAGATAAGTCAAACAAAAGAAGAAGGAACACCGTCCCCAGGTATCGTCAATGGCCAAATAGACTGAACCTCCCGTTCGACCGGCCCGCTCGGCCCTCCTCAACAACCTTGCCGCTCACGCTACGTCGTCCGTATGCCCCACCGCCATTGGCGTGGTAGTCGTTCCCAGAAGATACCTGCCGACTGCTCCCAACCATAACGGGGGGGGTGCCGGCCTTGAGGTCGCCGTATGGCTTGGCGAGGAAGTCCGCCTCGGGTTGGATCAAGCTGTTCCGGTACCGCTGCCCAATAACCTCCGCTTTCAGCGCACCAGTGGGCGTTCTATCTGTAATGTCCTCGCTCCCACTCACGTTGCGCTTGTTAAGGCTTGTCTCGGACAGCACGTTGGTGGGATAATATGGCGTCCTCTGCCTCGGCGGCGTGGAGGGGTTCGAGGCCAGAGGGTTAGGGTGCGGGGGCCTCTCCGCAGGATCATCGTCAAAATCGCTGCCAGCGAGGATGTCGACATTTCCCTCAGTCTCTGAGTCGGAGTCCCCGTAGCTATTGTAGCGCTCCGTGAGCGCCTCGTAGGCCCTGCCCTCTCTCTCTCGCTCCTGGGCGGCCATGGCCCTGTTGCGGTTTTGGGTGCGCGCGATGAGCGACTCCGAAGCCGTCCAGGTCTCGGTGAACTTGGGCTTCCGCGGCTGCGTGCTGGAACGCGGAGAGCCAGTGGGCTGAAAGTCTTCCAGGGCATGCTCCTCCATCGGGACTCCGACGTACGAGCCTCGGTTCGAGGATCGGCCCACGGGCATCGAGTCACGCTTCGAGGAGAGCGAGTAAGCCGAGTTACGCGGCGAGCCCACCGGTGTCATCTGGTGGCCTTGGCTCGGCAAGTCAAGTCGCGAATCTCGGTTTCTGGAGGAGATGGACGAGCGGGCGCGGGTGTAGTGGAAGGGAACGGTCGGGCCGCGGTGAACCTCGTCAAAGTCGTGAACGGACTCGCGATTCACCGCGTTGGCGGCGCTATATGCCGTCGTACCGGAGTAGTTGGTGTACGCCGTTGAGGTGGAAGATCTGGCCTTCTTGTGCCGTGCGCGGGAGGTTAGGTGGCGTTCCAGGGGGTTCATGTCCGGCGGCATGAGGGTAATCTTCCGGAACATGACACAGAGCCAGACGGAAATTAAGAGAGTGACAGCATGGACGGCGCTGTCTGTGATCAAGGTGTAGTATAGCGCGGTGATGAGCGGTTCCGTGAGAGAAGCATCGTCAAGCAGAGTCGCCCACTCGGAGCTCTTGTCCTCTGCTACGATGACGCCATACGCATAGACGAACACGACGCACAGGTCACAAAGCGCGGAGAAAAGCTGGTATGCAGAGGTAGATTGCGGCGTACGCCCGCCTGCGGGTCGCGCGAGATGGTAGATGCCGTAGACGCAGTGCATCGCAGCAAGCCCGGACTAACACTGGGTTAGGAACCTGCTCTTAACAAGACCGCACGAGATGACGCTCTTACCAAAAGTCTCAGCAGCCACGACACTCGCTCACTGACGTCGGTTATGAGGATCATGAGGGCCAGTACTCCTAGCGCCGCGATGAGCTGAAGCACCCTCAGACCCAGCTGCACCCAACGGATCCCGACGATCCACTGCTTCGTCCGGTCGCTCATGACTTTATAGTCGGCGCTCCGGTAGCTCACGGGCATGTGGGTGCTAGAGTTGGAAAAGGTGTTAGCGTGACTACCGCATGAACTGCCCCGGGTATTAATAAGGGCAACAGCGTACTCCGGGTGCCTGTTGAAGGACAGAAGTGGCCCGTCCTTCTTCGGCGGCTTCTTGCGTTGCGGCTCCCAGCTAGCCCGAGTCACGGCTTTGGGGTCGAATGGCTTGGTGGGAAAGCGATGGTCCTCCTGCGACAGCATGTGGCCGCCGCCAAGGTACGGTTCCTGGGCGGGGGGCATCTTGGGCGCTAGCGTGCGGCAGTTCCCGCGAACAAGAGGGTCCCACCCAGGCCAGGTTGCGAAGAAGGCGGATCTCGTACGTTGGATGATCCTGGTATGCGATTGCGACTTATTCGGGAAAGATATGATGAGCTGCAGGGAAGTGTGCGGCGGGGCCCTCGTCGCTTTAAAGTGGGATGTGTCAATGGCCTCGCTTGACTTTCAAGGGACGCGTTGGTTGATGAAGGGGAGGTTCCCGTAACCACAGCAACAGCCTGCAGTGTGACGTCGGGGACCCGGGAGGGAGGGCTCCCCACTTCTGGGGCCCTTCAGCGCCCCGCCGCCCAAGTTACATAAGCGTTTAACTAGTTGGCAGAATCAGCGCCGCGCCGGCCGGTGAGCGGTGAGGGGGCGGCGCGCTGAGTGGCCACTGGCGAGACGTTGAGCGCGCCGAACACCGGCATTACTCATCCCGCTTTTCCCGCGCCTATCCGATTATCGTCCTACGGAGGGACTTACAAACGGTCTCACTCCCGCAACAAAACAGATTCCTCCTCCTCCCGCCTTTTGTAGCCCAGGCGACTACGGCACCGTCGGGATATGAATTACCTTGCGCGCAGGGCGAGTCCTTGGCCATGTACCACCTGCAAGGGCTTCCGTCGATGGGCGTCCGCGCTCCACACAGCCGCCTCGGACCGGCCGTTTCGTATGGCCATCATCGGCTCCGGACCGGCCGGATTTTATACCGCCTACAGGCTGATGGCTCGGATTCCCCAGGCCAAGGTCGACATGTATGAGGCCAACCCCGTCCCTTTCGGCCTGGTGAGGTTTGGGGTGGCTCCTGATCACCCTGAGGTGAAGGTACGTTGTATGAAACCGGCCGGCGTCCATATGGGTTACGGTTGCGCCGGATAGAGCAACTAATTGTGTTGTTCCGCGGTTGTAGAACTGCCAAGACAAGTTTGAGGAGGTTGCGGCCTCTCCCAATTTCTCTTTCCTCGGCAACGTGTCCATTGGCAGCGACAAGGCTTGGCCTGATAACTGCCATGTCGACCTCTCCTCCCTGCTCAGACACTACCATGCAGTGACCTTTGCGTACGGCGCGGCCAAGGACCGAACTCTGGGGATTCCAGGCGAGTCTCTCAACGGGGTGTTCTCCGCCAGACAGTTTGTCGGTTGGTACAATGGCCTCCCAGAGTACGCGGGCTTGAACCCGGATCTGGAATCCGGAGATACCGCTGCCATTATCGGCCAAGGCAACGTGGCGCTCGACGTCGCGAGGATTCTCTTAAGCGATGTCGACGTCCTGAGGAAGACTGATATCACCGAGGAGGCGATAGAGAGGCTGTCACGGAGCCGGGTCAAGAGGGTCAGGGTACTGGGACGGCGCGGACCCATGCAGGTAGGGCACAAACGGCTTCTCTATAAATTTCTTAGCCATGAACTCCCGCTCATTAACCTGTTCACGACAGGCAGCTTTTACGATAAAGGAAGCCCGCGAGTTGATGAAACTGCCTGGCGTGGGATTCCACCCCATACCGCCGGGTCTCATCCCCGAGGACACTTCAGGCCTGCCGAGGCCGACTAAGAGGCTAATGGCGCTTCTGAAGACAGGCTCGCCAAAAAAGGCACACGAGTCCGAGAAGTCATGGTCCCTTGATTTCTGCCAGTCCCCGAAGAGTTTCCAAGCGGATCCCAATCGCCCGTCGCATGTATGTGCAGCCACGTTTGAACAGACTGCTCTATCATCTCCATCGGACGTACATGCAAAGGCCACTGGAACGGGTGAATACGTTACTCACGAGTCGTCACTTGTCTTCCGCTCCATTGGTTACAAGTCCGTTCCCTTAGATGGATTCAAAGAAGCGGGGATACCATTCGACGATTCCCGCGGGATCATCCTTAATGACGGGCTTGGCCGCGTTGTACGAAACTCCGAGACGAAGACACCGGTCCCGGGCGTCTACTGCGCGGGCTGGGTGAAGCGCGGTCCGACGGGCGTCATTGCGTCCACAATGGAAGATGCATTTTCCACGGCGGATACCATAGCCCATGATGTCCAGAATAACGCTGCATTGCTGGACCACGGCGAGGATGGACCGCGTCACGGGTGGGCTGGTGTGGAGGCCGACACGCCCTCCAATCAACTGTCCCGCGTGGTTAGTTGGCAGGATTGGCAGCTTATCGACCAGGCGGAGAAGGCCAAGGGAAAGCTTGATGGTAAGGAGCGGATCAAGTTCACCAGCACGAAGGACATGCTAGCGCTCCTTGGATAGGCTCATGTGGCCGGTTGGAACGTGTGTTGATATGACTGGGAAAATCCCCCTATTTTAAACTGTATCATACGACTTATAGATTCACTCAAACTAGATGCATATAGACTACGCCTTCTCTATCTTGCTCAACTCCTCCGTGAGCTTGGGGACTTCGGTGAACAGGTCTCCCACAAGCCCGACGTCCGCCACCTGGAAGATGGGGGCATCCGCGTCCTTGTTGATAGCCGCGATGACTTTGCTGTCCTTCATTCCAGCGAGATGTTGGATAGCCCCAGAGATGCCAACCGCCATGTACAGTTGGGGCGCAACGACCTTTCCAGTCTGGCCCACCTGGAGGCTGTTGTCGGCGTAACCACTGTCAACAGCCGCCCTCGAGGCGCCAATGGCAGCATTGAGGGAGTCGGCGAGGGGAAGCATGACCTTGTCGAACTCCTCCTTGGACTTCAAGCCCCTACCTCCGGAGACGACCCTCCCCGCGGTGCCGAGGTCCGGGCGGTCAGACTTGGTCAAATCCTCGGACACCCACTCCGTCTGGGACTCAGCCTTGGGATCAACGCCGTCCTCGACTGCTGCGGAGCCACTTCCAACCTCGGGAAGCGCGAACGCAGTACCCCTTACGGTGATCAGTTTGATCGGATCCGACGACTCAACTGTGGCGATCGCGTTGCCGGCGTAGATGGGTCGGACGAACGTCTTCTCGTTCTCGATCCCAGTAATGTCGGATATTTGTTGCGAGTCCAGGAGGGCTGCCACACGGGGCATGAGATTCTTCCCGAACGCGGAGTGAGCTGCGATCACATGCGTATAACCTCCCTTCTTGATATTTTCGATGAGCAGCGGGGCGAAGTTCTCAGCCAATCCCTGTAGTTCGGGGCCGAGTGTTAGTGCAGGAGACTGACAGAAGTGTCTTGTGCCTAAGGGGAGGGGGGGGGGGGTTTGGGGGGTTTGTTCAAGTGCGGGGATTTCGTAGTTCCGTGCATACCTTCTCGTACGCGCCGCTGTTGACAGTTAGGATCTTCTCGAGACCCTCCGTCTTGGAAGCTTCCTGCGCCGCGGCGGTGGCATCCGAGCCAGCGATAAAAGCATGGACCGTGCCGCCGAGCTTCTGTGCTGCAGTTATAGCGCCCAGTGAGCCCTTGTTCAACTGCCCGTCCCTCTGCTCAAGGACGGCGAGC
This sequence comes from Sordariomycetes sp. B11D1, assembly GCA_025503055.1. Taxonomy (NCBI): domain Eukaryota; kingdom Fungi; phylum Ascomycota; class Sordariomycetes; species Sordariomycetes sp. B11D1. Next base: position 316,842 of record JAMFQS010000012.1, read on the forward strand.
GTTGAGAGAAGAAGCCGCGTTCGGGAGAGGTTGGCGGGGTGGCACGCCGACTGCAGCCGGCCGATGCCGCGGCCGACAGCCGGCCGGATAGCGTTTCGAAGCATGGTGTTTTGGTGAAAGTCCTGAAATTTAGTCGCCAGTGGGTTGGACTTTGACGAGGTAAGGTAGACGAGCGGAGGGGAACCGGGAATGCCTCGGGGTGGACCCACGGGTATATTCGGCGCTCGGCGTCGAAGCCAAGGTCGCGTCTGGGCCAGGTCGGACGCTTAGTAAGGTCTCCGCTCCACTAGTCGCCCTTGATACCTGAATAAAATCCTAGTATCCGAGGACGTCGAGAGCCCAAACAGCCGGCCTATCTCGTCTAACCTTACCCAAGTTCCAACTGGGGCCAGTTGTGAGTACTGTGGCCAATATCCTTCATCTTGAGCGTCGCGCCAAAATTTCAACGCCGAAACGCGACATCCGTCTCCATCGCAGGTATCGCTTTTCCAACAATTACCCCGCCCATTTCATCACGGAGTCAGGTAATAGGATAGGCTTTTGCCACACATACCTTCTACGACGCGATCCGGAGTCTCGTGTCTCGCGACGAACGCTGACGGTCTGACTCGAGCCTAATTACCTGGGCCGACTCTACGAGCGTATCGAAAGCATTCGCGACAACGCGAAATCCATCGACATGGACGACTCGGCGGGATTCGGAAATCCAGGAAATGCTGCGTCGCCAGAGGCAAACCAGATCCTAGCGCAGCCTCCGCTGCAAGCGACCGGTGATGGATCTGAAGGTAATTTCCCCAGCTCGACATACGGCTCCGACATAACTGACCTAGCGCAGATGTCCACATGGGCGAAGGACAAGCTCCCGAGCCTGCCATCAAACAAGACAGCGAAACCCCCGCCGCGCCCGCCACAGACAACCCGGAAGTGGATTCTTCACGTAGCCAAGATGCGGCGACTGCACCGGAGGATGCCGTAATGGTTGAGACGAGTGACGAATCGAAGCCGGCCCAGGGCGGAGAAGAGAATCCTCAAGGCGCTGCACCCGAAACCGCAGGGGAGAGGCAGGAAGCAAAGAGCAAAGAATCTGTGGAGTCGGCGGCGCGCGAACACCTTATCTCCCAGACACACGCCATCGTCCTGCCAAGCTACAGTACTTGGTTCGACATGACGGGCATCCACGACATCGAGAGGAAGGCGCTACCAGAGTTCTTCAACAACCGAAACCGAAGCAAGACGCCAGCCATCTACAAGGACTACCGTGACTTCATGATAAACACTTACCGCTTGAACCCCTCTGAGTACCTTACTGTGACTGCTTGTCGCAGGAACCTTGCCGGTGACGTATGCGCCATCATGCGCGTACACGCCTTCCTCGAGCAATGGGGCTTGATAAACTACCAAGTAGGAATTCGCTGCCGCAGCCATTCCCATTGGGATCCTGCTAACCTGATGCACAGGTTGACATGCAGCAACGCGCATCCCATGTTGGACCTCCTTTTACCGGCCATTTCAAGATCATATGCGATACTCCGCGCGGCCTGCAGCCATGGCAGCCGTCTGCTGATCCCACGGTACTCGAGGGTAAGAAGAACTTTGATACCGAGGCTAAAGCCGCGACGGGCACCGCGCCCAGGGGAGATCTCAACCTGGAGGTTGGACGTAACATCTATGAGGCCTCTGCCAAAGGGACCAAGTTGAACAAGAGTGATGAGCTGGCCAACGGAGAGGCGCCGACTACCAACGGTGTTAGCAGCACCTCCCTTGCGGAAATCACGAAAACACCGATAAGCAAGGTCAACTGCTACCAATGTGGTATCGATTGCACCCGGACTTACTACCACTACACGAAGAGCGATCCGTCATCTAGTACCAAGTATGACCTCTGCCCGAGCTGCTGTCTAGAAGGACGGATGCCGAACAACCACTTGAAGTCGCAGTATACTCGGGTGGAAAATCCCACCTACACGCACTCCCTCGACCGCGACGCGCCTTGGTCCGACGCCGAAACTCTTCGCCTCCTCGAAGGACTTGAGCGCTATGACGACGACTGGGGCGAGATTGCAGAGCACGTCGGCACCCGTACTCGTGAGGAATGCGTGCTTCGGTTCCTTCAGTTGGATATTGAAGAGAAGTACCTGGACAGCGATTTCGCGTCCGTGAATGCACCGGTGGGCCTGCCTCTGCTTGGTACCCAGGGCGGCCAGCTCCCCTTTAACCAGGCCGATAACCCCGTCATGTCGGTGGTTGGCTTCCTCGCCAGTCTCGCGGACCCTGCCAGTACTGCGGCAGCGGCAAACAAGTCTGCTGATGAGCTGAAGCGGAAACTCCGCAGCAAGCTCGAAGGGGAGAAACAGGATAGTAATGCCGCCACTAACGGCAAGGGTAAGGCGGGCGAGGGAGAGTCGATGGATCTTGACGTCAAGACCACTACTACGCAGACGACGACGACTACGACTACCACGTCAAGCAGTACCGTGGCTTCGATTCCTCTAGCATCCATCGGCGCGCGCTCGGCGGGCTTTGCCTCCCACGAGGAGCGTGAGATGACGAGGCTCGTCTCTGCCGCGGCCAATGTGATGCTTCAGAAACTGGAGTTGAAACTCAAGTACTTCAATGACATGGAGAGCATCCTCCAGGCGGAGAAACGGGAGCTGGAGAGGGGAAGACAGCAGCTCTTTCTAGATCGGCTGGCCTTCAAGAAGCGAGTGCGCGACGCGCAAGAGGGCCTTAAGGCCGCGGCTGCGGCCGGTGGGGAGGCTGGGGCGCGCATGGCGCTCGATATCGGCGGTGAGGGCGAGAAGCTCGGGTTCCAGGGGAGCGAGAGACCTATCAACGTTCAGCCTCTGTCAAGCGAGGGACCGGTCAAGTCATTCGAAGCATGAATGGACGGGAATCAGAATCGAAATGGCTTTGTGCTTCGGCTCGACGCGGACGATGTCTTCTCCGTCTGCGGGGAGGTCTGCAGTGGCCGAGGAACACGCGAGATAGTCACGGCTATAATACAGGCGTTTGCAAGGACTGGGGGAATGAGGGACGGGGTTTGGGGGTGTTCTTTCATATGCCGTGCGGAACAGTGGGTTGCGTGGCCTTGTGATTTCTATCTTCTTGGGTCTGGGAATTGGTCTGTAAACAACTGTATCTGTTAGTACTCTGGGTTTCTTGATTCCTGGAAATCGTACCGTTTCCGCGTTTCTCCGACCTTGGTGACTACGTGAGTGAATGGGAGTTGGTGGTTGTGTCGTTGTTTCCCCTCGCTGTACTTGTATCTTCCGTAGCTCCGGGCAGCGGCAGCGGGAGCAATGGAGAGTGGGCGCTGCAGCCCTGGAGTCAGCGTATCAGGCTGCGCCGCATTAATCGCGCACACACTCCATGGGGGAATGGAGAAAGATGGAGACGGCCTGCATCCCTTCGGTGGCTTCCGAGGATTCCTCGGTGAGCATTTCCTGGGCACTGCGTCTACAGTAAGGGTGGCCTCAACACATCGAATAGGCGAGGTACTTTTATTCGAGGTTTGTATATTTCTACCCTCGAAAGAAGGACGTTTTGAAGTCCTACGGACCACTCGGAACAGGCAGGGCACTTGCTGACAAGCCCATGCACATTCGTGTCCGTACGCGCATCTCAGCTGCCGGCCGGGCAAGAGGAGGTGTGGCAGTGGGACCAAGGCGGCAGACCCGCCGACCCTAGCTTCGTGGGGGTGGGGTGTATTACATTATCCACCGGGTCGAGTGTGACGTATCCAGTCGGCACAAGCTGGTCGTTTAACCTCGGCTCAAGGCACCTCCCCTGCGCACCAGACAACCAGGGGGACGGAAAGGGCATTATATAGTATAAGATCCAAAAACGCTCGCCTGAGGAATTCGGGGTGGAATCATAGTCTTCTCTTTCCTGCAGCCAAATCCACCTTGCTTAACCCGAGAGGCGAAAGGTGACGGCCACTCGCGGCGCCAGTCCAGCTGTGTAAGGCCCCAAAAGTTACCGCGGCTCAGCGCTGCCTTCTCCAAAAACACCCCTCAATTTCGCCCCGCGCCACCACCCCGACCCCCCGAAACCGCCGAAACCCACGCGACCCCTCGGCCTTTAGCGCGTGCTTGGAACCTTGCTAGCGTGAGAGGGACGTTGCGCCGAATCACCTCGGTGTCCTTTGCCCCCTTCCAAGCTCCTAGCTCTCAAGTCTACCGCCCCACAGCCGAGACCGACCGAGGCCTTGGTCCCTCTTGCGCCGAGTTTCCTCTCTGGGTCCCGTCCTGTCTTTTCTCCCCCCGTTCGCGTTGGAGAAGCGGATAGAAAAAAGTTGCCCCTTTCCTGCATCGCCCTTCGCGTCTTCAGCTTCATCACATCCTATCCCGTCATGTTCGCGGCTAGGCGCTTTGCTACGGCATCACCCAGAACCTTCTCTAACCGTACAGCCGTCTCTCGGGTTCGACTCCCCAGCTTGTTTCCTTTTCACATGCTTGTCCGGATGAGCCAGCCCGCTAACAAGTCTCATAGAATATCGCAGCTATGGCACCGACCGGAAGAAGGAGTAACAGCTCCACTGCGCCAGGTATGTCCGCTCCAACAGGCCTCGTCAGTGCGCCCTGGCTTACAGAATGCCGAACAGCGGGGTACGTCGAAGACAAGTCTAAGGGCCCGATGCTCCGGTTCCAGGAGTCCCTCCCCAGACTCCCAGTCCCCACTCTCGAGGAGACGGCGTCGCGGTACCTGACTTCGCTGGAGCCGCTCCTCACCCCCGAGAAGTTGGAGGCGAGTAAGGCCGCCGTCCAGGAGTTCATCAAGCCTGGCGGCGTCGGCCGCAAGCTTCAGGACAAGCTCGTGGCGAGGCGCGAGGACCCCAAGCACAAGAACTGGATATACGAATGGTGGAACGATGCGGCCTACCTCAGCTACCGCGACCCTGTCGTGCCCTACGTCAGCTACTTCTACTCCCACCGCGATGACCGCAAGAGGAGAGACCCCGCCAAGCGCGCCGCCGCCATTACCACCGCCGCGCTCGAGTTCAAGTCGCAGGTCGACCAGGGCACGCTGGAGCCCGAGTACATGAAGAAGCTGCCCATCTGCATGGACAGCTATAAGTGGATGTTCAACGCTAGCCGCGTCGCCGCCCACCCGGCCGACTACCCCGTCAAACACTCCGCCCAGGAGAACAAGCACATCGTCGTCGTGCGCAAGAACCAGTTCTTCAAGGTCATGCACGAGGTCGACGGCAAGCAGCTCAACACGTCGGAGCTCGAGCAGCAGTTCGCCAACGTGTACGGTCTGGCCACTGAGACTGCGCCTCCCGTCGGCGCCCTGACGACCGAGAACCGCGACGTCTGGGCCGACGCGCGCCAGGTCCTTCTCAAGGCCGATCCCGCAAACGCCAAGGCCGTCGAGGCTATCGAGTCTGCCTCTTTCCTTGTCTGTCTCGACGACGCCGCACCCGTGACGCTCGAGGAGCGCGCTCATCAGTACTGGCACGGCGACGGCTCCAACCGCTGGAATGACAAGCCGCTGCAGTTCATCATAAATGACAACGGCACGTCGGGCTTCATCGGTGAGCACTCAATGATGGACGGCACCCCGACCCACCGCCTGAACGACCATGTCAACGACCTCATCTTCAACGAGAAGCTTGATTTCGGGAACCCCACCGTCCGCCCCAACCTCCCCAAGCCCGAGGCCATCAAGTTCCGCGTCACGCCCGAGGTGCAGTCCGAAATAGACCGCGCCGTCAAGGATTTCAACGCCGTCATCAGCGACCACGAGCTCGCCGTCCAGGCCTACCAGGCCTACGGCAAGGGCCTCATCAAGAAGTTCAAGTGTTCGCCCGATGCCTACGTGCAGATGATTATCCAGCTCGCCTACTATAAGATGTACGGCGTCAACCGCCCCACCTATGAGTCCGCGGCGACCCGCCGCTTCCAGCTTGGCCGCACCGAGACGTGCCGCACCGTCTCCAACGCCTCCGTCGCGTGGTGCGCCTCCATGGCCGATCCTGCCGCCGACGACAAGACCAAGTTGAAACTCTTCCGCGACGCCATCAACTCGCATCTCGAGTACATCACTGCCGCGTCCGACGGCAAGGGCGTTGACAGGCACCTGTTCGGCCTCAAGAAGCTGCTCGAGCCCGGCGAGGAGGTTCCCGCCATTTACAAGGACCCGGCCTACGCCTATTCGAGCTCGTGGTACCTTTCCACCTCGCAGCTCAGCTCCGAGTTCTTCAATGGCTACGGGTGGAGCCAGGTCAACGACGAGGGATTCGGCATTGCCTACATGATCAACGAGAACAGGTAAACCTCACAAGCCCGCCTCTCCACCCCTTTCCCTCCAAGATCTGTATCGGATCCGTTGCTAACCCGTCTTTCCTCATCAGCCTCAACTTTAACATCGTGTCTAAGCGCCAGGGCAGCGACAAGATGAGCTACTACATCAACGAGGCCGCCAACGAAATGCGCGATCTGCTCATGCCCACTCTCGAGGCACCTAAGTCCAAGCTGTAAACCAGCTCCGCGGGGGGGTTTTGGCGACGGACGCCGGTCTTCTTCTCTAAGATGATCACCCGGTGTTAACATCTGTGATACCAGTCGGTTTCTTTTTGTGGACTCTCTGGTAGAAATCCTCAGCTATAATGCACTGCATGGTACTCTCCGTGCTTGACGATTTCTAGGGTCAGGGTCAGACCAATTGAGTGTCAGAATAGACTTAGACGTGTTCTTGTTCCTTGTATACCTTCACTACTAGTGACATTTAACAGGTATAAGATCTATACAAAACCGGGTGTCTCTGCACGTGGAACTGAACGAGGCGCCAAGCTACACACGCATATTATGGGGAAGGCCTCCCGCCACCTGGGCAGAAGAACCTGGACAGGTAGGACCCCAGGACATCAAATGGCATTAGGTCCACGCGCATACCGCCATGTCTCCAGCAGAGACCCAAACAAGTTCCCACCCGCCTTAGCCGGCGTGGGCAACTATCTCATTAACCAGATCTCCCTTGTCCGAGTCGTAGTACGAGCACAGCTGTGAAGGCAACGGTACCTCCTTGTAGTCATTGTCCTCTCCGGAGATAACGTTGAGGTTGATGCTTGCGGACTTGCTGGAGAAGACCTTGGTAGAAGTGCTCTCCTTGCTGAGGTATATCTGGGCGCTATCAACCTGGTCCAACATGACAGTGGGTAGGCTTCCCAGAACCTGGAGGGCGAAGTCTTGTGACTTGACAACGTCTACCGTTGAGACGAGGCTGTCGACGACAAGGGAGAGCCGGTTGGTGTTCTCGGCCGCCACAGCATTTGCCTTACCCTTGACGATGATAGTCGTTTTGTTGCACTTGCTGATGAGTATCGACTGCGAGATGGACGCCTCAATCTCTATCGGTTCGGGATGGTTCTCGTAGTTCTCCTATAGCGCGAATTTTCTAGTTAGTTAAGTAATAGCGAAATGGGCGAGGGTGGCACTTACGATCAGCCACTTGTTGCCATCCAGCTCCTTCTTGGGCGGCTTCTTCATTCTCATGCTCTCGGGCTTGGGCTTCTTTCCGGGAGCCGGACTCTTCCCACGGCCTGCCAAGCCCTTATCGGAGACGGTCGCGCTCGCACGCAAGGACGGATTTTTGTGGGTCATCTCCGACTTGTCAACCTTTCGCAGGCCACTAGTGACGGCCTCTCCCTTGTTGAGCTCGGAGAATACTGCGCCGAGTCCACTCGGTTCCTTCGAGGCTCCACTCGCTGGCGCGGCATCGTCGACGAGGAAAGACGGCGGAGGCGGCGGCGGCGGCGGCGGCGGCGCGCCGGCATCCGGCGCAGGTGCAGGAGGAGTTGCCGGGGCCTCCGGAGCCTTTCCTGCCTGAGCAGCGACCTTGGACATGACTTCTTTCGCTGGCTTTCCCTTCGCGTTCCATACTACGCCATTGGGAAAGTATTGCTTGGCGTACTCGCTGAGGTCGCGGAATACTTGGTAGAAAGCCTGGACGAACTCGGCCTGCTTAGGATCCCTGATGACGGTTTTCGGTCAGTGACTCACACCGCGATTGGAAGGACAAGAGCGGACGGGTCATCGACATACTTCTCCTTGAACTCCTTCAGAACACGGTTCCCGAAGAACTGCGCGGACCCCAAGCTCTCCTCCACATGCTTCCATGGCCTGTTGTCAACAGTGACCCAGGCAAGGACTAGGGCGCCCTCGGCGACGGCGGAGAGATGGTTGTAGAACTCGGAGGCCCTGTTCGCCTCCTTCACAGCACCGACATGGTTGATGGAATCGCTGATCGGTTTGAGGAGGTCCTGGTACACCGACATCTCGGAGCCGGCCATGTCGGGCTTCCTCGCCTTAGTTGAGATAAGGAGAAAGTTCCTCTGGGCATGGAACCCCTCGAGGAAGAGCTCGGCCTAGTCGCGATACGATGAACGGGTCAGTTGTTGAACATAAGAGGGCTGCGGACTAGCGAAGTACCTGCTCAGCAACGTGTTTGTCTACGCCCTTGGCGATTTCGACATATTTTAGCACAGAGTTCTTGATGAATTGGTCATACTCTTCCACGACTTCGGGGAGCGGCTCGGCCGGGGGCGCGGGAGGAGACGGGATCGAGGACGCAGGGGCGGGTAGCGACTTGGACGCAGGCGGGGGCGGAACCGACGGAGGCGAGGGGCCCTTGGCAGGGGGAGGCGCGTCCTGGGTCGATTCGGCTATGTCTTCTAATCGCGATGTCGCGGCCTCAAGCCTACGCGCTGCATGAGTATCGGTATCGAATGTGGGCGTGGACGGAAAGTCGGCACGCGCGAAGTCGGATAGAAGGGAACTCAAGCATACCGTTTAATGAGAGTCGCGAGGTTATGCATTCCGTTCGAAGCCATTGTATCTCGGGGTTGGAAGAAGGACTAAGGATCTCAACACCAACACGGTGATGGTTCGGATCGGCGACGAGATCAAGGGGGTCCGGGTGCGTGGAGCTAATGAAGCTTCGAAAAGGGGGCTGACGAAGCTGACAACAAAGACGGCGATATCGCTACGTAGGTGTACAGAACTCCCCTCGTATGGTCGAAGGAGAGTACTCGATGGAGGTGTTAGAATCGAATACTCGATGCCTCTCCAGCAAGATGGGAAGAAACGGACGACACTCCAACGTTCCTCTTCGTCTCCCCTGCGGGAAGTTAGGACCTTGTCAAGCTGTCTGTTGCGCTTGCTTAGGTAATCGGCACACTTCCAGTGCTCGCCGAGATGGCAGTGGTTCTAATGCATCAACGGATGAACAACCATACGTACAATACAAGTAATTACCCAATTCCTCCTCAGTCAGCAACCACTGGGTAGGGACCCCACATGAGACCTTAGTCGTCTAGCCTGAGCAACTACACGCACCCTCTCGCAGATAAATACTAGATGTGCAAGTGACCATCTTTTACAGTTGGGGGGGGGGGGGCCGCCCCGGCCCATCGCGAGCTCCCGAGGCCGCG
>JAMFQS010000012.1:326284-400113 GCA_025503055.1 Sordariomycetes sp. B11D1
CCTCTCTCATTAAATTAATTTTTTTTCATGTGACCATTTTTTACTGTTCCCCCCCCCCCCCCCCCCCCCAACGCACACCCTGTCTCCTCATCGCCTGTCAACACCATCCATCCCCTCTTGTCCGTTTAGGAGCCCTGACGTGACGGTGCCTGCACCTTTACCCGCAGCTGAGTGGCAACAGCTGATACAACATGGCATCTAGGCACATGCATGGCGGGTAACTTGGAGAAGCTGGCTCAACGCAAGATTTTGGGAACACATGGAGTAGTGAACCAGTGTCCTTGGTCCACCCGCCCTCTTGAGTGCTTTGGCCGATGGTCCAACTCTAACTGTGAAAACCTGTGCCCTCCCAACAAAGCCTGGATTAGTCTCTCGACTCTCCCGTCCCAGGCCCGTCCGCCGCCTCGCTTCGCCCTCTGATTACATGTCATGATTTGAGAGCCCACAACTCATTTTGGTGGGCGCATTCCTGCTGAGCCTTTCCTCGTCTTCCGCCCACACCACAAATCGAATCACCGGAGCTCCACGCCTCGACCTAACCACGTCCCGACCGCCGCCTCGGACCTTGTCCTGCATGAGACTTGACACTGGGGGTTGGCTCGGATATCCAAAGGTCAAAATGTCTGCTCAAGAGGAATCCGACGCCAACCGGCCCTCGTCCTCAGCGAAACGGGACGATGGCTCGCAGGCGGCGCCCGATGTGTCCACGCCGGGTGTTCACGCCAAAACCCAAGGGTCCGGGAACAATTCAAAGACGGTCGACTTTATGACCATGGCCATGTTCATCATAGGCAAGCCCCATCGCGTCATGTGAGATGCAGCTCGGATACCCGCCTAGCTAACACTGCTGGCAGATGACATCGAATTCGTTCCGCCGACGCCGCCGGCGTGCAATGTGCCCGGCGGCGCTGGCACGTATGCTGCCCTGGGTGCGAGACTCATGTCCCCCCCTCCACTGTCATCCTCAGTCGGCTGGATTGTGGATATGGGCACGGATTTCCCGTCCGATGTAGTTTCCCTTATCGACTCCTGGGAGACCGCCGCCGCTTTCCGCAAGGACGAGGGCCGCCTCACCACCCGTGCGTGGAACGGCTACGGTGCCGGGGAGAAGCGGGATTTTGCCTATCTGACTCCCAAGCGGCGCCTCAATGCCGAGGATGTCCCTCCCCACCTGCTCACCTCGAAGTCCTTCCACATGGTCTGCTCCCCAGCCCGGTGCCAGGAAATCGTGGCCGACCTCACCAAACTACGCAAGCTCGCCATGTCTCCAGATGAATACGCGCGGCCCTTCATCATCTGGGAGCCCATACCCGACAAGTGCACCCCCGGTGAGCTGCTCGCCTGCACAAACACCCTGCCCATTGTCGACATTTGCAGCCCTAACCACATCGAGCTGGCCGGCCTCATGGGTGACGACGGCCTCGATCCCGAAACGGGTGAGGTGTCCACCGCCGCCGTCGAGCGCCACTGCGAGCAGCTCCTTGGCAGCATTTGCCTTCAGTCCTTCACTCTGGTCGTCAGGGCCGCCGAGAAGGGTTGCTACATCGCTCGCAATGGCGGTCGCAGGAGGAAACCCAACGGCGGCACCGCCAAGCGCCAGAAGAGGGACAACATCCACGGCGGACTCCGCCCGGACATCGACATGGAGGCCCTCTTCGCCGGTCTCACGCATGACGAGGACGGGTCCATTGCTAGAGATGAAATCGAGGTCGACGCCGGCGTTGAGAAGTGGTTGCCCGCCTATCACCAGGACTCGAGTAGAGTTGTCGATCCCACCGGCGGCGGGAACACATTCCTCGGCGGGTTGTCCGTGGCGTTGGCCCGGGGAAAGAGCATCGAAGAAGCTGTGGCCTACGGATCCGTATCAGCTAGCTTCGCAATAGAGCAGGTCGGTCTTCCGAGCCTAGGCAAGGACAAGCACGGGAATGAGACGTGGAACGGAGAAAAGCCCCGTGATAGGCTAGAAGAGTTCCAGCTACGTTTGGCCAAGATGCGATAGAGTCACTATTAGAGTCGGTCTATCGCACGTAATAATAGATTTACGCACGCGCGGCAAGAGATAACATGGCATTAATTCTCCCAAAATCGTATAGTGTCCATGTCACATCCCCTACTCAACGTTAGAGCCGCGCGGTCGGACTACCAGACACTTGAAACGACCCATTGCCGGTCTGCACCTCCTATGCTTCAAAAGGATATTGCCGAAAAGACAACCAAACGCCGGCATGTCAGAACCCACCGCTTCAGAAAGCGCATCAACCGCTGTACGTGACAAAATCCGTCGCTCGATACCATGGCCTCGTTCAGAGAACTAAACCTTGTACACAAGCTCGCCATCCGTGAACCTGAAAACAGTTAGGGTCGTATGCTCAGACGTTTTTGCTTCCGTAGCAAAAAAACTTACATGATCTGCGCCGCCTCATCCATCTTCTTTAGTGCCTTGATGGCCTCCTCCTTGTTGAAGCTGTCACTCCCCGAGGATCCCACCCTCCGATTGACGGCACTGACGAGGTCATCGACGTTTGCCGAGTCGTCTTCGAATAGCGGCGTGTTGAGAAGTTGGCCAAGAGCCGATCGGAAAATGGCGAGCCTTTGAGTGGTAATGGGGCCATCGAGGTTCAGCCCCGCGGTTTCGCTCGCCAGCTCGTCGTCATCTTGGCTGTCTCCTTGCGCCTGTATCTGTGACGACGGAATAGACGAGGCGAACGATGCCTGTGACCGAGAGGCGGTGGTACTTCGAGGGGCACCGCTGCGTCTAGTTCGTCTGGGGGTAGCCTCATACAGCTGGTCGTCTTCGTCATCCAGCGTTGGCGGCGTCACAGTTCTTCCGCCGCCGCGCGCTCCATTGGACAGAGAGGTGCTGTTGGCATCTTGCGCACCAGCACCCGAACGTGCCGTGGCCCGGGTTGATCTCAAGTTGGAAGACATCCGCCCAGTAGCTTCCCTGTAATTCCTACTGTCATCATCATCCGAGTCGTCCTCGTCAGAGCTTCCCTCACTATCCGACGCAAATTCGACAGTTTGAGTCTTCTTCCTCCTCTTGCGAGACCGGTCCTCAAGGACCTCCTTGAATAGGGCAAATCGCAGAATCCCCTCGGCGGCCTCTGCATCGCGTTCCTCAACTCTGTTCGACAGCCTCGCCTTAGCATGGGCGGTGGCCAAACGAATGAGCGTCTCCAGAGTACGCACAGTCAGTGGGCTGGTCCTTCTTTGGTTTCCTTCCATTTCGTCATTGCGCAGGCCGACGTAGATATCGCCAATGCGGTCAGAGGCGTCCTGGGTCAGGACCGGTTTTATCCTGCTCTTGGCGTACTGGATGTACTTCTTCATGAATGGAATGCTCAGAACTTCGGGCTTCTTGTTCGAGCCACGACCGGACGTGACTGTAACGCCAGCGTGAAGGAGAGGGTCGTATTTCTCATATACATCGGTTGGACGCTGCGAGGTATCGGTCTGGCTATTAGCCGCGACCCCTAGAGACTGACCGGCATTTTCTCGAACAGGTGCTCCCTCCTCTGACCCAGCGAGACGGTATCGGTGCATGCGTAGTACGTGTTCGGAGATGCGACGATCCCGCGTATCCTCAATGTCGTCCGTGACAACGAACAGAAGGTCGAAACGCGAAAGTAGGGAATCAGGTAGAGCAATGTTCTTGTGAGGGTCCTTGTGGGTATCGTACTGGCCGAAGATGGGGTTTGCGGCCGCGATAACACTGCACCTCGCGTTGAGGGATGTATGAATGCCCGCCTTGGCAATGGTGACAGTCTGCTGTTCCATGACTTCGTGGATTGCAACCCGGTCGATGTCGGACATCTTGTCAAACTCGTCGATACAGACGACGCCTCTGTCGGCCATGACCATGGCACCAGCTTCGAGCCTTCTTTCACCAGTTTCCTTGTCCGAGGTGACGGCAGCAGTAAGACCAACGCCAGAGGAGCCACGTCCGGTGGTGGCAATAGCGAGCGGTGCAGTGTTCAGGACGAATCGGAGCAGCTGGGACTTGGCCGTTGATGGGTCTCCCACCATGAGAATGTTGATATCACCCCTGAGATGCGTGCCGTTCTCCAAGTTCTTCTCCATGCCGCCGAGAAGCATGAGGAGGATGGCCTTCTTGATGTAGTCGTGGCCGTAGATACTGGGCGCAAGCGACTGCGATAGAAGATGGAACAGGTTCTTCTTTTTCGCGACCTTGTTGATATTTCGGATGTCGGTATCGGTAATGGTTGCGGTAGCCACCCCGCCACCGGACTTGGAAGACAATAACACCACGTTGTTGGCGAGTATCACCGTCTTGAATACGGCGCTGTTATGATTCGTGTTCCGGTTGCCAAGGGTGCGGTATATACCCACGAGCTGAACGCGATCACCAGGCTTGACCTTGTCAACGAGATCATCATCCAGGATAACGTCAACGCCGCGCGGCAACTGGCCCGCAGGCGCCCTTTCAGGCATCTCCTGGATAGACACAGTCTGGTGGTCTCTGTATGTCGAGAATCCGTATTCAGTGATGAGCGGGTTTCCTTCCTCATCTTCTTGGGGATACACGCTCGAAGTCACGACGCCATTGGTCATGGTCTGGTCCTGGTACTCTCTGAAATGGAAGATGTTTTTTGTTTCGTTAAAGTGAACGCTTTTCGTTATTTTGGGCCGGATGAGGGAGCATCGCGTCACGATGCCGTCAATGGAGACCATGTGGTTGAGATGATACGACGACAGGGACCTCGGGTTGCAATGGTTCAGGCCGAAGCTGCCAGCCCAAGCGCAGTAATATAAGACGTCGGGGGCAGTCTGATCGGGCCGCGCCTGCGATATGGTCTTGACAATTTGTGCAAGAGCATGATTAAACGCCAAAGTGAAATCGAATGGGCGAGTGAGGAGGCCCTGAGCGAGCTCCAAATCATGGTCGCGGACGTGGTCCAAGTTAACAGTCAACCTCCTCTGGTTCTTCTGCAGCATCAGGATGATGTCGGACCGGTAGCTTCTGTGAGGGGAGTCATCTGCCGGGGGGCATAAGATTAGCTTGCGAGCGCGTACTCGGAGTACAGGGTTCAAAGAGGAACTCTACGTGGATCGAGGAAATCCTCGGCTCGACGAACGCGTTCCTTCGTCGCCTCATCTTGCAGCATGAACGAATCCATGGTGCCGATGGGGTGCTAGCGGCGAGGGAAGGATAGTGACGAGCGCGTGAGACGCCAGGAACAGCAGGTTCGAAAGACTTTGCGGAGACCGCGATATTAGATATGTCGAAGGAGATTTTAGTCGGAACGTTGGATGAGCGTGAGACAGAGCATCAAAAGTTATCGGAGGGGGAAGACGAGATCTCGCGGCCCGACAGTCTAGTGTTAGGATAGCATTGAGGGGCAGGAAAACGACGCGTCTCTCCGGAAGGAGCGCGTTAAGTGGCTTTTTTTCGCGTCGGCCAGGTAAGCATGGCCATTGGCTCGTAGTGGACAAAGGATAATCCGTACTTGTATCCGTACAGTACGGATACATCTCATATAACGGCCACCAGGACGGGCCCACTCTTTTTGCAATTACAGCGAGCAACTCAGATACGCACCTTGTCGCTTCCAAAGCGGTGGCTCCGCTTTGAGGAATCCAAATGCAGGTCGCTACGTACGGAACACGGCGAGTAAGCACAGTGTAGGATATACTTTTTCGGTCCCTACCACGGTAAGCTTCGAGCACTGCGGTATACCACGGGTCGCAGCTCAGACTGACTACCCCCACTTTCACGGCCTTAATCGACCAACTGACCCTATTAGCTCCGGGTAGGGTATATAAGTTGCTTACATTTTGAAAATATTTCTGGCACGATTTTGCAACGATTTTAGAGTATTTTAATTTTTAAATCATAATACAGTAAAATTCTTCTATAATAGATTAGACCTAAAGTATGATTGATTTTTTGTAATATTTTAATAGCATGTTTCTAATTTATTATATCCTTAAAAATGGGCGCCTAAAGATATATGTATTCTAAAAATAGTATTGTTTTAGTTCTTTTTGGAGCTGCCTCAAGATTACTTTTAGAGGCAAGCTGTTCATGTAATCCTTTGGGTCGACTGTGGTTGAGAAGTCAAGACGAAGTAGTCGGGTTAGTTTGAACTCAAAAAGCCAGAGAAGAGAGTGGGGTGGTCGAGTGAGCTGTATACCAGCACCATCATCTCGTCTCTACTTCGTATGAATCACTTAGCAGTCTGTCCTCGTCTAAGCCCCACCAGCCACCTCCCCCGCAATGCCCCTTTCGCGGCGCCGTCGCGCGAATTATTATTGGAGGCGCTGAATCCACTGACGGCTTCTTATCCGGCTGGGCTCCCGTCGCTCCGTAAACGTCGATCCAGTCGCCCAGTCTCCAGCACGTAGCCAGACATTCGGCGTCGTCTGGTATCAGCCATGTCCGTAATGGGCGCCAGCGTGCGCATCGCGGCGGACGAGGAGGCGCGCGCCGAAGTCGACGTTCTAAACTCCCGCCTGGAGAAAACAACCCAATTGACCAAGAAGATCCAAGCTTGCCTTGGTCGCCTCGACGAAAGCGGCAAGAGCGTGCGCGATGTGACCGGTCCACTGGGGGGCGAGACGAAGCGCCTACAAACATTGAACCACAGTTAGTGCCTACCGTCTTGTGCCTCTATGCGCCGTTCAGTCGCCATGGGAAAATGCCCCTGACACAGCCTCCCAATAGATATCGATCATGTCATCACAGCCATCGAAAAGCTTCGGTCTCCTGCCAACAACAAACAAGATGAGGAGCATATCATCCGCTCCGGCCCCGACAAGATCGGCCTCTCGAACTACCTCGCATCTCTGAAGCGGCTGAACAGATCCTTGGCGGACATGCAAACCTCTAACCTCCGCGCGAATCAACAGACCATGGCAGAACTGACCCGTCTGGTCAAGTTCGGCAACAACCTCCTCGAGTCGCACTTTCAGAAGCTCCTACAAGGTGAAACCCCTCCCAAAGTCGAAGTTCTCCACTTCATCACCAAGGATAAGCCATTTCCGGCGCTGTCACAGGACAAGTTTGCAAGACTGGGTCTTATAAACTCCTACATTGCCGCCAATGTGCGCCAGGGTAACATGGCCAGCGGGCCACAGGACTCGTCTGTTGGGAAGCTGTATGTGGAGATCAGAAGTTCATATCTTCAGTCGAGTCTATCCACCCTAGCAACAGCCAGCGTCAACACATCCAAGAAGGTGAACCCCGATGCCGTATACCGCGCGGGGACGAACGCAATCGGTTCCTACGCAAAGGCCATGGAAGGTATATTCGTCGCAGAGTACGACAACATCTGCAACATCTTCACGCGCGAGGACTGGGGCTCCCTTTTCCAGGCTGCGTGTCAGCCATCAGTGGCGGAGCTAGCCCGAACCCTTCGAGAGCTGAACTCTCACGTCAGGGCGCATCTGAACACGGATTCATTCCTAGCCTTCGAGATCACCGACGTCATGACAACCCTCTCGAGTAGTATAGAATCCCGTACCGGCGAGTTGAAGGACCCTCTAGCCGCTGCCCTCAAGCCGATCCGAGAGACCGCGAAGTCGGCCCCCACTGAGATGTTGGAAGACGCCCGCAGGAGGGCCACCAGCCTACAGTCTCTACCCCTCGACGGCGCACCCGTCCCTCTTGTGTCAGAAGTGATGAGGAGGCTGCAGAACATGGCCGAGTTCATCGGCCCCATATCAAGCATCATGATCTCCATCGGTGATGGCGGCTGGAGGTCCGGCGGAGGGGCTAAACGAGGGGTTGATCACGCACCGAGCCTCGCCTCCTTCGACGTTGGGGCAGACGGAAAACAAATATTTGCAAACTATTGTGTGGACACCATCGATGCACTTCTATCGGCACTGGCCCAGAAAGCCACTCTTTTGCTCAAGGGGAAGTCTCTCCAGGGTGTTTTTCTGGCCAATTGTGTCGTCATCATCGAGCGCATGGTCCGTGACTCGGATCTCGCATCTCTCCTAGAATCGCGTATTTCAACGCTGGATCAGTGGCGCAAAAAAGCCATCGCACTCTACACTGATCCCTGCAAGGATATCTCGACACATCTATTTGATGTCATTCACACAAGCCGCTCACAGCGGCCAAACTCGAGCCAGGCCGACTCAGTGTCCGTCGTGAAGGGCATATCCTCCAAGGACCGTGACAGCCTGAAGAGCAAGTTCCACGCCTTCAACGCGAACTTCGACGAGATGGTAGCGCGGCACCGGTCATACAACATGGAGAGGGAGGTTCGTCAAATGTTCGCGAGGGCAGTGCAGCAGATGCTGGAGCCGCTGTACAATCGCTTTTGGGATCGGTACCACGAGATTGACAAGGGAAAGGGGAAGCACGTCAAGTACGACAAGTCATCTATTGCTGCGGTTTTCATGAGCCTATACTAGAAAGTCTTTTGGGGGGGGGGGCTCATGCCTCCCAGTGCGCTCCTAACTGTCCAGCATCTAGCTATCTAAACGAAGCTGCATCTGGTCCGCCACCTAACACTCAGTTTCTCGGTGTACGTGGCTGTTTTTTGGCTGGAGTGAAAGATCACCGGTTACCGCGGAATTCGGCGTCGGGCGTAAACGACCGTCTCCATCCGGGACGACTGCGGACGCCCTTTGGGCAAGGGCAAATCCATTCAGGTTATGCCTTGAAACGGGTATGGGCAACATTGCGGGACTGCTAAGAATTACGCCCATCACTCCCTTGACGCTGACTCGTCACTTTGTTTTCAGATCAGCTCTCAACCACATTCCGATAAAAACTGCGTTATCCAGGGCTGTCAGGGCGTTACCTGGGGTGTTAATGGGAGTTCGGTACGCACTACGCCACCTCGAAATTCCTGCTTGATTATGGAGCAGCAGCATACTTGTCGGCGTTTTGGGGGTGCGACCAGAGCCGAGATAATTAACCTTAGAGCCTGGGGCCAAAAACGCGAGCAGACGAGTGGTAGCAAGTGCAGCGGAGGTATCTCTAGAAGTACCCTGGGCCAACTACTACGACACTCCCCACATGGCGAGGAAATGCGGTAAAACGATGCCGTCGTGATCCCGGACCTCCCTTGTCCGAAGTTGACACTGCCGGCGGTGTCCTAGCATAGTTGCATATATACAGGATGTCCATGGATTTCTCTATCGAGGCTGCAGTTTGACACGTGCTCCACAATGATGAGTTCGCACCAACTATGGTGGCCATTATGTCGCCCAATGGGTTCAATACCACCATAAGCCCAGCATCTACCCTAGCCGCTCCCGAATAGCAGATCTAATCTTGCCGCCCTGTCCCAGATCACCGCTCCGTCGCTCCGTCGCTTGAAATAGGCAATACGGTGCTGCGGAATGAATTCGTCGTCCGTCTGCTCGCTCTTCCATTCCCTGACATATTTCTCCTTAATCCCCGCGAACCTGTCTTCGTAACCCACCAGGTAGTCGCCGCTGTCTATGCTGTCGTCCCATCGCAGTCGATTCATCACGTCCGCTGCCGGCCGGAACTTTCCTGCGCCTGGCCGCTTGACTACTTTGGCCTGCCTTTTTCCACTGAGGAGAATAGCCCCTTCCCCGGTTATACCATCTTCGGCCGCGGGACTATCGTCGTCTTCTGAATCTGAGCCGCTGTCATCATCGAAGTCTCCGACTTCCCCCCACTCGTTTCGGTCGAGTTCTAAGTCGCCAAGCTCGTTCCCACGTACGATCGTCGCGGCCATCCAGGAGTTTTTAGAGTCGCAATACTTCTCGTCGCATCTAATTCTTTGCTCAAATTGACGTAGAACTTCTGTCAGAGTCCCTTCGGTTGCTTCCGACGCAGGATTTGACCGAGTACTGCGCCTGTCCTCGTTCCATTCAAGCCCTATCAGAAAACATCCACGGTACTCCATGGTGTTTGCGCCCATGTCGTTGCTTGCGGGTTCGCAAAACATTGTAGGCCATATCCGGGTTGCTAACTCCGGCACTTTCCTATCGATATCTTTGAAAGTAAGTCTCAACACTTTGACAGACTTGGAATAGGTCCGTAAGGAACGACGGGGCGTGCGTTACTTACCAACCAGCAAAGAGACACATCTAGAACCCAGCCAACCTACAAACCCGTTTTTCTGCTCTCGAGACAGTCCCCAATAATGTGCGTCCAGCCTCACATAGCTCCGGAATGACTGGAGGAACTCGGCTGCTCCAAGGCGGCCAGGCGTGTACGTCTCCTCGGGTCCCCAGTGATCAAAGAAGCCTAGGAGCGTGGACCACGTCACCCCATCACAACCAAGGCGTTCACTGGCGGCTTGAAACTGCGTGGAAATTGTCTTCAAAGTGGGAAATGAAGCTGCAAGCACAGTGTTCAGGGTGGGCCCGTGCCAACCGAGGAGGCACATCGGCTCCCTCGGCGTCCGAACGTACCGGAGACGCTTGTGGAAGAAGGGGTCGAATACGATATGCGCCTTCCAGTCGAAATGTGCGTAGTGGTGGAAAAACGTCACTATAACATCTGAAACAGACACGGTGCCCCCGCTCTGGAAAAGCATCTTGCAGACTGGCACGAGCAAGGTGACGAGATGGATGCCGCCAAGATAGCCAAACTTGGCAGCGTAGATACCTTTTTCCTTTGCCCAGGCCTTGATCAGAAGGTAAGCAAGCCTGAATTGGGCTAGATCCGGGATTGATCGCCTCAAATAGGCTAGGTCTCGAGCAGGTTTCAGCTTAAGCAAGGTAAGTGACGGAAGAGCGAACATCGGGTCGGTTACGGGTCTCTTCAACACGGCAGGCCACCTAGGGAAACAGGAGGTTAGTCGATCCATCGCAGTTCAGGGGGCGAGGAGCTTATCTCTGGAGCCTTACTGCTCTGCGATCGTAGCGGAACCACAGTACTGAAGGTCCATCCTTACACCGCCCACTTCAAGTTCAAGCATGACACCTGTGTTAGCCTTGACCTTTCGTAAGACTCTGATCCCCTCGGCTGCCCGAAGGTATCGGGTAACAACGGAAAAAAACGTTTGAGAGCTATACGGTCCAATGCATAGACAGTCGATATCTGAGTCCCGGCTCCAGACCCCAAGCCCGAAGGACCCAACTGGGGTCACCACCAAAGCGGGCCCTCTTCGTTGCTCACTCTTCTCATAGGTAGTCTTCGGCCCAATGGCACCCAGAATCGCCGCTTCAATGGTATGTAATGCTCGTGTTCTGACCGCTTCGTCATCCTTAGTGGGGAAGCTTCCAATCTTTTTCAGATACTCCTCGAGCCTGTCGGAGTCACCTAGCCCCTCTGGCGCCTTGTTCGAGGCAAACGAGATAACTTTTGAGACGGAATTCGCGTAAGACTTCGTGTCGCCGGACCAGAGCAGACATCGTACGCCCCAGTGATCACTGCCTAGCAGCACATCGTTGCTGTTGTGCAGAGCCCCCATCGTTGGGAACCCAAACATGCTAAACCCCGCGATGTGGAACACATCGTCCGCCTTGATTAGAATCCTGTCGTAGCGCTGGGGCCTGTTCCCGAGGCCAGTACCAACTAGATCAGCCGCAAGATCGTTCTCAGTGGGATCGAAGGTGGCGCCTTGCTCGCCCTCGTAGGTCTGCCTCAGGTTTTCCGGGCGGCGGAAGTCGTCCGAAGACTCTCCCACTTCGCACCGTGCAAGGGCCCAGGCGTCGCGCAAACCACTGTTGCATAGCATATCACCTATCGAGTGGATCTGATCGACAGTTTGCTGGGATATCGAGCCTCTTCCCAGGGCTGCGGTTATGGTGTACCGCGACGTTGCGAGGTTGAAGTCACCCGCGACAACCCACGGGCTATCTTTGTGGTTGTGTTGGAGGTATTCGACGATCCTTTGCAGCTCACCCTTCTTTGCCGAAACAGCTCCATCAGTCAAGCCACGCGTGAGATGGCAGCTGGCTAGAACGAGTGGATAGAGTTTGCTGTCCTGCCGTTTTCCAAGGGTGGGAAACGTAGCAATTAAAGATACTTTGTGCTGTCTTTTGAGCGGCAAGAGGTGCCAGCTAAAAGGAAACCTCGAAAGAACAACGTGGTTGAGG
This sequence comes from Sordariomycetes sp. B11D1, assembly GCA_025503055.1. Taxonomy (NCBI): domain Eukaryota; kingdom Fungi; phylum Ascomycota; class Sordariomycetes; species Sordariomycetes sp. B11D1. The sequence continues at coordinate 338,285 of JAMFQS010000012.1, forward strand.
AGACTCGGCAGGGGATCCAAATCTTCCTGGTCTGGAGACCCGTGGCTTACGTAGGAATACCGGTCCCGCAACTTGTCACTGGCGAGGAGATAGACGAGGAAGTCGTCAGTGACTTCCTGGAGCACCAGAATATCCGCCGCCGCAGGGGTGCCCAGAAGGTTGTCTAGCAAGAGTGGGTACCTCACTTGGCTGGGTGGTGAGGTAAACTCGGCAAGAACGTTGTAACTCGCGACGACCAGATTCTCGGGAGGGTCCACGGAGGAGTCGCACCCCTGCAATGTGGCTGGTCTCCAAAGGCAGCCAGATTGGGAATAGGTGTAAGCTTGACTGGGAGCCTGTGTCTCGCCGCCAGCCCTTCGAATAGATGATCTGTCTTCGTACAGTCCGACGATGCTCGCCTCTTGCACGAGCCGCACCTGTTGGAGATCGATGGAGCCCCAAAGCCGCATCATCGATGAGCCGCCTTGACTTCTGTCCCTAGTTACCACCACCAGATGGCCGGCTTCCCAGCACAGGGGCGGGAGCCGGGCCAACTTTTCCAATAAGGACTTGTGGGAGTCGGACTCTGCATCCGTGGTCTGGCCAACGGACATATGCATCGTGTAACTTCCAGCGTCGTCATGTCCGAGAGCCCGCAAGATTGATGAGCGGAGCTGGATCAGAGTCATAGTACGGTCGGGGTCGCGATCATAGAGATAGAGCGTGTTTGAATGCTTGCGCTTAAAAGAGGAGACGGCGTCCAACACTATGTTTAGACCCCGCAAGTCCCGTAGCATTGCTTCTCTTCCGAGACATCCCACGATGCTCTCCGATGCTGCCCGGAGATCATGGGCGGAGACAAAAGGGTAGATAAGGTTGATATGTGGTGGCCATTTTTCGTAAGCGGCATCGTACCGGCATCTCAGGCGTTCTATGGATGGCCAGAGGCGCTGGGGAGGAATGAGACAGAGGGCCGTATCGTGACAGTTGACGGGGATGCGCCGGGTCGACTGAGATGGCGGTAGGTCCATGTCTGAGGCAAGGTAAGACCTCTGGCGCGTCGAGTGGGATACACGATAAGATTAAAACGGCGCTAGTGGAGAATTGTCGAGGTGGGAACGTATCGTCGTCGCCGCCTAGATGGCCAGAGTTCAATATGCTAAGAACAAGTTGTGTGCATCATTCAAAAGCACCGTCCAGCCGACCCGAGATTAACTTTCGTATGAATAATGGATGACCAGCAGCAGAGGCGCCAATATCCGCTTTCCCGATGCCAAATAAGAACACCCTCCCGATCGAGAGATGACTCCCTGCCGAGGGGCGAATAGAGCTTTCAGCATGGTTAGAGGGGAGGACCTTAGGCAGCAGCGCTCTACACCGGGTCGCTCCAGGTGCATCCGTGGGGACGGCGAGCAACACGGATATGGCCGCCGGCATCCTCGTTACTGTAGACTTTATCAATTATCAATTCCGTTCTTTTTTTTTTTTTTTAAGCGGAGGTAGGGTCCAATGGTTTTGTGTCAGGGAGAGCGCATAGGCAATTACCACTCAGCCAACAATACCAAGAGATCAGCATAGCCTGCATCACATGCAGGCTAGGGCATGTGAATACCTATATGTAGGTTGTAGAGCTATATTTCCTAGAATACCTAGTCCGATTAGAGGCTAGTATCTCGCTAAGGATAACCTAGCCTACCGAGGAGGATACGTTAGAATTATCCTAATTAGGAATAGCGATCCCGACCCTGCTAGAAGAGCTAGCCTTTAATCCGCGGGACCTTAAAAAGGGATAACGCGCTATCGAAGAAAGGATCGCGACTTTCGAAAAACTCTAATAATTAAAAGAATAAGAGCATAAACTACGATAGCGTATCAATAAAAGGTTACCCTGCTACTATCGATACTCTTTAACCTTTTTATTAGACGACTAGGATATAAAAATTACTATTAGGAATATTAGTACCTAGAAGTAATAGCCTAAAGAAAAAAAGGGTATAGCTCTACGACTTGTAGAAAGTATCGAATAGATACCCTTTGTCAGAGCCAGGATATAGCAGGTCGTTAAGGTAAGGTGAAGAGGTCAGCAGTTAGGCAGCAGGTAAATGTGACGGCCTGGGCCGCCACGGCCACTTAAGGTTATAGTAGAAATAGGGCGCATGCACTAGGATAATAAAGATAGCGCCCTAGCATCGGACTAATTAGAATATAGGCGACATAGGCGAACGTCGCTTAGGCGCGATTATAGAAGCAGGCGATATAGGCGATAAGCGCCTAGTATCGACTAAGGAATAAGCGATCGCGAGCGATAGTCGACTACCGTCGCTTAAGGAAGAGTAATAAAAAGAACTATAAACTACTTAAACTATAGTTATTACTATATATCTAGCTATTTCTTTTTTACTTTTTAGTAGTTAATCTAAATATAGTCTTTATAATACTATTTATAAGTATTATAAGCTTTTAGATATATACTTATATAATAACTTAACTAGATTATTATTTATCTTTAACCTATTTATTATCTAATAGGTACTTAGAAGACTAGATCTTTATAAGTTAATTACTTTTATTTAGTAAGTACCTTACTACTAAATAATACTAATAATAGCTTTTAAAGCTATTACTTTAAAAAGAAAAGGCTAAAAGTAAAAAAAGCCTAATCTACTTAAGATTAGGTCTTATATAGAAGTAAATATTAATAATAAAAAAGATAATAATAATAAGGAAAAGTAGATTAAAAAGCTTAAAGAAAAGATTAAAAGCGCTAAAAGGTATATTAGGTAATAGTAAGATATTATTAATTAGTAAATAAGAGAAATAGACTAGCTTAAGAAAAAGATCTAATAACTTTTTTATTAACTTACTAATATTAAAAGATAAAGGCTTATAATAAACCTTATAGTTTTTAAGATAAATACTACTATAGCTATTAAGATTAAGATTCTACTTTTAGATAAGTATAATAGAAGCTAAGCGAAACTCTATATTTACCTTATATAGATAAAAGACTACCTTAAGAACTTCTTAAAAGTAAATATAAGATCTAAGAAGGTTTAAGTTATAGCTAGGTTTTTTACTAGAGCGGCTTATAATTAGTTTAAGCTAATTCTTTAAGACTTCTTAAAAAACGAGTATAATAGCTAGAATAGCTTTACTAAAATAATTTTCGCTATATACGATAAATTATAAAAACGCTATTAAAAAAGTATTTAAAGAGCTAGATAAAGAAAAAGTAGTATAAAATAAGCTATACTACCTATAATAATAGCGATTAGCTTTAGAATATACTATTAGGTTTAAATAACTATTTTTAATACTTAGATACCTTAATAAAGTATTTATTAATATATTTTATTAAGGCCTAAAAGAAAAGGTTAAAAATAAGGTTATTAAAGTTAAACTTATACCTTTTAACTTTATAAAGTATATCGAGATATTAGTCTTAATTAATAATATATTTTATAAATAATATATAGAAAAGAAAAAAAATTATAAATCGAATTTTTAAAAAAAGTACTAACTAAATATAAGCAAAAAGCATTAGAATAGAAATACTTTATAAAGATATTACTTAAAGCCTATAGAAATTAATATAATATAGAAATAAGGTTAGGGACCTAAGAAAGGCGCTTATTTTAACTATAGTAAAAAAAGGTATTTTACTAGAAACTACTAATAACCTAAGCGACTTAAAAAGTAAAAAAGACTTTTAAAAAATAAAAAAAGACTATTTTAAAAATAGCTACCTAAATTATAAAAGTTTATAGCTATAAAGCTAACCTATATAAATATTAGCTAGACGATATATTATAACGATAATTATTAAGACTATAAAAGAAATAAAGAAAATAATAGCTAGTACTTAAAAAAACTAATAACTAGGATTATCGTAGTAACTATAGCTTATAACTTAGATAAAGACCTATTATAAGACTATAATAATAATAAAAAGGTATAGTACTTTAAAGATTTAGAAAAAGATATATCTAGTAAAGAATTCTAATAATAAATACTAAGATATAATAACCTACGTTAGTATAAAGATATGCTTAAATAGGCTAAAAAAGTAGTAAGAATTAACCTAAAGATCGATAAAGTAGAAGTATACTATAACTAATACTATTAGAAATATTTCGAACTAGATTATAATTAAGATCTAGGATTAGAAGAAGACGCGTAAAAGCTTATATACGCTATTTATAGTAAAAATAACCTTAAGTACTAAAAGATTAAGAAGAAGAAAGAAAAAGAAGTAGAATTCTAGAAGGAATATTACTAGTATATAATAAAAGAACTCTAAGAATAAAGGACGTAAAAGAACTAAGAATTAGAATATAAAGAGTATAAGAGTAGGCATAAAACTATATAGCTTTTAAAATACGAAAAGCTAACTATTACCTTTAACGATATTATAGCATATAAAGAAAAAAAGTCTTAAACCTTAGAAAATAAAAGTAATAGAGTATACTTTAAATATTATAAAGAACTTATTAATAAAATAAAATAAATATAATATAAATAAGATATATAGAGTATTACCTTTAATAATATTTAAGACGATATTAAGCTTATTAAAGAAAAATAGGTAATAAAAAGAGAAAAGAAATTACTTTAAGAAATAATAAATAAAAAAAAAGATATCTTTAAACTACTCTAACGAATTAAAAAAAGACTTAAAAGCTTTAAAAAAGCTATTTTAATAATAATAGAGGTAAATAATAGCTCTTTATATAAGTTATATAACGAATAATAGTAAAACTAGGACTTAACGAAAGAGATCTATTAATAAGCTAGGATTATTAAGGATACCTAAAGCGAAGTAAAAAAGCTTATAGTATAAGCTAACGAAGTAATCTAGAGTAGCCTAGAAAAGTAGAAAGAGGTAAGAGCTATAATAAGCATGCTATAAAGAAAAAAGAAAAGGAAGACCTTTATAATAACTATAACTAGAAATAATAGATATTTAATAATAAAGATTTAGCTAAATAGATAAATAGTTATAGCTATAGTCGATAGTAGAGCTATAGGTATATATATTCTACTAAGAACGGTTAATAAGTTAGGACTACTTTATTAGAAAAAAGAGTACCTATATAGCCTTATAACTATTAATAAGAAACTAATTAACTATAAAAGAGGTCGTATTTATTTTAAGATTATATAATTTAAAATAACGATTAGTAGAAAAATAGAAAACGTCTAGTTTAATATTACGAATACTAGTAGGTACTAAGTTATACTTAGACTTCTATAGTTATAGAAAAGTAACCTAATAATCGACTAAGCTATTAATTAGCTTTAGTAGAATAATACTTAATCGTATTAATTATCGAAAGGCTATAAGATAAGAAAAGACTTAGCTTTTACCTAGACCTCTATAAAGGCAATAAATAAGTTTATAAATTTATAGATACTAATATATTATAAAGATCTAATTAAGAATAACGCGTTACCTAAAAGAGAACTTAGAAAAAGAAAAAGATAATATATACCTTATATTTTAGCGATAATAGAGGTAGAAGTTCTAAAAGAGTACTTTTAAAAGGTACTATAAGATTACTAGAAATATAAGAAACTATTTAAAAGAGAACTAGATAGCGGCCTACTAGAATATAGGCTATAGGATTATAAGATCCTACTTAAGGAAAGAACTTAGCTAAAGTTCTTCCTAATCTATAACCTAAATATAGAATAACTTAAAAAGTTAAAGGTATATATCGATAAAAACCTAAAGAAGGGATATATCTAACTATTATATTTACTAGCTAGATACCTTATCTTCTTTATACTAAAACTAAATAAAAAACTATAACTATATATTAACTACTAATAACTTAATAAGATTATTATTAAGAACTAATACCTACTACTATTAATCTTAGAATTATAAGATAGACTATAAAGAGTATAATAGTTTATAGTACTAGACCTTAAAAGAGTATATAACCTTATTAGGATTAAAAAAGGCAAAGAATAGAAAATAGCGTTCTAAATATAATATAGATATTTCAAGTATAAAGTTATACCTTTTAGACTTACTAATACGCTAGCTACTTTCTAAACTATAATTAACTATATCTTATAAGAATACCTTAATATTTTCGTTATCGCTTACTTAGATAATATTCTTATATTCTTAAAGAATAAAAAAGACTATAAAGAATATATATATAAAGTGCTATAAGTATTTAAAGAAGCTATAATACTAGTAGAACTAGATAAAAGCTACTTCTATACTAAAAAAATCGATTTCTTAAGATATACGATCTAATTAAAAGAAATACGTATATAACGATAAAAGATCGAAGTAATATTAGACTAGAAAATACTAATAAACGTTATAAAAGTTTATAGATTCTTAGGATTCGCTAACTTCTACTAGAGGTTCTTACTTAATTATAGTAAAATAATTAAACTATTAATAGACCTTATAAAGTAAAACTAAGAGTAGAAATAGATAAAAGAATACTAAGATACGTTTAAAGAAGTTAAGTATAAAATCGCCTTAGAACTAGTATTAATTATAGTAGATCTAAATAAGCTATTTAAAATCGAAATAGATATATTAGACTATACTTTAAAAGCATAACTTAGGTAGCGTAATAAGCTAGGATAGCTATATCTAATATCGTTTATATCTAAGAAACTCTTAAGGCTAGAACTATAATACCTGCTACTAGATAAAGAACTTATAGTAATAGTAGAAGCTTTAAAAGATTAAAGATACCTCTTAATTAGCGCTAAGTACTAGATCCTTATCTAATTAGACTATAAGAATCTCTCTAGTTTTATAAAGAAATAAGACCTTAATAAACGATAAGTATAATAGATATAAGAACTTATAAATTATAACTTTAAGATTATTTACGTTAGAGGGTATAAAGATCTTAGTCTTCTAGGTGCCTATTAGATAATAAGTAGGTTAAAGATAAATAGTAATCTAGTTAAGTTATTATATAAGTATATATCTAAGAGTTTATAGTACTTATAAATAGTATCGTAGAGACTATACTTAGATTAACTACTAAAGAGTAAAGAGGAAATAGCTAGATATATAGTAATAACTATAGTTTAAGTAGTCTATAGTTCTTTTCGTTACTCTTCCTTAAGCGATAGCGGTCGACCGTCGCTCGCGATCGCTTATTCCTTAGTCGACACTAGGCGCTCGTCGCCTATATCGCCCGCTTCTATAATCGCGCCTAGGTAACATTCGCCTACGTCGCCTATATCCTAATTAGTTCGATATTAGGGCGCTATCTTTATTATCTTAGTATATACGCCTTATTTCTACTATAACCTTAAGTAGCCGTAGCGGCCTAGGCCGTTATACTATCCCCTCCCTCCTTATAGGAGTTAGCCTAACGACCTAAAACCTATTCTTTCTTCTTCCTTCTATAAGTTTTTACTTCTTTTATCTAGCGACTATAACTAATTATATCTAGAAGTAGAAACCCTTTTCCTCTTACCGTTCTTTACTAGCTAAGTATCTTAATAAGTTTAGGTCTAGCAATATACCGTATTCTTATTATTTTTAGGCTAAGAAGGCCTATCGTTTTAACTTATCTTATTCTTCCTATTATAGCGAGTACGCTAAAGTAAAGAAATCCTATAATAGTCCTACCGTCGTTTTTTCCTATAGGTTCTTCGTTCCCTCGTCCTACCTTCCTTCTAATTTTCTTCGTAGTATCCCGTAATATAGCAGAGTAGCGAAAGGTACGTTAAGCTCGCGAGCAAGTAGAATATAAGCTTTACGAGTTATTAGGTCGCCTTACGCGCCTCTACTATTAAGAGTCTTCCTTCTAGGCTCATAGAGTAGAGTTATTTAAGCGAGGTCTATAAGAGGAGCGCGAGGAAGAGGCTAAGTCGGCTATTACTAAGCGCTAGTAGGTAATTAGCGAGCTCTAGTCTTTTAGTACTTTTAGCGTATTAGACTAGGATGCTTTTAGCGTTAACTTCTTAGCGTCGGCGCTAGTCGGTCTAGGTTCCTCTAGTAGAACTAATTAAGTAGTTAGGGGTAGTTCGTAAGGTTCTCTAGTAGTTCTTAAGAGTTCTTAGCGTTAAGGTAGTTCTTTTACTTAACTAGATACTTAAGCTTTCGTTTTTCTTAGTTCTATTCTAAATTAAGGATTTTCTTAACTTTATATTCTTCTTTTTTAGCTTAAATTTTAATTATATCTTAAATTAGTATATTATCTATTACTAGTTCTAGTAGCGAGACGTAGAAAATTAGGTATAATCGCGATCTTTCTAATAGTTATAGCTTATAATTTACTAGTAAGATTTATTCTTTAATTTTAAATAGTCTTTTATATTTAAAGTTAAGTTTTATACTTAGCCTATTAGTTTTAATATTTCGTATAGCTAAGTAGACTCTCTCCTCCTTTCTAAAGGTTAGTCTTTTAATCCTCTTTTAGTTAGTATATTATATTATTCGTTTTTTAACGAATTATAGCTATTTAATAAGTTCTTAGTATAATTCTTATATTTTATTAGCTTTAAGTTTAGCTTTCTTTACTTATATCTTCTTATTTCTAAAGCTATATTATATTTCTAATTAAATCCTATAATTAGCATAGAATAGTAATATGCCTATGCTTTCTACTATACTAGAATTATATATAATTTATACTATAGGTAGTAAGGCAACCTAGTTATTTTACTCTTAGTTAAGGTATATCTAGAGATATATCTTAACGATTTAGTTTAGTTATTCTATTTATCTATCTATTTATAGGTAATAAGCTATAGATAGTTTATAGTCTATACCTAGTTAGTCTATTAAACTTCTTTAAAACTTAAAAGCGAATATTAATCTTTTATCTATAATAATCTCTTTAGGTAGATAATAGTTAGCTATAATTATCTAAAAGAAAATATAGGCTAGCTATATAGCGTCTATTATTTCTTAAAATAATATAAAGTATATATACTTAATAAGTTAGTCTACGACTACTAGGATATTATTATACTTTATTCTTATTACTAGATCTTTTAATTCTAAGAGTTTAACTATAAAATCTATTATAATTAACTTTTATAGTTTCTTTAGTATAAAGAGCGGTTATAGTTTTTTATAAGGTTTATACTATCTTACTTTACTTTTTATATAGATATTATATTTTTTAATAACCTTCTTAATATACTTTTTTAGGTTTAGCATATTATATTCTTATTATATCTTTTTAATCGTTTTATAGATTCTAAGGTATCTATATATTAGCGACTTATATATTCGTATAATAAGTTCTTTATATATACTTTCTAGGATAAATACCTTATCGTTCTTCTTCTAAAATAGCTCTTCGTATTATAGTTAGCCTTACTTTATTATACTTATAATATTCTCTTTTTCTTATTTATATTCTTATATTAGTTATTAGGTCTATATAGTATCGTACTAGACTCTATAGGTAGCCGCGAACTAACGTAGGCTTCTATTAGGTTCTTAGTATAAGACGGTTTACGTTTTTATAGGTACCTTCTAAAAGTATTCTGCTTTTTAGCTAAAGGCGTCGGCCTTTCCGTTATCTATTCTTCTAATATAGATAATCTTAAAGTCGTAACTTACTAGTTCTTATATCTATTATACTTATCGTTTATTAAGGTCTTATTTTTTTATAAAACTAAAAAGATTCTTATAGTCTAATTAGATAAGGATCTAATACTTAGCGCTAATTAAGAGATATCTCTAATCCTTTAAAGCTTCTACTATTACTATAAGTTCTTTATCTAGTAGTAGGTATTATAGTTCTAGTCCTAAGAGTTTCTTAGATATAAACGATATTAGATATAGCCGTCCTAGCTTATCGCGCTACCTAAGTTATGCTCTTAAAGCGTAGTCCGATATATCTATTTCGATTTTAAATAGCTTATTTAGGTCTATTATAATTAGTACTAGTTCTAAGGCGATCCTACGCTTAACTTCTTCGAACGTATCTTAGTATTCCTTTATCTATTTCTACTCTTAGTCTTGCTTTATAAGGTCTATTAATAGTTTAATTATTTTACTATAATTAAGTAAGAACCTCTAGTAGAAGTTAGCGAATCCTAAGAATCTACGAACTTTTATAACGTTCGTTAGTATTTTTTAGTCTAATATTACTTCGATTTTCTTACGTTATATACGTATTTCCCTTAGTTAGATTATATATCTTAAGAAATCGACTTCTTTAGTATAGAAGTAGCTTTTATCTAGTTCTACTAGTATTTTTGCTTCCTTAAGTACTTTTAGTACCTTATATATATATTCCTTATATTCTTCTTCGTTCTTTAAAAATATAAGAATATCGTCTAAGTAAGCGACGATAAAAATATTAAAGTATTCTTATAAGACGTAGTTAATTATAGTCTAGAAAGCGGCTAGTGCGTTAGTAAGTCTAAAAGGTATAACTTTATATTTAAAATATCTATATTATATTTAGAACGCCGTTTTCTATTCTTCGCCTTTTTTAATCTTAATAAGGTTATATGCTTTTTTAAGGTCTAATACTATAAACTATTATACTCCTTATAGTCTATCTTATAGTTCTAAGATTAATAGTAAAAGGTATTAGTTCTTAATAATAATCTTATTAAGTTATTAATAGTCGATATATAGTTATAGTTTTCTATTTAGTTTTAGTATAAAAAAGATAAAGTATCTAGCTAGTAACTATAATAATTAGATATATCTTTTCTTTAGGTTTTCGTCGATATATACCTTTAACTCTTTAAGTTATTCTATATTTAGGTTATAGATTAGGAAGAACTTTAGCTAAGTTCTTTCTTTAAGTAAGATCTTATAATCCTATAGCCTATATTCTAGTAGGCCACTATCTAGTTCTCCCTTAAATAGTTTCCTATATTTCTAGTAATCTTATAGTACTTTCTGAAGGTACTCTTTTAGAACTTCTACCTCTATTATCGCTAAAATATAAGGTATATATCGTCTTTTTCTTTTTCTAAGTTCTCTTTTAGGTAACACGTTATTCTTAATTAGATCCTTATAATATATTAGTATCTATAGATTTATAAACTTACTTGCCGCCTTTATAGAGGTCTAGGTAAAGGCTAAGTCTCTTCTTATCTTATAGCCTTTCGATAGTTAATACGATTAAGTATCGTTCTACTAAAGCTAATTAGTAGCCTAGTCGATTCTTAGGTTACTCTTCTATAACTATAGAAGTCTAAGCATAACTTAGTGCCTACTAGTATTCGTAATATTAAACTAGACGTTTTCCGTCCTTCTACTAATCGTTATTTCGAGTTATACGGTCTTAAAACGAACACGACCTTTTTTATAGTTAATTAGTTTCTTATTAATAGTTATAAGGCTATATAGGTACTCTTTTTTCTAATAAGGTAGTCCTAACTTATTAACCGTTCTTAGTAAGATATATACGCCTATAGCTCTACTATCGACTATAGCTATAACTACTTATCTATTTAGCTAAATCTTTATCGTTAAATATCTATTACTTCTAATTATTATTACTATAAAAGTCTTTTTACCTTTTTTCTTTCCTTATAATATACTCGTCGTAGCTCCTACCTCTTTCTACCTTTCTAGGCTATTCTAGATTACCTTATTAGCTTATACTATAAGCTTCTTTACTTTGCTCTAGGTATCCTTAATAATCCTAGCTTACTAGTAGATCTCTTTCGTTAAGTCTTAGTTTTATTATTATTCGTTATATAACTTATATAAAAAGCTACTACTTACCTCTACTATTATTAAGATAGCTCTTTTAAGGCTTTTAAGTCTTTTTTTAATTTATTAAAGTAGTTTAAAGATATCTTTTCTTTTATCTATTATTTCTTAAAGTAATTTCTTTTCTCCTTTTATTACCTATCTTTCTTTAATAAGTTTAATATTATCCTAAATATTATTAAAGGTAATACTCTATATATCTTATTCGTATTATACTTATTTTATTTTATTAATAAGTTCTTTATATTTAAAGTATACTTTATCGCTCTTATTTTCTAAGGTATAAGACTTTTCTTCTTTATATACTATAATATCGTTAAAAGTAATAGTTAGCTTTTCGTATTTTAAGAGCTACGCGGTTCTATGCCTACTCTTATACTCTTCGCGTTCTAATTCTTAGTTCCTCTACGTTCTCTATTCTTAGAGTTCTCTTATTATATACTAGTAATATTCCTTCTAAAATTCTACTTCTTTTTCTTTATTTTTCTCGATCCTCTAGTACTTAAGGCTATTTTTGCTATAAATAGCGTATATAAGCCTTTACGCGTCTTCTTCTAATCCTAGGTCCTAGTCGTAGTCTAGTTTAAAGCATTTCTAGTAGTATCGGTCGTAGTATACTTCTACCTTATCGATTCCTAGGTTAATTCTTACTATTTCCTTAGCCTACTTAAGCGTATCTTTATACTAGCGTAGGTTATTATATCCTAGTATTCGTTATTAGAATTCTTTACTAGACGTATCTTCTTCTAAATCCCTAAGGTACTATACTTCTTCGTCGTCTTTATAGTCTTATAATAAGTCCTTATCTAAGTTATAAGCTATAGTTACTACGATAATCCTAGTTATTAGCTTCTTTAGGTACTAGCCGTTATCTTCCTTATTTCCCTTATAGTCCTAGTAATCGTCGTTATAATACGTCGTCTAGCTAGTATTTACGTAGGTTAGCTCTATAGCTATAAACTCTTATAGTTTAGGTAGCTATCCTTAAGGTAGTCCTCCTCTATTCTTTAGAGGTCCCCCTTACTCTTTAGGTCGCTTAGGTTATTGGCAGTTTCTAGCGAAGTGCCTTTCTTTACTATAGTTAAAATAAGCGCCCTTCTTAGGTCCCTAACCTTATTTCTATATCGTATTAATCTCTATAAGCCTTAAATAGTATCTTTATAAAGTATTTCTATTCTAACGCTTCTTACTTATATTTAGTTAGTACTTCTTCTAGAGATTTAACCTATAGTTTCTTTTCTTTTCTATACGTCGTTCGTAGAGTATATTATTAATTAAGACTAATATCTCGATATACTCTATAAGGTTAAGAGGTATAGGTCTAACTTTAATAACCTCGTCTTTAACCTCTTCTTTTAGGCCTCGATAGAATATATTAATAAGTACTTTATTAAAGTATCTAAGTATTAAAAATAGTTGCCTAAACCTAATAGCATACTCTAAGGCTAATTATTATTATCGTAGGTAGTATAGCTTATTCTATACTACCTTTTCTTCGTCTAGTTCTCTAAATACTCTTTTAATAGCGTTTTCGTAATTATCGTATATAGCGAAAATCGTCCTAGTAAAACTACTCTAGCTCTTATACTCGTTTTCTAGGAAGTCCTAAAGAGTTAGCTTAAACTAATCGTAAGCTACTCTAGTAAGGAATCTAGCTACGACTTAGACCTTCTTAGATCCTATATTTACTTCTAGGAAGTTCTTAAAGTAGTCTTTTATCTACGTAAGGTAGGTATAGAGTTTTGCTTAGCTTCTATTATACTTATCTAAAGGTAGAATCTTAATCTTAGTAGCTATAGCGGTATTTATCTTAAAAACTATAAGGTTCGCCGTAAGCCTTTATCTTTTAATATTAGTAAGTCGATAAAAGAGTTATTAGATCTCTTTCTTAAGCTAGTCTATTTCTCTTACTTACTAATTAATAATATCTTACTATTATCTAATATACCTTTTAGCGCCTTTAATCTTCTCTTTAAGCTTTTTAATCTACTCTTTCTTATTATCGTTATCTTCTTTATCGTTAGTATCTACTTCTATATAAGACCTAGTCTTAGGTAGATTAGGCTTCTTTTACTCCTAGCCCTTTCCTTTTAAGGTAGTAGCTTTAAAGGCTATTATTAGTACTATTTAGCGGTAAGGTACTTACCGAATAGGAGTAGTTAACTTATAAAGATCTTAGTCTTCTAGGTGCCTATTAAATAGTAAGTAGGTTAAAGATAAATAGTAATCTAGTTAAGTTATTATATAAGTACGTATCTAAGAGTTTATAGTACTTATAAATAGTATTATAGAGACTATATTTAGATTAACTACTAAAAAGTAAAAAGGAAATAGCTAGATATATAGTAATAACCGTAGTTTAAGTAGTCTATAGTTCTTTTTATTACTTTTCCTTAAGCGATAGCGGTCGACCGTCGCTCGCGATCGCTTATTCCTTAGTCGATACTAGGCGCTCGTCGCCTAGTATCGCCTGCTTCTATAATCGCGCCCAGGCGACGTTCGCCTACGTCGCCTGTATCCTAATTAGTTCGATATTAGGGCGCTGTCTTTGTTATCCTGGTGCATGCGCCTTGTTTCTGCTATAACCTTAAGTGGCCGTGGCGGCCCAGGCCGTCACAGAGGGATAGATAATAGAAAAGCTAACGCCTTTAGCTAAAAAGTAGAATACTTTTAGAAGGTACCTATAGAAACGTAAACTATCTTATACTAAGAACCTAATAGAAGCCTACGTTAGTTCGTAGCTACCTATAAAGTCTAGTATAATATAATATAGACCTAATAACTAATATAAGAATATAAATAAGAAAAAGAGAATATCGTAAGTATAATAAAGCAAAGCTAATTACGATATAAAGAGCTATTTTAGAAGAAAAACGATAAGGTATTTATCTTAAAAAGTATATATAAAGAACTTATTATATAAATATACGAATCGCTAATATATAAATACTTTAAAATCTATAAAATAATTAAAAAAATATAATAAGAATATAATACGCTAAACCTAAAAAAGTATATTAAAAAGGTTATTAAAAAATATAATATCTATATAAAAAGTAAAGTAAGATAGTATAAACCTTATAAAGAACTATAACTACTTCTTATACTAAAGAAACTATAAGAGTTAATTATAATAGACTTTATAGTTAAACTTTTAAAATTAAAAGATCTAGTAATAAAAACAAAGTATAATAATATCTTAATAGTTATAGACTAATTTACTAAGTATATATACTTTATACTATTTTAAAAAGTAATAAACGCTATATAGCTAGCCTATATTTTCCTTTAGATAATTATAGCTAACTATTATCTACCTAAAGAGATTATTATAAATAAAAGATTAATATTCGTCTCTAAGTTTTAGAAAAGTTTAATAGACTAATTAGGTATAGACTATAAACTATTTATAGCTTATTACCTATAAATAAATAGATAAATAGAATAATTAAACTAAATCGTTAAGATATATCTCTAGATATACCTTAACTAAGAGTAAAATAACTAGGTTACTTTACTACCTATAGTATAAATTATATATAACTCTAGTATAGTAAAAAGTATAAGTATATTACTATTCTATACTAATTATAAGATTTAACTAAAAACGTAATATAGCCTAAGAAATAAAAAAGTATAAGTAAAAAAAGCTAGACTTAGAGCTAATAAGATATAAGAGTTATACTAAGAACTTACTAAGTAATTATAATTTATTAAAAAATAAATAATATAATATACTAACTAAAAAAAGATTAAAAGACTAACCTTTAGAAAAAAAGAAAAAGTCTATTTAGCTATATAAAACTTTAAAACTAATAGACTAAGTATAAAATTTAACTTTAAATATAAAAGACTATTTAAAATTAAAAAATAAATCTTACTAATAAATTATAAGCTATAACTACTAGAAAGATTATAATTATACCTAATTTTTTATATCTTACTACTAGAACTAGTAATAAATAATATACTAATTTAAAATATAATTAAAATTTAAGCTAAAAAAGAAGAATATAAGGTTAAAAAGATCTTTAATTTAGAATAAAACTAAAAAAGATAAAAGCTTAAGTATCTAATTAAGTAAAAAAACTACTTTAACGCTAAGAACTCTTAGGAACTATTAGAGAACCTTACGAACTACCCCTAACTACTTAATTAGTTCTACTAGAAGAACCTAGACTAACTAGCGCTAACGCTAAGAAGTTAACGCTAAAGGTATCCTAGTCTAATACGCCGAAAGTACTAAAAGACTAGAGCTCGCTAATTACCTACTAGCGCTTAGTAATAGCCGACTTAGCCTCTTCCTCGCGCTCTTCTTATAGACCTTACTTAAATAACTCTGCTCTACGAGCCTAGAAGGAAGACTCTTAATAGTAAAGGCGCGTAAAGCGACTAAATAACTTATAAAGCTTATATTTTACTTACTTACGAGCCTAGCGTACCTTTCGCTACTCTACTATATTATAGGATACTATAAAGAAAATTAGAAAAAAAGTAAAATAAAAAAATAAAGAACCTATAAGAAAAAATAATAGTAAGACTATTATAGGATTTTCTTACTTTAGCGTACTTATTATAATAAAAAGAATAAGATAAGTTAAAATAATAGGCTTTCTTAGCCTAAAAATAATAAGAATATAGTATATTACTAGACCTAAACTTATTAAGATACTTAGCTAATAAAAAATAGTAAAAAGAAAAAGGTTTTTATTTCTAGATACGATTAGTTATAGTCGCTAGATAAAAAAGTAAAAACTTATAAAAAAAAAGAATAGGTTTTAGGTTATTAGGCTAACTCTTATAAAGAAGGAAGGGATAGTATAATAGCCTAGGCTACTATAGCTACTTAAAGTTATAGTAGAAATAAGGCGTATATACTAAGATAATAAAGATAGCGCCTTAGTATTAGACTAATTAGAATATAAGCGACGTAAGCGAATATTGCCTAGGCGCGATTATAGAAGTAGGCGATATAGGCGACGAGCGCCTAGTATCGACTAAGGAATAAGCGATTATAAGCGACGGTTAACTACTATTGCTTAAAGAAGAGTAACGAAAAAAACTATAGACTACTTAAACTATAGTTATTACTATATATCTAGCTATTTCTTCTTTACTTTTTAGTAGTTAATCTAAGTATAGTCTCTATAATACTATTTATAAGTACTATAAGCTCTTAGATATATACTTATACGATAACTTAACTAGATTACTATTTATCTTTGACCTACTTATTGTCTAATAGGCACCTAGAAGACTAGATCTTTATAGATATAGTAGTATCGTTAAGGTAAAGTAAAGAGGTTAGTAAAGAGATAGAAGCTAGTTAGTAGGTAGTCTAAACGTAACTAGTAGGCCTAGGTAAGGTTTATATTATAAGACTATTGATTCTTACCTTTTTAAGTTCTTAGCCTTTAAGGGTATTCTTTTATATCTATTCGTAATTATAGTAGGTTATATATGTGCTAGTAGTCGACCTATATCTATGCCTATATAACTTAATATATAAACGTCTCTAATATTATATCTTAATAAAGAGGAAGAAGAATTAGGATATTAGAGCTAAGATATAATAGGTCGTTAAGGTAAGGTAAAGAGGTTAGTAGTTAGGTAGTAGGTAAACTATAGGTATCCTATTATAAGATTACTAATTTTTACCTTTATCTCTTTCTAGAGATTAGGCGGTATTTATCTAGCTTTTAACTATTTAGCTAATTATATAACTTATTATATAACTATTAGAACCTAGTCCTAATACTATCTATCTAATAGTCACGTGACTTATTATATAACTAACTAAACCCTAGTCCTAATATTATCCTTCTGATAGTCACGTGACTCATTACGTGACCGACTGAACCTAGTCCTGACACCCTTAGCGATTTAAGAAAGACTTAGCCAATATTATCTTTATACTTAAAGACGAAAAACTAATAGTATCATCATTAATTAAAGAACTTTTAAGAAATAAAGGTTATAATAGCTAAATTAAAATAAATATACTAGCCCTAGTCTATTCTATTATATAAGTATAAATAAAAGTAGTTAAAGCCTTTAGATTATATATAGTATTAAGGCGTCTAAACGGCTAGTAAGTATATTAAATATAGCGTATATTTACCTTATAGTTAGATAATTTAATAACGTTACTATCGATTAATTAATGGCCTAAAGATCAAGGTTATATTAGTTAACTTAATATTATATATAACAAGATACACGCCTAGGCGCGCTAAGGTACTAACCGAGGCGTATGTAATAGGCGCGCCTGGGCGCGCATCTATTGGGCGCCGCATATAGGATTTTGCTGACTAACGATATTGAGAGTTGGAGACTCCAGTAAGCTCCCGTATGATTAGTTAGAACCCAGAACCTAAGTCTCGTAGCTTCTGATTTGGGATTGCTGCAACACATTTTCAAGCTCGTAGCATAAAGGGTCTTGCCGCTCTGGCATTGGACGAAAATTAAGCGCTTCATGACGTTTCTTCTGACATCTTGACAAAGAAAGTCCGGGATACTTTGGTAACTGCCTGATAGCAGCTGCTCATCGCAACGTACATCCAGCAAGAGCACCGCCAAACCCTCCTCGCCATCTCGCCCAGGCCTGAGCGCGCCATCAACAATCGCACTAGCGGCTGACGTCGTAAACGCCTTGGTGTTAAATCACTCGTCATTAGGTGTGCTGCTGCAGGACCGCTAGTAAGCATCGAAAAGAACCACCAAGTCGTTGGCCCCACGGAAAGCCAGGAGACGATATGGATGCGGATCGCACGCTCCCGGAAGTCGCCTACCGAATACCTCCTAAACCCGATCGAGTAGGCCATGTCCAACCCGGAGCTTGCACCTCACAAACTTACTCAACCCCGTCTAGTCTCAGTGCCGCCTACTCGAGACCGTGGCCGCTCAGCTCCGAGATGTCGACAATACAGCGGGTTCCGCCCATGAGAGGCAAGCTGCCGTTACTAAGCTTGCTCACTTTGCAATCATGTTCCTCTCGCCACCTCCCGTGAGCGTTGGCGACAACAATGGAAAACATTGTTGCCATGTCTCCATGTCTGTGCTTGATGAGCTCACAGAGGCACCGGGCACTGTTTTCGACGACGATGTTCTCCTCGCCATCATCCCATATGCCGACGCAACCTTTACTACGTCAACAGGAGGTCTGATTGATACTTCGTCGAGTATCATATCCCGCCAGCTCTCCCGGCGGGATACAACCAACTTCATCGTTTCTTCTATACTGGAAACTGCAATCAAGCCACACCTTTCCACATGGTCGTCTACGCGCCTCACTGCCGCCGGTCGGGCTGCGGAGTACGAGGACACAGGCACGAGGAATACACACATTGACTTTGGGATCAGTCCGCCTTGGGCCGGGCAGGGAAACACCATGATCTCACTATTCCAATGGGCATTGAAAATGTCTGACGTGAGGCAACATCTCCCTTGTCGAACCCCCCGCCGAAGACGACGGTATTCGCTCACGTATGATCTAGGACGCGCTGCTCCAGGCTCACTGGCCCTCGTTTACGCCATTCCTACTGGCGCTGCTGGACGACCCTAACGCTGGATCCAGGATCCAGGGCCTCCGGGCGTCTGAGGTGTTCATATCAAAATGCCCTGCCAAGATCTTGTCAGAACGGGGAATGGGAAAAGTATTCGAGGAAGCAATAATGCCCACCCTGCAGTTTTTACCGACGCACACTCCGGAAGATGAATCCGCGCAGCTTCTCGAGCCGGCCTACACGACCCTGATTCTCCTGGCAGGTACGAGATTCGCGTACGACGGCAACATGACAGCGAAATGCAATCTCCTAGACAGGTTGCTCCGAGAGGGTGTCTTCTCAGCATACTCTCACGCGTCAGAGTATGTCTGTATCGTCGAAGTTCTTGCAACGAAAGTAAACTTAATCATTGATGAGCTGGGCATATACGCGACAAAACATCTAAAGGTGGGTACGCATACTGAATCACACAATTTTAAACACGCGAAGACTAAGAGTGCGCCCCTCAGGATATCATACCAATGTTGACCAGTGCCATGACGGACCCGTTCCTGGCACAGTATGATTATCCCCTTTTGGCGGTGTCAGAAGCACTCCGTTCGACCATACTTAACTGCTGGCCTCGGGCTCTTGACCGTCATGGTGCCGAGATTCTCAGGGGTGTTATCGCGTGTTGGCTCAGCATCGGTGAAGACCGGCAGAAGGCCGAGGGTCGAAGACTAACCGAGACGCTACGGACCATTGCGGGACTGGTGTCGAAGAGCCGTGATACTTCGGACGGATACTCCTTATCGGGCCTAAGTCAGATTATTGAAAACGAGCCCGAACTACGTACGCTATTCTGTTGAGGCCAGCGTGTCTAGTCGACCGGTTGCTGCTTGAAGAACGATTTCCCCCGTAGCCATTTTCGGTAGGCCTTGTACCGTTTCTTCTCGCTATCCTCCTCTGTCACGGTCAGAGGGCAGTCGCCGACCTTCAATAATTCCTCATACACGGGAATTTCTTCCTCCGAGCCGGTGGATAGGAGTCCATCTGCCTGCCAGCTCCCATAAATGTAATCCTGGTATTCGGAGTCATACGCTTCTGGTGGCGCGGCAGAAACGACAAGCGGGAGGTTGTGGGGGTGTGCAATATAGCGGGAGTAGTCTTCCATCTCCGCCTTGCTGACTGAAGGATCGAGAGATTCTCGGACTGCTTTTGTAAATGTCCACTGTGCCGTCTTGGACTTCTCGAGTGCGGACTGTTTCAGCTTGGCCTTGTCCGGGGTGGCGCTTGTCTCCTTCATGATTCCGTGGTGGCCCAGGGCCTTGCCTTGCGCTGGTTGCAGCCATCTCTGGATCGACATGGCTCGGCTGACGGGCGGTCTATTCCCAATCGTGACCCCAGACTCATCTTTCGCGGCTACTCCATTCTTTCCCGGGTCTATGATGGTAACCTCTTTCTTTCCTTTGTGTTTTTCGTTGTCATCCAGGTCCGTAACAACACGAACTCGGAATGGGCTGAGGTCATACTTCCCATCTTGCGCAGCCTTG
This sequence comes from Sordariomycetes sp. B11D1, assembly GCA_025503055.1. Lineage (NCBI taxonomy): Eukaryota > Fungi > Ascomycota > Sordariomycetes > Sordariomycetes sp. B11D1. The sequence continues at coordinate 358,990 of JAMFQS010000012.1, forward strand.
AAAGGTATGTACTTGATGGTAGAGTTCATTTTATAGGGAAACATCTTAATGAACGAAGACAGCGTGGACGGTCTATAATATTCCAGCCAGTAGTCGTCGATGAGAGACACGGGCACATTGCTTCGCCGCTTCCGCGTGGGAACGTACGCGGCAAGGGTGCGGTTGTTAAGGTATTCAGGGGTGAACCAATGCACGTACTCGCGCTTGCGCTTTTCTGCCCACATTCGCGGATCGGAGTGATGAAGGTAATAATCGGTGGCAAGATCCCAGAGCATGGGCTGTCCCTGTGCAAACTTGTAGTTCCCTAGGAAAAGATTGTATGCCTCCTGGCGCTGACCGTCGAGGAAAGAGTTGTTATAGTAGCGCTTGAAGCTTTCTATCATGTCTCTTGAGTGGCTCGTCCACTGATTGATCTTGCGGTATGTCTCCATGGTATTGACAAGCTGGGAGCCTCCGTACTGAACTGCGATGGTGTCTCCATGGTCATGGTACATGTGCGTAAAGAGGTTCACAGCGTCCGTATCGTAGTCAATGGAGGTGTCCTCGAGTATGCCCAAGGCATGGAGTTGGTGCCCGAGCGCTCGTTTCCCTATCACAAACTGTGCTGCATTCGTTCGATCGAGGCAGTCGATACAGTTTGTACGCGCGATGCCATTTTGGACTCTTGGCGGGACATCCCTGCCGTCTCCATTATGAAAGAAGCCCGTCGTAGTCATCACCTCCTCTGCGATGTTCTCGAGTGTGCTGATGACGTCCTGGTCACGACTTTTGGCTGCCCGACTCATGTCCCATGCCTTGTGGATGATCTTCTTATCGCTCGGAAGGAATTGATTTAGATACTTGATCGCGTTCGTGTATTCAGCCAGAAGCTTCGACTCCCGTGGAGTGCGCTCCCTTGACTTGACAAGATTGAGGGCGTAGATGGGTGCGCCGTAGCGTTCAAAAAGATTATCAAAGTGCATGGCGGCAGCACTGTAGAACGGATCAACCAGGTTCAACTCGATAGGGGGTTTCGGAGTCACTCCGGCAGTCTCCTGAACCCAGTGCAGCGGGATACTCCCACGATGCTGGACATAAGAGGTGAAATGGCTGTTGCAGAAGAGCTTGGGACCTGGAGCGTGAAAGGAGGTGGTTAGGGCCTCCGACACGATTTGTTCAGTCTCCACGTCGTTCGCTACATATCCCTGCTAGATGTTAGGCCGCGTTAGATGAAGCCAATGTACGGGACGGCCTTACCAGGTCATTTGCGCCGCGCTTCAAGAACCGGGCGCCGGCAAAGTACCGAGAGCGCCGAGCAATGACGGTAATGTGTACTGTTCGACCGTATATGGAGAGTGCTTGAAGGAAGCCGCGTCATTAGCAGAAGCCGCTGGGCTGCATGGGGTGTATACTCACCGGCTTGGTCGATATAACCGTGAATTATGGGCCGGCACCAGTCATATGGATCATTCAGAGCGTCCTCGGCGGGCTGAAGCAGGTGTGAATTCCACACAAACATAGAGTTGAAATCGTCACCGACAGGGATCTTCAAGCCTTTCGCAAAAGCGTCCCTCTCCCTGGAAAGACTATGTTGTAGTGTTCGGGTGATGTCGTAAGAATAGCTATAGTAGAACGAGCGGGTCAAGTCCAGGTTGTTGAGTATTCCAAGGAACCGAAGCTCCTCGGTGTTACGGCCGTCGGCCTTGGAATTCGCTGGTGTCAGAGGGATCAGTTCGGTCCCTTCAATCTGATAAACATAATGACCACCGATCATGGCGACAGTGCTTTTCTTCGTGATGAGAAGCATGTAGTAAGGCCCGGTGAACTTGATAAAACCCAACAAGCCCCAGGTGGTACAGCGCAGCTTCATACCGCCTGTTCCTTGGTTTCCATGGTCGATGGTGTCGAGGAGCTGGTTCATCTCCCGCTGGCTGTATATGATCTTGTCATCCGTCATGCTCAGCTCGGAATCATCCGCAGTCCTGTCAATCTTGAGCAGGCGATAGCGCCGCTCCGTCATATCGCCGCCGACAATGTAGTATCGACTAGCAGTCTCGTACAAGCTGAACTTGTGCATCTGGTAATCGAGACCGTCTCCCATCCTATCATCCTCCGGATACGCAGCCTGGATTTCCGGCTCAGGACTCGACGTGCGAATGAAGGGCTTCGCCACGGCAGGCTCGTCATCATTGTCGTCTTCGCCTGGGGTCCCCGCCGCGTCGCCATCTAGGAGAGAAGTCTCTGCATCATCATTCCGAAGCTGCGGAAACGAAGGCTCATTGTTGGTAGTCGTGGATGCAAGGCTGGGCTGATACGCCGGCAGTGTAAATCCGCCATTAGGCGATAGGGTGGATACATCCTCCATCTTGAGAGGTGGGACAGGGGCCTAGAGATAGATGTTGGAGAAGTCTCGCCGCTCTCGTGCTAGGAGCCTGTCCGTTTGTGTCATAGGTAATGAGAACGGCGTAGCTTGCGGGTCTCATCTATCGGGAGATGCCATGGCCAGCGTCACTGAATATCGTCAAGCCTTTGATTCGAGGACGCGCTACTGAGGGTCTGGTGGCCTGGGCCCCTATTAATCTGGTCTTCCCGATGATGCGCTGTCTCGATATCTGCGCTTGTCGAGAGACGGCAGTGTATTGCCTGTGCTACGCCACTCCGTGTGTGGTTCGTCAACGATGCATGTAGGGGGCACACTTGGCCAGGTCAAGGTCAAGCCAATGAGCCAATTCGAGAACGTCACACTCCAGATAGCAGCCCCTTATGCACATATGTAATTATCCGGGCCATGCGCCGAATGAACCCTGCGACAATCGTGCTGACTTGCCAAACATCTACTCATCGTGCGCCCTACCCATCGGCAAGTGTTCCGGTATACCTGCCACGCGGCTTCTGTTTGAATTATCGAGTGCCCAGCCTGTTGTAGGCTGGGGTGGCCAGTTTTTAGTTACGTGGACTAAGGAGGTGGAACTCCCGCCGGTTTTAGGTGCGCTACGAACCCGATCATAAACAACCCTTTCAGTTCGGGCTCGGAATTTCGAGCTCAGCTCTCCGACGGTCAATCTCCTTGATCACCTTCTCTGGGTCCTCAACCCCAGGGTTTTGGAACTGCCACGCGAGACAGACATCCAGGGCGTTCCCCAACCACCTCCCAGGTTTAACCCCAAGTGACTTGACCAGCATGCCCCCGTCAACGAGTGGCCTCACCGATGGTGCGTTGGTGACGTCTAGTTCGTCCAAGTGGTCGAGGAACTTCCGCCAGCCAGCCGCAAAGGCCCGGACAACTAAAGGAGACGGGTCAGTAACATCCTAAAACAAAGAGGGCGCTGCACTCACCGCTGCTCTCTACAGGCCAATCCTTTAGCTCCCCCATAGCGTCAACGAGGATCGCGTAAACGATCGGTAACCTCCAATTGCCAGTCCTCTTATTCCACCGGCGGATGGCCATGCCAAATATATCCCGCCGGGCTCGCGATTCAGCCCCACAACACACTAGCCGTTTCAGTTTCAATATCTCTCTCCGGTGGGCGTGGGATTCTATCGTCATGTTGTAGACCTTGTTCGGAGCCATAATACCTTCCCTCGCAGCTCGCGCTATCAAGGGCACGTCTTGTAGCCGCCGCTTCTCTTGGCCACCGTTCGGGTTCTCGACGCCGTCCCAGGGTGCCAGGGCAGCAAGGGTCCACGCAAGATATGCGTCCTCCCCTCCTCGAACGAGCCATGAATATACCGGGCTAGCAAATTCATCACCAAGAGCACCGGCATTAAGAAAACCGTATGCTGCCTTCCACGATGAAGTATCCGGACTCAGTTGTTCTCTGGAAGTTGGATCTGTGAATATCGCATGGTAGAGGCCCAGGCGGTCCACCAGCGCCAGGGATGTCTCGGGATAATTGCCTGCACCTAGCGGTTAGCGGTACTACGCGGATAGTGTATACGCACGCGAACGGAGAAGGAATACCCACCTCTTAGCATCTTCTCTACCTCTACGCCAACTCGTTCCCGGCTGATCTTGATCCGCAGAGATTTTAAGACGCGCTCATGGCCCATGACCTTCTCGGTCTCCGGGTCGATCTTGAAGCGCAGGCGACTCGCGAACCGTACCAGCCGCAGAACTCTGAGCGGATCATCCGTGAATGTTTGGAGTGGCTCTAGTGGGGTCCGAATCAACCCAGCCTTCAGATCGGGTATGCCCCCAACAAAGTCTTCCACCTCGCCAGTATGTAGATTGTAGAACAATGCATTGATGGTAGCATCGCGGCGTGAAGCATCCTCAGCGGCGGTCCCGAACTCGACTTGCGGGTTTCGGCTGTCGTCGGCGTACGTTTCCTTGCGGAGGTTCACAAAGTCCAAATCCGCTCCCGAGACGCGGCAGGTGGCCGTGGCGAGATTCTTGGACTTCTCGGGGTTGGCTTTGATGGTGTGCAGACTGCCAAGGTCGAGACCCTCGGGGATACCCGCTGCAGACGGCTTTCTGCAGAACTGGCTAAGCTCCAGCCCAAACGCTTCGCCGGTCATGCAGTTGATCGCAACGTCAATGTCATGGGTTTCGATTCCTAGCAGCTTGTCCCGAACCCACCCTCCCGCCCAGCGAAGGGTGATGGGCTCTGGGGAAGGCGCACATTGCCCGTTGGGGCCCATTACGCTGCGCGAAGCTTCGATAGAAGCGGCGACATTGAGCAGGAGCCCCCTTATCCGCTCCTCATTTGGAGTGAGTTTGATGACGGCTGTCGTCATATTTCTTTTGTCCGGGCGTGTTGCATTTGACCGAGAAGAGGTGCTTAATCTTCTTTTCATGATGGCTGGGAATGAGACGTGATTATACTGCTGCAGCGGAGTCATCCACGGAGCGACCCAGTGCCTCTTCATGCCTTGATAAGGTTAAAGAGGCTCGTGGAGTCCATGCCAAGTTGCTCGAGGTTGAGTCAGGTCCCGGTTTATTGCAGTCAGACATGAACTGTCACCGACACGCTCAACGCAACTGTGCGCGTCGCAAATGGGTGCGGCTACGAGTGGGGCGAATACCCCACCCCACCTCGTCAATATCATGAGCTCGATATAGTACTATGCGGCGCCATGTTTGTTTCTCACAGGGTGTAGAGCGCAGTCTCCCATCTACAGCTATGTCGCTTTGAACAACGAATTTAGATTAGAGGTACTACCTTCACCGCAGAATTCGACGTGCTCTCCCCGCATACCCCGTCCCCTCGTCGTAAGAATGTCAAGGAAAAGAAGTATTGCTACACCTGACCATTGTGTGGAGGGGACTAGCACTAGCCAAGACACAAAGAGAAAGAAAAAAAAGAAGATAAGGGGGGAGGGGGAGTGGGCAGGGAAGAGCCGGAAACAAGATACGGGCCTGCAGTTGAAGATGGGAGCCAGGCGGTGCCTGGGTTTGTGATGAACTCTCGTAACGAACGCACTTTACTCGTCCCCTTCATCAATGTCAATCGCGTCGGGGTTGGACGCAGCCACACCCGCGTCAACTTTAACCCCGGCGTTGGGCCCTGGACTTGTCGCAGCCACGAACCCGGCAGGGGCTCTTGCTTGTCTCTCCAGAGCGGCCATGGCATCGACCACTCCATCATCGTGAGATTCTGGCGGCGCATGGCCACGGGAGATAGCCTGAGACGCGATGAAACTGACATCTGTGTTGTATTGGGCTTGGACGCTCCGTTTGATACGCAGCATTTCCTTAAACGTATCCTCGTTTCCGTGCTGAACTTCGAAGGACTCCCACTTTGACCAGAATTCGGGGTTTGTCCGTGGATCGCAGAACTGTGAGGCGTGTCCGTAGATGGCACGGGCCCGATCAATCTCGCCAAGGCGCTTTTCCATGTCTGCGAACTTCAGACACATATCCCGTACCTCTGCATCTGGTAGTGTCGAGATAGCCTTCTCGTATATGGGCCGTGTTGAAGGTAGCCCGAAGTTGGAAGCCGACTTGGTGATGTAGAAGTTGAACATGTCGGCGCGGTCCTCGTCTCCCACTGCGCGGGTTGCTCGCTCGTAGATTCTCATAGCATGGCGCGCAAGTCCCCGCTCCTCTTCCAGATTGCCATACATCAAGTATATGACCTTGGCAAATCTGGGAGGACAGCCCTCAATTGCCTGTTCGAATAGATCACGCAACCGCTCGATGCTGATTTTGCGATCGACAGCTTTGGTGAGATACAGATTCCAGAGCTCAAAGGCAACGGGGTAGCTGAACAAGTCGAGACCTCGCTCATAGATTTTGAAAGATTCCTCGAAATATTTATGCTCCTCCAAGAGGTTGGCATAGTTGACGACAGTTTGAGGCGTCGCAATGCGCAGCTCAAAGATGCGCTCGTAAACTTTCTTCGTCTCGTCCAACGAACTGACGCTCTCGACCAAGTCAACGTAGAAACTCCAGAGCTTCCAGCTTTTATGGACTCTTTGCTGAGGCGACAGGTTTTCGTCGAAGTAGTCGACTGTAGATCGTTTCGGGGCTTGGACTGCCTTTGCCATTATTCGGACGGCGTCGTCGAAGTTATCGTTCCGAAGCTCCATCTCGGCCCACTCGATCCACATGTCCGCCAACTCCGCGACCGACTTGAAGGCGACCTTGACTGCCTTCTCCATAATAATACGGGCGGTCCGCAGATCACCGCCTTTGTCGTAGAGCTTCGCATAGTTCGACCAGAGCTGATGGAACGCGCCATAGGCTTTCTTTGGCTGTATCGCAGCGATGGCAGCGGTATATGTCCGAACAACTTCCTCCTTGTTGTCGCCCCAGAGGGCAACCCGCTTTTCCCATTCCGCCACGTTATTGGGGTTTTGGCGGAGATGAAGATCGTTGAGGAGGAATGGCCGCCTATCCATGAGCTGGTCGAAATGCATGATGTGCAAATCTAACTCAAGATCAGCCTCTGAGTCGGCAACTCCCTCGGGTCGCGAGGCTGCCGACTCCATCAGGCCATCAATCACCGACTCCTCAAACTGGATATACGAGTCGAAGACAAGGGCAAAGTCCCTGACAGTCATCACAGTTGTAATTCCCTCTTCGAATACATCCCGAGCGTGATCGAGATTACCTATCCTCGCCCAATACGCAGCCAAGCCACACCACAGCTTCCCCCTCTGATCCGGGAACCTGGAGAGCCCGCTTCGTATAATGCGCTCGGGGTCGATGCCAGTCTCTACTCCTGACTCGACATCAGTAGCATGCTCGACCAGCAGGTCCACCATCTCGCTCCAGAGCTCGTAGCTCCCCTTGTTGTACTTGCTCGTAAACCGCGGCTTGTCCAGAATGGCAATGTAATTCAGAACAGCATCCGTATATTGCCGAAGGTGGACGAGAAGTTCGATGTAATCCTCGGTATCTTCGGGGTGGGCTTGGATATACCGCCGCCACACTTTGAGGGCGGTCGCTCCGGAGGCCGAGTTTGCAAATGGACGATAGAGCGTCCATATTCGACTGTGTTGGGTAGTGGGTAGCGCCCGAAGTGCGCGGTCGAATGTACGCCTCGTGAGCGTGAGAAGCGGTTGTTGCATCAAAAACTTCAAGTACATTTCCCAGATCCGAGGCATTTTATTCAAGAGGATCAAGGCGCGTTCGTAGAGGGCGTTAACCTTGCGAAATTCGGCAGAGAATATCGCGGGATTCAATTTTCGGATATGCTTGGTCCGGAAATCAAGATACTATTCCACGTTAGCCAAAGGTACCCTCAGAGAGAACCTGGGGCGCCGTTACCATCTTCCATAGTTTATAGGATCGCGGAAGTTGGCGACAAGCCCTTTCGAGAACAAAACATTGCTCCTGAAGCGTTCCATGTTGGGATTTGAAAGCGATGTATGATAACCACGGTTTCGTGCTGCCTGGATTGCGCACGACATCCTGCTCGTATACAGAATCTTCCTCGGACTAGTTTCCATGTCAGCAAGAGAAAACTCCGTATGAAAGGGCTGGAGAGAAAGACAGCCATAGGATTCACTTACCACAAGGACTATGCTGGGGCAACTCTCACGCCAGTCGGTCAGTCCGTTTGCTTGCGCCATGGCTGTCGTGATGATGGGGAAACTCGATATAGCTTTCCCGCTGGCCAATTTAGGAAGCTATGCCGCTCAACCTAAAAACAGCAAACATCTTACTCGCTTGGTCCGCAAGGTTAACGGTGGCTCGGGAAAAAAATGAGGGAACTACAAGTACCCGGTAGAAAGAACTCGCGAAGCAAACGCGTGGTGTATTGCTTGATCGTCGACGTCCTAGAAAGGATGAATAAGCCACCCTTACCTATGACGGCCTTGGTGTGAGGACTATAGCAGCTGTTGACATCTGATAGCAGCCACTGCCTTTATGACGCAACCCATCAGACCCAAGTTGTCTGACCTTTGAAGGTGGACGGAGCTCGTCGAACTTAACCTTGGCCGTGTCGTGGTTGCCATCAGCGTCGACCTCCTACTTCTCTAAAGAATAGCCACTATGTCTGGAGCCGGGGTAAGAAAGCTGGGCCCCTTCTGAAAGGGTCATTAACGATACTATCCTTCCTAGGATCGCGAAGCCGTCTTCCCGACACGACAGTCCCTTGGGCTGATGAAAGCGAAGCTCAAGGGAGCGGAAACTGGCCACAGCTTACTGAAAAGAAAAAGCGAGGCTCTTACAAAGTACGTCTGTTTCCCGCCATTTCGGTTTTCGTTACTAATGGCCGGCCTTCTAGGCGCTTCCGAGGTTCGAAACGCGCCACGCGAGCTACCTATTTCCGTCCGCTGACAATCCATTAGAAATCACCAAGCGAATATACGATGCGAAGATGAAACTTGGGCGCGTGATGTCGGTGGCAGCCTTCTCCTTAGCTGAGGTCACCTATGCCGTAGGAGGAGACATCGGATATCAGGTCCAGGAGTCTGCAAAATCGGCACGTTTCCGGTTGACGACTAAACAAGACAACGTTTCTGGAGTCTTGCTTCCCAGATACGAGAGTGATATCTCTGAAGGAAACAAGGATTTTGGCCTTACCGGCTTGGGCAAGGGAGGCCAGCAGGTGCAAAAATGCCGGGAAACCTATGCCCGCGCTGTCGAGGCCTTGGTAGAGCTAGCCACCCTCCAGGTCCGTGTCACGAACATCCTTTGCCGATACTTCACCCGATCTCCCGCATCCCATGGAAGTGTGCTGACCGTGAGCTAGACTGCGTTCGTCATGCTAGATGAGGTGATTAAGATGGTCAACAGACGAGGTACGTCGAGACGCGCCATGTATTTCAAAGTAGCTGTACTGACAGTCTATAGTCAACGCAATGTACCACAGCCGGCCACTACACCCCGAATACGCCTTTTACGATTCTAACTTGTCGCACAGTGAGCACGTCGTCATTCCGAGGACCGAGAATACAATTCAATGTGTGTACTTGAGCATTATACCCACCCTTGCATGCTTGTGAGCTGATTTCTATCTAGATATCAACGCCGAATTGGATGAGCTAGACAGAGAGGAATTCTATCGATTGAAGAAGGTTCGCGTCTTTGGACACCAGCTGCAAAACGAATGGATGCTAACCTGGCGATTAGGTTGCCAAAAAGAAGGAAAGGGACAATGCTGCTCTGGACGCCGAGCTGAAGCAGAAGCGAAAGGACGAGGCCGCGACATCCGGTGCCAGCAATGCAGTTGAAGATACGGGCGGTGATATCTTGGCAACCCAAGAGGACGAGGATGTAATCTTTTAGTCCACTGTTGTCCATGTTTTGACACGGCGCACCCAGTTGATTTGTCGCTCGCAGTGCTGGGGTACTCTTTGGATGAGCTATATCGTCGTGGCGGGGCTGCCCTTCGGAGTTTTTTAATGGGGTTGTAATGGAGGAGCTCGCGATGTCGGTAAGACGAGAACTTGCGCATCGAGGAAGAGGAGGAGGAAGGGCCCGCCAAGTTACAGAATGGGTTCGACAGCAATTCACATTTTGGCTTAGAGTTAGCTTCGGACTTATTGTCGCTGGTACGTAACTTTGATAGCCTGCCCGGGCTCTCCTAGAACCATTCCTGCTGTGTTTTCTTTTGCGGTTATTGCTCCTTGCTCTGTCTCGTACTCAATGAACGCTATCCCCTTGCGGCCGGGGACGGTTCGCGCCTCTCTGAACCCCTCGAAGCGGCCAAAGACGGCAGTCAAGGCATCTACGTCGTATGCGTCGGGCAGGTTCTGGACGAAGAGAATCTTATTCGGCGGCAGGTATTCGTCAGGGACGACGGCAGCAGTCGACGGGTGGCTCGGCTTGAGCCCAGCGCCTCGCGCCGGCTTCGCCGGCCGGGAAGCCATGTCCTGGGCGGCACCGACTCGCTTGAGTCGCTTCTGCTCTTCAGCCTCGGCGGCGCGTCGTTTGTCTAGTTATTGAATGTCAAGTCAGTCCAATTCCATGTCCCGATAGTCTCCGAAGCAACTGGACACTCGTAAACGCCTAGGGGCTGCTCACCTTTTTCGGCAATCCGTCGGCGCTTGTGTTGTTCAAACTCCTCCTCGTTGCCGACTGCTTTAACGGTGGCATCGCTTCTCGTTCTTGCTATCGCCAATCGCATTGGCTTTTCGAATATGTCAAACCCTTGCAAGTCACCGACGGCCGCTTGCGCGGACTCGGGGTTGTCGAAGACGATGAAAGCCTGGCCTTTTGCCCGAAGGTTTGTCTTGGCAACCACATCGATGACATTGCCGTACTCAGAAAAAATGTGAGTTAAAGCATCCTTCAGGGCCTCGGGCTTGACGCGCTCCTCTAGGTTTTGTACGTATACCCTAGGAAGAAAGGGTCAGCCTATAGCTAGTTACACGTCAGGGTGCAATGACGCGTACGTAGCAATGGGCGGCCGCACGGGTGAGACCATAGTGTTCGATCGACTGGGGGGGATAGGTTTCTGTTTCGATGGAGTGCGAGGAGTTGCAAAGCTTGGTGATGGCGACAAAAACGCGGTGATAGCGGACACCGATACGGCAATGTCCGTTTTCTTCCCTATCTACTACCTGCTTCGGTAGTCAGGGTCTGTATGATACGGCGATGTTGACTGGACATGAGGAAGCGGAGTGGGGGCCTGCTTACTACCACTTGGGAATGGCGATGGTTAGGTAACAGTTATCCGAACTGGGTGTCCGGATAAGTCAGCAGGCAGCCATCAAGCTCATTCGTAGACAGATGCCAGAGCTCTCGAACGCGACTATCTCAGAAGCCCAGAGTGATCTCCAATCATTTATGGTTTCGCGTACTTCTACGGATACAAACCCCTACATACACATAAAGCGCCAAGAGGTATTTACCGCTCCAACCACGCATTTGGTCTTGTGGGCCATCCCAATCCTGATAACTAAATGCCTCAGTCTGAATAACCATCGTCAATATCTGCGTTGAGGTAGTGCGGTCAGTACACCCATAGTACTCTGTCTATATACACTTTATCAACCCTTCTCTTGATCTACGACTGGTCCGGCTGTTGTTCCTCCCTCGGTTGGTCTGTGATACCGCTCTCCCACTCATCCAACGCCAATTCTCCCTTGAGCTCCGGCAAGAACCGGTCAATCCGCTTCCACGTTTCCGTCCAGAGCTCCTCTTTCGAGGGGTCAGAAGCTGGTGGCACCAGATAGTTGCTGCTGGACATGAACAAGACCACATTCTTGAGGTTTTCCCGCACCGCCTCTTCCTATGTCACCGACAGTTAGCGCATATTCTATCGGTTATGTCGCAGGTTCGCTCGACATACCAGGCTGCCGCCTTGCCCACTGTTCATGAGGCGGTCCATGATGTCGACTATCTTGAGCCAAAGGTCCAGCATTCCATCCCAGGCGGACAGCAGGACTAGGTACTGTAGGAAGACCTTGCAAAGCAGAGATGCAACCTGCACACGCGTCTCGCTCATGCCATCACGGTCTGATTGGAAAACCTCGGGCTTCAAGAGGTCGAGGATCAGCGGGAAGAGGACGTCGGTGAATATGGCTGTCCATTCATTGTGATCGCCGCAGGTAAGTTCGGGTGAGAGAAGAGTTCTCTGGAGAGTGCTGAGTGCCACATTCCGCACCTCTCGGCATGGGTTCGTACACTGAACGATAAGCGCCTTAAAGATGGGCAGCCAGTACGCAGCCCAGGCTATGATCACCCCAAACGAGTCAGTGACATTCTTCGTTATTGAGTTCCAATCGCGCGGTTGCTTACCGTCATTACTCTCGAGGTGAGACTGCTTCATCAGCTCCGGAAGGCGAGTGGTTAGGCTATAGATCATGTTGACCGCATCCACCCCGCGAGCAATGGCAGCGTTCCTTTAAAGAGTTAGTAAAGATGATCTCGCAGTGCAACAGGGATGGAGACGGGCGGCACTCACCCGGTGTCAGAGGCACTGGTGCCATTCCTTCCCGCCTTAGTGGCCCCAACTTTGGGTTTCAATGACATTGCTGGGCGGGAGGCAGACGCAAAGTCACTAAGCAAGGATATCGCCGCCTCGTAATTCTCCGCGAGAATGGCTGGCGGCGACCCTCCTATGCCCCGTTTCAAAACTGTAAAGGCGGCCTGGCTTGAATCCTCTCTTCCCGCCAACGTCCTCAGAAGTGCCCAGAAGTCCGGCGACGTCATCACTTCGCTCCGTACGGGCCCGGGCTCTTCGATGCAGGTACCGAGACCCTGAAGGACAAGGGGTGCTGACTGTGCAAGCGTACTTTCTGGGAAGCTGGACAAAGTGTGCAGCAGGATTGGGACATTGACAAAATCGTGCTCCTACGGACCCCAAATGTTAATGTCAGCACTACGATACATCAATCAAACGCCCATTGTGGGAAACATACGTAGCCAGCACGCAAAAGTTGCAGGACATAGAATGCAGCCCGGGACACCAAGATGTAATGGTGTTCTGCTGCGGTCCTCAGGACATCGAAAAGGGCATCAGCCACTTGCTTTCCGAGAGTGGCGATAGTATCAGTGTCTCGGAGAGCCAAGACTGTGCAGAACTCAAGTATGTAGACGCGGCCCGGATCGTAGTTTGAGCGCCCCGCGTTGACACCCCGATCAAGAGGCGGGGACGGCGATGTACTTTCTGCCTTGACACTTATGACCGGGTCACCGTGGTCTTCTGGAAGTTCTCCGAGCAGGAATTCGACAAACCTGCTAAGTTCGGGGACAGAGAAGGCACTGTCATCATGTTAGCACAGTACTTTCCTACGGCTTTCATTGTACGGTATCATACGTGATTCTCGCGAAGATATCTCCCATGGAGCACTGGTTGATACAGTCGATTGTGCAGAGAGTGCTCTCGAGTTCTTCATGAGAGGGTTCCGGGGGGTCATCGGCGGCGTAGCTAGAGATGTACGATGTGAAAGCAGAAAGAAATCCGGTCTCGCCAGGCTTCGAAGTTCTATCGACCACTTGAGATGGAGTTTGTAGAGGGATCTCGGGTATCCCAAGCTGCTCCCGTTGGGCTGAGAAGAAGGGAGTTATCATTGAATTAGCAAAAAGGTTGATCCATATCCGGATAATCTAGAGGAGGGTCAGCGGCAGGTTACGACAGTAGTTGATAAGGATGAACAGACGTGTTTCCAGCCGTGGTTGATGGCATGCTCGTTTCCAGAAACCACCCGGAATAGGACCAGCGTTGCAAGCTGAGCCCGAAAGTTTTGGCCGAGCTTAACGGCCAATTCGCTAACCATAACCTTGTTGTCACCAGACTGAACTTCAGTGTTCAGCGATGTATTACATGGTGCCTCGGTAGCAATGGTAGTCATCTGACTGAGGCAGTAGATGATTTGATCGAGTGCCTCTACTATTCCATACCGAGCGGCGATCCGCGCACACTCATCGAAGCCTGCTACTACCCGGGCGAAGACAGCATCATCAGTAGCGGACATGAAGACATAGGAGAGCGTTGAGACAATGGGTCGCCAGGTGGCGGCAAACATGTCCGCGTCGTACATAGAGGTGTCGCACTTGGAGAGGGGACCAGCTCCGCCAGCCTTCGAAATTAGTTCCCTCCAGGCGTAATCGAACGCATGTTGGTTGTCATGCTCATCTGGAAGGATGATTTCGTTCGTTCGGATTGTGTCAAAGATGTCTCGCAAAAATTGCGGCGAAAAGTCTTCGCCGCCATTCTGACCTCGGAGGTTCCTCGAGAAATCCTCGCACGTCATTCGCTTCGCGGATTTCAGATTAGGGTTGTGCTGGTCCGTATTCAAGATCAACATGGCGTAGGTGAGGATATAGACGGCGTCCTTGTCGGCGACATCAACAAGAGTCGTCTTCGCGCAATACTTCGCCGAAAAAGACTCGATAATCCTCTCAATGAGTGGCGCCTCGCCAGGAAGACGGAATGATTCCAGGAGTGTGCGAAGAGCTACATCCACCCGTTTCCCTGAAAAGTCAAAGCAATCCAGGAAGGCGTCAAGGATCGGCTCGTTGCCTCGTTTGGACAGAAAATCACCAAGAACCTTCTTTGAAATCCTAGAGGTGCCCTTCAAGAATCGCGCGACAGATACTGGATCACGAGAATCCTTGATAATCCCTTGGGCTTCAAGATACGCTAGGCCGCTCTTCGGTGATTCGTTGAACTTGTTTGCGCCTAGGATGATGATCTTCTTCCGCCGCCGCCGATGCTTGAGTTGGGCTGGATCTGGCAGGGCACCCTCCACTGGCGGGTCATCCAGTCTTTCTGCAATGAACTGGACATATCTTAAAAGAGCATCCAAACAAAGAGGGGGGACGCTTGTGGTACTCCAAGTCGCCGAATCGGGCAAGGCGTTCCGGGACAAGAGCCCGATCATGTCTTCGCAAAGATCGACTCGATCCTCGTCGCAGTCGTAGTTCACAAAGAGCTCCACCATATAAGCAGGCATTCGCAGTAGAACGCTGATGCTTTCTACCATCGCTTGCCTTGCGTCGGGCTTTCGTGCTCCGCCTTCCAGACCCAGTTGCTGACGATCTTTGACAGGAACGGGCGTAGACCTCCCGCTAGAATTCTGCGACGGAGAAGGCTTGCTGAGACGGGGCGCCTGAGGTATACCGGAGTAGAGCGAGGGGTCTATTCCAGGCTCGCGAGGTATTTCAATGGCCGGGTGCAGGCAAGAAACAAGATATGCAAGGAAAAGTTCCTGTTGGAGCTTGAGAACACCACGACATGTTGCCAGCAAAGTCGTTGCAACAGCCAAAGATTCGTGGAGGAGGTCCATGTTGTCCGACCTAACCAGCTGGAAGAGAAAGCAACATAGCGTATCTTCCGCCATGAACGACAGAGCGGGGTATTGTACGATGGACGACCCGGCAACTTCTAGTGCAACATTGATTATGCGCAACGCCATTATCCTCATGTTGTCCGTGTGCTGTCTGTCGTTGGGATCCAGGAAGCTAACAAGGACCCTGAATAATTCCTTGATACTCGGAAGAGAATACGGACGGAGGTCAACCGAGTCTGGCCTGTCAAGTGCGTTGGTAGAATCCTGCGACTCGTCCCCGGAACTTGCTTCGGACCCCTCACCCTCACTTGACAAATCGTCGGAGTTTTTCTCGGTCGAGGTGGGCAAGCTGGCTCCAGAAGTGGCCTCCTCCGTTTCCTGCGACGCCGATGTGCGAGAGGTGTTATTTGTAGACGCAGTAGGGTCGATCAGGGTGTCAATTTCGCCATTGTGCCTTTCCACTTCCGCAGTATCTTCGCGGGCATCGAGGTCCAAATGCTTGATGTCTTCAAAGATAATTTGACACATGCGGACCATGGATGCCTCGGCGGTTTGGCGTAGGACCGGGGAGAACCTGGGTTGAGAACAAATCGCAAGCCCCCTGCCCATCATATCACAGACACTCTCATCGCTCAGAATATCCCCGCCCGGTCCCGACAGCATATCCTCCATGAGGTTCAAAATCATCAGGAGGACCACTTCCATCTGCCCCGAATCGCTAAACTGGCAATGAGTCAACGCTGCAGACAATGACTGCATTGCCAGGGCGAAACGAGGGGAGCTGGGACAAATGAAGCCATAAGCCAGGAATTTCCTCAGTGCGCCAAGGGCCAGGATAGTGATTGGGGCCGCGGTGCCCTTGAGTCGAAGGATCCGTAAGAATGGCTGCAAAAGATCTAAGGCGTCGAATGTCCGGATATCTACGCGACGTTAGCACCACACCTTACGGCAGGATCTCATATCAGTATATCCCACCTTTAGTTCCAGACAGGTCGTATCGCAACTTCCCAAAACTAGATATTAACGGGTTGTCTTGGATGCTCATCCCTCTGCTTCCCCTGAGACCCCATCGATTCGCAAGACCCGCTTGGCTGCCCTCGTGGTCGGAGGTGCCATCTGCATTCCGCTTCCATATTCCCGCACCCACGTTCGAGTCTCCAATAGTAGTGTTAGGGTTGCCCCCCAAGATAGCTGATACTGTCGTGTTTGGAGACGGGATACGCTTCCGGATCTCTGTCGTAATGGAGACACATTCCGATATAACCAGAGAGACGGGGTCTACTGCAACTGTAACGGGTAGGCTGCGATACTGCATCCGGGCCGAGGCCGCCGGGTCTCGAAATCTTGGGTTTGGGGGCATGTTCGAAGGGGCGGGTTTTCCATCCGCTGGAGGAAAGAGGAGAGGTCCAAGCTTAGGCTGCCGGTCTCTGGCACATCTGTCCAACTTTCCAAAGTTAGCACAGGTACGTCGTACTCGTGAATGGCCGGTCCAATGTTATACTAACTTCGTGGGTGTTCTTGTCGCGTGGATAAAGTCCCGACTTGGTCAAATCGGTGAATATTAGGCATGGGGGAGGACTGGGAAAGGACACTGGTACACTATTACTTGCCAGCACAGGTCGCCTCATTGCAACTTCGCGCCCGACGTTTGCCCCACTTGGCCTGTCGACAAAAGGCGGTTCCTATTGGTTTTCAACGACCAACACAATACCGACCAGCTGCATCCAGCTGCAAGGAGCGTGGTTTAGCGTCGACCCGCATGTAATTCAACGTAATGATCAATGCGCGCCACGGACGCCCAGACCGAGTGAGCTCCTCTGGATGAACAACACACCTGTGTTCCTGGCATTACATGTACCATCGTGCTTGACCAGTCGGCAAAGTATACCGTGCATAAATTGAGATAACTGATAGATACCCTAGCTTCTTCGCTACCGCCGTTCCCGTTATTACACATAGGCGAGTTCTATCCTTGCTGTTTGCCATCAGGACGAGCAGGCTGTGGACGAGATCCGGCGTCCTGTTCTTTGTCTTTCCTGGCCAGGTTCTGCATGTTCGTTTTATCTTGCTCCCACTGGTTGTTTGGATCGCCAAATTCCTCCTTGAGCTTCTTGGCCCGTTCCGCTTTTTCCTGCTCCTCCTTCTCGCGAGCGAGTCTCTCCTTTTCCATTTCCTACTCTTTGTTAGCTAAGAAAAAGAATAAAACCAGGTTCTCCATATCGCACCTCCATGTGTCGGATGTCATCGACACTCGGCTCGTACAGATGCCAGATCGTGTAATGCGGGAGACCAACAACAGAGAATCCCATGCGCTTTGCCATCTATAATTAGACGCGTCAGCATTGTAAGGGGTTGCAGGGCCACAAATGGCATTTACCTTTCCGAATCCCTCGGTCTCGGCATGCTTTTCGAAGCTGAACGCTGGGAAATGGACCCCTGATCGAAACACGCGGGCCTTTGCCAGGATACTAACACCTCCAACACCGTCGATTTCCATTTCCATATCCGGATCGCCGTATGGATCGCGAAGGTAGGCAAGATGAGGTCTCCAGGTTGCGTATTCTGCATACCCCTCCACAATGACGGCATCTTCATCGAGGGTATCAGCAAGAGCCAGGGCGGTTTCCGACTCTTGCCACGAGTTCAGGTCGTATGGTTGCGCCCCCCCAAGCCAGTCCGGAAGCGGGCGCCACACATCTGTTGCAGCGTAAGTACGGGGAGGCCCTGGAGGGAGTAGATCGCACTAACTTGGCACAATAACATCTTTATTGTGTCTCATGAGATCTTCAAGGATCGTGAACGGCGCTGTTTCAACATCGACGTCTCTCCAATAAACCCAAGAGTGGTATGGCCGCAAAGTCGCGCTCAGCAGCCAATTTCTTGCCTGGGCCATGAGTTTCCGCCGGCTAGCTTGCGCTGCAAAGCCGTGGCGGCTTTCCACGTCTTGGTTCACCTTCTGACCGAAATCCTTCTCAATAATGGAAACTTCGCCAAAGTGCTGCCTGGGATCGTCATCTGACTGGATCTCGTTGAGGGTTTTGGTAAGTATATTAAGGGTCTCATCTTTTGAATCGGAGACAAGGAAGGCCAGGTCTATAAGATGGTGAGGATATGTGAAGTTGCGGAGGTGGGAAAAGAACATGGGGAGATGGGCTTGCGCATCACGCAGAGGAACGCAAAAGAGAATACGTTCCTCCCGTTCCCATCCACGAGCTGTCCCTTGGACATTGCTCAGATCGTAGTATCTGACTGACTCTAGCTGAGGGTCCCCTGCAGTGGAAAGGATTCCTAGAGTCATAACGGAAGCCACGGACGCTCGTGGCCAGATAAAATACCCGAATGCGACTACCCCAATGACGCTAAGCAGTACTTTTATCGAAAGGCCTCGACGGCGGCGGAGGGTGGCGGCGGACGACCGAGGTTGGAACCTAAGGGATGAACGTCAGCGATGTCAATCGGTTAATGATGTCGAGTTCATTCGCAGTATACCTGTGAGGGGAAATGTCGAACGTGCTCCCGCGAGGGTAGCCATTGGCGAACGGGGCCGAATGATGCGGTGGCATATTGGTGGACTTGGGCGAGAGCACATGCGAGGGTAACATTCGTAGGTCTTCGAAGCGATGCCGACGAAGGCGAGATCTTTATGGCGTCAGCTTGAATGATGCTGCGTTGGGATCCAAGTTGCAGATGGCCGTCGACCCTGCGTCATTCGTCTGAATCCCCGGGCGTCTGAGCATGCCTGATTGTAGACAGGATGGATATAAAGCAGGGGCTAAACAGACGGATGGCTTCGCATTGGTGTCTGAGCCGACACCACCAAGGCCTGGTATTGAAAGCAATCTTAGAATGGCGGCTTTGGCAACTGTGGCCCTCAAAGAAGTCGAACGCGCGATGCCCGTTTGAGTCGTCTCTGTAATTAGTGTGACCGACCCCCTGAACTCCACTCAATCCCATGCTAGATCCCAACGGCCCGATACCACCTGCCAAGCCATTGATAAGCTTCAACCCACAACTGTTCACGTGCAGATAAGCGCTAGCGCGGACCGAGTTGCCGGCATCGCTATTTCCCAACTCCCAAGGCACGGGGGAAGGATATATCGCTTGGTCCAATGTGGGCAGTTCTGTCAACTGTAGACATCTACGACGCACGTTAATCATCCTGCGGCTGATAGAACACGCGGGGTCGACACGAGGACTGTTAGGATCTACTATATCATCTCGAAAGCATTTAAGAAGCTACTAATATCCGAGGGTGGCACCAGGATTCAATTGTGTGAACGGGCAGATCGAATATATGTATTTAATGATTGAGTAACATAACAATTCGAATCTGTTGCAACTAAAACCAGGTGCCGACACTGTCCTTGTCTGGACCGGATATAAGCCCGCACTGAATACGAGCCTCCATGCCGCAACCTCTCCATAAGTGACACTGCTCGAAGAAAAAAGAGAGGAAAATGGAAGGCGAAGATCATCACACTCTACGCTTGTAGGATGCCAGTGGCACTGAAGCTGCCAATCTGGAACATGGTTGGGCATTGTCCGCTTGGAAAGCCGAGGACTCAACTAGTCAGACGGGCTAGAGCTATTCTGCAAACCAAGTTGGCCAGTCATGCACGCTCCAAAAACCTAACATCAAAAGGTCAGCAACCGCTCCATGGATACAGTCTGCATTGAAAATGGCTGTTCATGTTGGATCATCAGATAATTTTGGTATTGGTATGTGTTGGCTTCATGGGTGTATCAGAAGCAGAACTGAAAAAGTGATTCATCACTGTAGAAATACGGGGACGACTATTCCAAAGAGCAATACTTACTACACATTAGAACCCTTGTTACACGTAAGACTCTTGTCGTGTAGACAGAGATACTGAAGATGCGAAGTTAGCCCTAATTTTCAACATTAAATGCAGGCGATTGCGGCGGGTATTTATCGCGATGGTTCAGATGGTAGTGCATGTTTGTTCGGTAGCTCAGGACGTCGCTGGAACAGTGGAATTGGTTTCATCATGTCGAGGAGAAGATTTGGATTTCAGGTTGGGGACACGCACCATATTCGGACCATCATGACAACTCGAGACGTCTAGACGAGGGTAGAAGAAGAGGAAAATTCCGTTGGTGCAGCTTCGAGTTTTATGCGAAGAGAATTTCGCTTAACCATCTTTGTACGAACGCCCCGATAAGCTCAGGACGCTAGTATGACTAAGAAAAAAGAACTGTGAATGTGGAGACCGGTATTCGCTACAACGGAAGCACTCTTGCGAATTTTAAAGAGCCGACCACACCAAGAAAACCCCAATCCGCAAAGGAGTTCCAAAACTATGACCGACAGACGGAGAATTAACGGGCCCTCAGGTGCAACTTATCCTCCTGTATTCGAGGAGGGCCCTTCGACCCCACCGATTCGAAAAAGACAAAACAATGCGGCGAGAGGAATTTGTGGGTCCCTCAGAACGCAAGCATTACTGGTGGACGATGGTACTAACCACACGATGATGAATTAGTCCTCAAGACGGGTGTGACGCCCTCGGCCTCCGGATCTGCGTATCTGGAGCTTGGCTCCCCGGAAGGAGCGGCACACAACAACGGCACAAGCGGAATGAAGCTCACTTGCACGGTTCATGGCCCACGCGCGCTGCCGAGATCGAGCCCGTTTTCCCCCCACCTCGTCCTATCCACACATGTCAAGTTCGCTCCCTTTGCGACCCGCCAGCGACGAGGATACATACGCGATTCTAGCGAGCGCGACATTAGCGTTCACTTGGAAACGGCACTTCGAGCAGCCGTTCTCGCGAACCGGTGGCCCAAAAGCGGGGTCGATGTCGTCGTCACCATCGTCGAAGGGGACTACGAGGGGCACACGGCGCGACCTATGAGAGATGAGGCGTGGGATTTAATGAATGTCCTCGGCGCGTGTATCACTGTCGCATCGGCGGCCATCATTGATGCGGGGATCGACTGTATTGACTCCGTAACCGGGGGTGTAGCGGGCTTGGTCCTTACAGGCGTGGATGACAGCCCAGCGATTGTTCTAGACCCAGCGGTATCAGAGTCAACCGCGGTACTGGCAGCCTGTTGTGTCGCTTACCTTCCGTCCAGGGACGAGATAAGCGCGGTGTGGCTCAAGGGCCAGCTTCCCACGTCGGATTCTGCTTCACACCTCCGCTTGGTAGGGATGGCTACTCAAGCCGCCAAAGGGACCAGCCAGCCCCTGTTTGGAGGACTCTCAGACCCCCTTTCCTAATTTTAGAACACTCCGAAGTGGGAAGGAAATAAGAGCGTTTGCAGTCTTGAGAGCTTGTAAATACTCAGGAGTGATGACGTCATGTCTACTTGATGACTGGTGGGACGGACTATAATTTGACGAGCGCCGTTAGGGACTTGCATAGATACCTTGCGCAATGCTTATTAACACGATTTTCTGCCATCGGATGTCTAATACATAGTGCTGTGTGGCGGCCCTGCTCCTGAGCCCCTGTCTGTCAAACCTTGTGACCCGGCTCTCTACACTGATCCGCTGCACCTCTACACGCCCTGCCCTGGCCACGATAACAGAACGCGACGACGATAAGATAGACCCGCTTGTTTACAGACCCTTACTCTCGAAAACCACCAATGCGAATAATCGGAACCATGCCATGAAGGCTCTCAACCGCTTGATATAATCAGTCTCCATATCAGCGACCGACTCGCGACTCCTCGGTCGGCGAGTGGATCCTCAAACGTCATGGACCACAGCCCTTCTGACACCGGGCCGTCGCCAGGAACATTTGGCGGATGGCACAATATCACTCTTCAGGCTGCGCAGCAGTTTCTGTCGACGGTAAACATCTCTAAGCACGTGCCATCCTTCGACGGCTTGATCTGGGCGGGCCCCCGGATCATGCGGAAATTTGGGCTCCTTGCGCTTTCCCCAGACGGCATCACGGAGTTCGAGTCAAATGAGGTCACGGGCTTACCAGACTCCGATAATTTAGAGCACCTGGGCGTGATTGCAGCGGACATAAGCGGCGACGCCAGCAGCCCGCCAAGCATGCCCATCGCCACCCACGAACCGCCCGGAAGCTCTCCGAGAGTCTCCGCTGATAGCTCCAAGGGCCTCGGTAGCGTCTTTAGCTATGCAACTAGCAAATGGGCTATTTGCTGCGTCGCCATGGCGATCATCTTGAATCGCGCATACATCTTTGCCGCCACCAGGCGGAGATTGGTGCTTCCGTGGCAGGTCAAGCTAGCGATACGCGGCGTTCCCCTGCTTCTTCTCGGCATCCATGCTCGGCAGCTGCTCCAGTCTTTGCAATGCCAGACTTCCACCGAGTTTTCCAGCCTCCGCTGGGACGAT
The DNA here is from genome assembly GCA_025503055.1 of Sordariomycetes sp. B11D1. Classification (NCBI taxonomy): domain Eukaryota; kingdom Fungi; phylum Ascomycota; class Sordariomycetes; species Sordariomycetes sp. B11D1. The sequence continues at coordinate 381,443 of JAMFQS010000012.1, forward strand.
CCAAACAGAAGCTCCGATCTCATGCTTGCTCACCCCAACAGATTCCTCCACAGTCTTAGTTCCGTCTTTTTACTTGGCCCTTCGGATCGCAACTCTTGCCTCGCTGTGAAGATGATACCCCAACCCTCTGCACTAGACAGTGCGGCCCAGGACATAAGGGGATCGCTCGGCTTGCTGTGGCCCCTCTTTGGAACTTTCTGTCTTAGCCAGCTAGTCGAAACCATCGTCTGCGCGGTTGAGGGTAGACCACTCACGGCGGAAACTGGCATGACCCTCTTTGAGCATTCTTTAGCCTTTGCGGAGGCCGAAACCGCTGTCAGCAACCAGCTCGGCTTAGGAAGCTTCACCTTCGCTAGCGCCGGGGCATCCGCGCCGGTCGTGCAATCGGCTATACCCATTAGCCGGGCCATGATCCTATCCAGAGTGAACACTCCGCCAGAGGTTCTCCTTGTCGCCTTTCTATCCACCCTGGCCCACATCACCAGCCACAGTCTCGGTGTTCTCGGCCTCCAAGCTAGATGTCGCCTTGCCAGCACCACAGTCTGGGGGCTCTGCTTTATGGCCAGTATATTCTGGAGCGTCGTGACATTCTCCTTGGACGCCACAGGTAGCCAGAGCCTCCTCCGGTACCCCACAGTATGTATCATCGGGTTTATACCACACGTCTTAGTGCTCTCAGGCATCGTGGTTTGCGTCTCAATATACGGTCTTGCGCTCGGTCTATCGGCCCTCGTGCCCCCTCCGGGGCAGGAGGCTACATCCCTTACCGTCCGACAGCGATTAGCAAGGGCACAGGCCAACTTACAGGCCAGCATCTCGTTGCCTGAATTGCGAATCACCCGTGAGATGGACTTCTACACCGCATTACTCAGGGCTGGATTTGGCGCTATCTCACTTGCCAGCGAGGCAGTGTACCTAAACGAGGATTCAAATATCGCCACACCCAGCAACACGTGGCTCGAGGAGAGGCGACTTCAGCAACTCGAGGAACTTCAGGAGCAATGGCCTTCTAACTCCGGGCGCAATCCAATGGCGAGCACCACGCCAGTTCCGCGACAGGGCGGTGCCGCCCACACTCGACACTCCACGGGGTTCGCACGTGAGCGACCAGTGCAAAAGGTTCAGAGACGGCGTCCCGGTGTTGACAGAATGCAGGAAGACGGTGTGGGTGCGGCAGTTAGGAGTGCACGGTGGCTGGTTGCGATGGACTATGTGCTAAACATCGGCCGTGTTATATTCAAACTCTGGGGTGCGGCAGTCCTCGGGGTTCTCAAAAGACTAGGGTTGGAACCTCAATCATCATGGCTCTTGGGGTTGTTTCGAGACCCCAAGGACGCTGCAAACAAAGAGAATCGTGTATCATCGACAACGGATGGGGGTGTGCCTGCCGAGGACAGCTCGCCTACGATACCCGGTTTCCGGGTTCGTGCGGATGACCAGCTCGATGTGGAGACGGAGCTCAGGGCGCACATCCAGGCCAACGGTTTACCGTCTGACGCGGCAGACGAAGAGAAACTTGATGCGCAGCTATACGAATGGTGGCTCAATGGTCACACCTGGGGGCAAATCGATGAAAGCGGTGACTATGCCGGTAGTGAGGATGCGAGCGATGCTGACGACACCAGCGTTGTCTCTCTTGACACGTTGGACGACAAAACCGAAGGGTGGGTGTTGGAAAAGGACGGCGGCCTCTCTCAGATAGCGCCATACCCACGCCGAGAGGACAGTCCTGTTCTCGACACCCCGATACAAGTGTCGGATCTTAGAAGGCTTCTGCGACCGCAGAACCCCGAAGAGCAGGAGGAAGCCGATACGCTATCCGCGCATTTGGCCAGCAATGAGATATTGACTAGATCGCGGTATCGAAGAGTTAGGCGGCTCCAGCTAGCTCGTGTCCTCGCCACCGGAGCACCGGGTCGCTCACTCGCCAGTTTCTCATCCCATCCTGCCAAATTTGCAGAGCAAGACGAGACCAGGCTTCTAGAGCAGATCTTAATCTCAAGACGAGAAGCCCGTGGAACACTGGCATCGTCCCCCCCGAGCCTCGACCCCACGTCAACGAGAACATCTAGAACGGGCCTGGAAGGGTTACCATGCGTCGTTTGTCAAAGTGCATCAAGGACTATCATTGTGTGGCCATGTCGCTGTCTTTCTCTATGCGATGACTGTCGCGTCGCTTTAGCCATGAACAACTTTGACAGGTGCGTGTGCTGTAGGAGGGAAGTTAGTAGCTTCGGCAGGATCTACGTGCCATAACTCTGTCCAGAAATTCCAAGCGACCGAACATTGGATAAACAGGTTTTATTCAGGGTATCACTGAGTCCCAGACTCTACCTTCCGTGGTCAATGTATCAGGCGCCTGCTTGACGCTTCTGATTTCTGAACTAAACCAACAGTGTGTCTCATCGCGTCACATTCCGGCCCATTCAACACAGAAGACACGGGCCTGGGAACTGGGATTGGGCGACTCCTCGCCCCCAGCTAAGAATCCCTTCTTCACAGCGGTGCTAAGTCGGCCCGCACCCACCAGATCCAATAGGGGGATTTCTTCATCCCAGCTGTAGCTATTCGCCAGGAAATGTGCATGATACCGGAAGGGATCGCCCGGATAAACGCTAAAATGAGCGCCGAAACGCAGTCCAGGCGTCATGAAAAAACGTCCGGCGTGGAGACGCCTGTGAAGTGGACTGCACATGTGCAGCACCGCCACGGAACCATGAGACATTCCAGATGGTACGTTTCTAACGACCGTTGGACTAACGGAACAGATGGGGTTCTTCACATTGACATTGCCCATGTTAGGAGGCGAAAGATCCTGCGCTTGAGGCTGATGTAGCTGGACATCATCGATTGGCAAACTCGCGGTGTGCGAGGGGCGGTAAATAGAGTCCTTGGTCGAGAGCCGCTCTTCCAAATGGCCCTGATAAGCCCTTTCCACGGTCCTCCTTTTCAACTGGAGGGCTTCGACATAGTGACGCCTCGAGGGATTGGCAACGTTGAGGACGTCTAGTTGAGCTTGCGACTCATCTCGTACAGTGGCGACGCCAGCTTCAACCAGCACGGCAACATCCTCCTGCCTGACTTCGAGAGGAACTCCCAGGAAGACATTTTGTGTTGGACTCTGAGGCACGGTCCCCGTTAGCACACCACACATGTCATAGTGCCTTCGCAAAAGCGATATGTCGTCGTGGTCGAAAATCAAATATCGTCCAGCTATGCATGATATCTGTACTTGATTGGGGACCCGCATGGTTCAAGAAGGCCCTGTCATCTAACAATAGTTCCGAGTCAGCCAAGAAACAAAGGCATATATTTTCCGGCTTGTTGCGTATGCAGTAGATGGGTAAGATCATTCAGACAGTGAGAGAATTATCGACAGAAAAGATTCAGTGGATTGACAGATTATAGATTCATAATCATATTACCCGTATATAAGAGAGGGATAAGTTCAGACTTGTACTAACCTTCCAAGACCAGGAGGGTATACGGACAATCCGAGTGCTGGCAGAAATATTCGTGCGACGTTTTTGGAGAGTTTTATTTGAGACGGGGTTTGGAAAGGTTTTCTCGTGCCGGTTTTGTTGGCGAAGAAAAAGCGCGAAAAGGTTCTGACGGATCCGCTCCACCCCCGATATTTGCATACCGACTAACCAGGAGCACTGACTGTTCGGTTGCGACGAACTGTGTGTACCCTCAAGAAAAGACATCAAGGAGCTTCTCAGAATTCTAGTTTCTCCTGGTTGATTGCAGCGCGGCCTTTGTCCGTCTCGTCTTCGCCGTCGATAGGTGGAAGGCTGAATTTCTCGATGACGAGACCTCCGGGCCCGCTTAGCTTGAACGACAGGTTTGCGTGCGATCCACCTGTTTGAGGTCCACCACCTCGCTCCTGGTAGATGGGCAAGGCATGGATGTCAAAGAGTCCCTGAGAATTTCCATGCTGGGGTGCCGTCGGTAACACATGTAGTTCAAAGATGGCATCCAAAAGCTTCTCCAGCCAACGCGTGAGGCCGGACACCCTGGGGTATAATGAGACCGGGAGCGTGACCATGGCGGAGACTCGTTCGCCGTATCTCCGTAATAATGCCCTGAGCCCATGTAAGAACCGGAGTACATCATCGGGGAGAGAGAAAGCGGAGCTGTAAAGTGACGGAGACAAGAAGCTCGGAATCACGACGCGGTGGATGACGCCTCGGGGAGAAGTCTCGAGAGTCTCGGCAAGAGACCGAGTGAAGTCTTGCAAGGTTGAATCTCTGGACGAGGTACCACCAGGGTCATTCTCGTGCCTGTTGGAGGGTAGCGGAGTTATGGGGTATGGAATCAATGTTCCCCGGATGCTCTTATTGTCGAGTCGCTTGGTCAAGTCAAACGTGTGGCAGAAGTTGTCGGTCGACGACAGCGTGCTCACCGTTTGTCGATCCGCTGAACAATGGTCAATTTACTAGCCAGGAGATCTGATGAGCAGGCGATGTGGACAGTCGACAAACCTCCTTGACGGGGCGCCCCGTTTCCCAGCCTCTCATACCGCCATGCAATCTTCATCTCATCGACCTGATTGTTTCGGCTAGAGGAAGGTGGTCCACCATTAGCTGTCAACCCCGGGAGGTCAGCTTTCCAAGCGTCCCCATGACCGAGAACATGGACACGATGGCCTTGGACCAGGCCCTCGGCGGCATAGTATCGAGCAAGGACCCCCGAGAAGTCCGTCGCACCAGACTCCTCGATGAGAACAGAGGTCCCAAGGGGAAGTCCGGAGTGCCCACCAAAGAACCGGTCCAGTGACGCAGTGCCGGTGGACACAATTGGGCGGCCGTCCAACGGAGACGGGCGAACACCCGCCGGGAGTTCTTGATCTGGTCTGGGTCGCTGTTGGTGTGGAATTCCAATAACTGTACCCTTGCGCTGAAACGGCATTATGATTGCAGGCCGCGGGGCAGGAACAGTTCAACCAAGTTTTAGGATGGGTATGTACAATGTCCATTTACGACGGCTTTTGCGTGTGCATGAGTGGGTGTCGTGTTATAGTATTCTTATAACGGGGTATCCACAGAAACAGGGTTATGTAATCCCATGCTTGGGTCCAGCTAGGATGCTGGATTAGGGATACCGACTAATCCTTCAGATTCCTGTCAGCCTCACCAACTTGAAAGACGCCCGATCGCGCTTGAACGGACCGCGACGGCTCAAAAATACTGACCATGGCCAACACTGGCGGGGACGCGACGCTCTTCGAAGAGTCGTTCACGATTACGAATGTCGACCAGTCAAAGTACGACCGTGTCGCGCGCATCTACGCGACGTCTACCGATAACCAGACGATCATGTCTCTAGACGTCAACGTCGAGCTCTTCCCCTGCCAGGTCAGTGAGGGAATCAATGTCGTCCTGGCGACTTCTCTCGCCCTAGACGGCTCCAAGGAAGATGAGAAGGGTTGGAAGGACACGGGCAAGAGCAGCTCGGCGGAAGCCAGCCTCGCGGACATGTTCGACTATGTCTGTCACGGCAAAATCTACAAGTTTGAGGATGGTGATGACGGCCAGACCATGTAAGTTCTATACGGGGTCCTGCTGTTGTTCATGCCTGGCCATCCATGCTAATATTGTCGCAGAAAGGCGTACATTTCCTGCGGGGGTCTCCTTATGTCACTAGAAGGCCCGTACAAGAAACTCACGCCGCTAAGAGTCGAGTACGCATATCTGCTCGTGAAGAAATAGACGACGCACTGCGACCTGCATTACACGATCGCCGATGGTATCTGGTGGCGGAGACAATGCACAGCGTCTACCGTCTTAGTAGATTTATCGCCGTAACCCGGAAAGTTAAGCGACTGCCTGCCTATTCTCGTTCGGACAAGCTATGTATCATATACCCGCTCGTTCCTGAGGGCCGGGGAATGGTAGCTTCCTGTGGATACGCCGGTAGATTTCGTCGAAGTCCGCCTCGGACTCTTTGGTCATTATGCCATGGCGTATGAAGAAGTCTAGCATAACCAAGGCGCAGTTGGGCTTGAATCGACCACGACCAAGTTGCACCCAGATCTCCTCGACTGTGTAGAGACCAAATGACTCGACTTCGTCATCTTTGGGCGTCGGGATTACATGAGTTGGAAGCTCCAAATCAAATACCCATTGGCATTCGGGGTAAATAAGACCCTCTTCTCCACCCGCACGTTCGTCTGTGACATAAATGTATGTAACTGTCCCGGCAGGCACGGCAGATGTACGGACCAGAGCCTCCGGAAGACTTGCTTCCTCGTCGGCCTCTCGGATAACGCATTCCAGCGGATCCTCGCCCGTCATCAGACCTCCCGCGACGGTGTTGTCAAGCATGCCGGGAAACGTTTCCTTTGTCGCGGACCTGGTCGGAACCCAGATCTTGAGTCCGTGACTACTGGATTCGGAGCGCACGAAAGCTGTTAGATGAACACCGTATCTGTTGATTCCAAACAAACCACACGCCGATCTTTCGATATTATGGACGACGTGGCACGCGCTGCTGTAGACTGGCCAGAGCTCGTTTCTCCATGTGCTGAGGATCGAAAAGACCCCGTGCTCTCTCCAGTAATTGACGATGTCGGTAATCCGCTTGCTCCGAGTGTCCGCCGTGGTCCCAGCACATAGGGTAACCGTGCGTGTACTTGGTTGGATCTTGACGTCGCCTCTTATGTGCTCCGGGATGGCAGTAAGCTGTTTGAGGACTGAGGGGAGGAAGTAGCCAACATGGACAACATTGCCCCCATCGTCAATGGTCCACGTGTAAAGATGGCGGGTTGTCTTTTCATATGCCGCGGGGTCGTTCGTCTGGTCAGGGAACCTACCACGCCTCGGTTAGCCCTTGATGAGCGATAGGGGTACAACTTCCGCGACATATGCCAACCTGTCTGTTTCCTTGACCAGGTCAAGATTCGATTTCCGACCGGCCATGGTAGTTAATCACCGAGGTCAGAAGAGTCGTCACAACACCAGCTACGAGGTGGGGGGTGTTAAGAGGCTCTGTTTGACCGGGATGCCCCGCCCCACAACTATCAGGATTCCTTGCCATTGGCTGAGGCTGAGCAACCATGGGACTCGGCTCTGAGAACTGGGGGCATCTCACCCATGCGCACCACACGTTATGATTTGACACAACACAATCTCAGCAGCCCTTCGCAACTTACCTTGTTTTCGAAGAGTCAACAACCTCCAGGATGTCGACACCAGCCTTCGGCATCATCCCGACGGGCTGTCCCATTATCACGGAGCCCGCGTCGACGCCTTCGCCCACATCGTTTCTATACACTCTACCTAACAAGTCCTTCTCCCACGTTGTGGTCTTTCTGCTCCCCGGCGTGGTTTTGCCGCAAGATACAGCGGCGGCCATCTATCTAACCACACTGCAGGAGGCAACATCGGCAGGATCGTCGGGTCGCTCGCCCAATTTCAAATTCCTCGGAGGCATAGGTCCGGGAAAAGAAAGCTCCGTGTTCAAAATCAACGGCCCTCCGGCCGACACTTCGACAAGTCCAGCGGGTGTTGGTTCGGACCTGGTCATCGGGGTGTCACTTGAACCGGCCACATTGGTGTCTAGCCGCATAATGGAACGACCAGCTCCGAAGTCCTCCGCGTCACCAGGCACTTCGACCCCCACGGTAGTCTTAGCTCAGAGGATCATTCAAAGCGCGTTCAACTTCCTTGCGGGTTTCAGCGGCACCGCTGGCCCAGGCCAAGTCGAGGTGGTCCCTCTCAAAGCTTTTGAAGACTGGTGGCGAAAATACGAGGGTCGCTTGCGGTCAGACCCCGGATTCTTGGACAGAGAAGAAGAGTGAATGGCCGCGGAAGCTTAGTAGGCAGTCTACCCAAGATCTTCACAGCAAGCGGGTGCGTTTACACGGCCATATCAGGCTTCCGAGGCCATTGGACCGGCCTAGCTGGAACTGACAAGAGCACAGTTGCACAAAAACACTCTATTACCCAGGGGCCCAATTCCAGCCTACAAACGCCAGTCGACTCAAATTATCATGCTGTTGCGCTCAAAATGATAAACACCATACATCCTCCCTCGGCTAAACTCCCATGCGCATTGTATCCAATACACGTGGTGTTCATCTAGTGGGGCTACCTGCCCGACTCCTCTTTCCCACGTTTATCTGAGCCGCATGGGTCAGTCGATCTCTGCTGTCTGTTCTCACGACGAGACCGCTTCGATCAATAGAGGCATCCACGATCCTATCACCAGTCCGCTCGTTGGAATCCTTGAGGGTACGGAGGCCCACCGAGGATGACGATTGCTGCGCTGCGGAATCGTCTGATTCATCACCGGCATCATAGAGCCAAGGTTCTCCACGCGGTCCTTCCTCCAAAAGCCGTTCAGAGGCTGTCGACTCACGTTTAAAAAGCTTCCTCGAGAAAGCCCTGGCCCATTTCACCATGCAACAGCCACCCGAGCGCCAACGCCGGCGTGATGTAGGGGCCAGCTTCCCAATTAATCTCCGTCTCCTGTTTTGGCCACAAAACAGCAGGATGAGAAGCGTGATACCAGCAAGAGTAAGCAACAGCATGCCAATTTTCGACCCCGTCTGAACCTCAGTTGGAGGGGTGCCAGCCTCACCAGCCGAACTCGTGTCATACGCCGGTTCAGAAGACTCGAAGTCTGCCCCAATCCCGGGGACATTGCTGCCAAACCCGACTGGCAAGGACGTATCGATCGATGGCACCTGACCCGATGCATGCAGAAGCATGACACCCAGTGTCCAGCTGAACTCTGTCCCGCGTATCTTGTTGACGGGAACGAAAGGGTCTATAGTCCCGTCTTCGACACTCTGAGCTATTTCGTTTGAGACGTTTGGTGGAGTAGCGGAAGCTGCGTCAGGCATAGCCGTGGGAACGCCAATCCCCTCATACAGGATGTTTATAAGCCATGATGCTTTGAAGCAGGCTTCTTGCGCGTCCTGGAATCTGCGAGCGCTGTCTTTCTTCCGAGGCACAAGGCCCTGTTCGATAACCGGCCAGTCCTGGTTGCAGAAACGCAAGACATTCTCCTTATAACTCGTCAAATCATATGTGTTGCTCGCCGAACCCCCTGAGAAAACACCGTGGGTGACGTGCCAATATTCCGACACTCCAACGAAGCGGGTAACGTCAAAATCTATCGCCGGTGTGTGTTGTCCGTTAAACAGGCAGGGAGCATCTTCACATAACGCGTCTTTCCGTAATAGTGGGAAAGTCCGACGCAAACACTCCTCAAAGTCGCCTGTGCCCAGGAGGATGGTATCCCCGGTCGGTGTATCGTCGAGGGCGACTGGTTCGCCTTTCGTGGTTGTTTTCAAGCCATTGGGCATACAAGGATCCGGCAGTACGTTTGTATCATTCGTCAAGTACAGCTCCTCCAAGGCCTCAACATACCTCTCCCGAGCGACATGAGCGCCAAAACCCAAAAAGGATGTCGAGAACACCTTGTGTTCCTTCAATGACCCGTCCAGATTCCGCAAGCGCACCAACTTCAGGTCGTCCCAATGCTCCGCAGCTTCTGTGGCATTCGGCGCGAATACGATCTGTGTGGACGCTCCTCCCATGTCGAGAAATCCATATGTTTCCTGACTAATCTCATTGTCGTTGTCCTTTACAGGGTTAAACCCCCCTAGGAGGTAGTTGGCTGCCAGCCAGCCGTATAGCCCCTCAGTCTCGCCTGGTATGACTCTAATATGGCAATCGCAGTCTGGAAGGTGAAATCCAGTGTTTTGTTGTAGATAAAAGCATGTTTCTTGTAGTAAAGCCACACGTTGGGCCTCGGGGACCAAGCGCATGCCAGCAGTGGCCAGGACGAATACCGGGGTGTCTGGGATCCTGCTCGCTGGTATTTCCTTTATCGCGGCGTTGATGAGGGGTTCGAGATGGTGGCTAACGTCAACTGGGCGGGCGGCAAATGTCGAAATGCCCGGATGCGTCTTTTTCGCCTTCACCAGCGTCAGTTCTGGCAGGTGATCCCCCATGCCTTTGCCGCGGTGGGTGGAAGACAGATTCATCCATCTGTAAACAAAAGCCCTGGTCCCAGAGGACCCAGCATCGATTACGACACCCCATTGCCCTGCGAAACTGAAAGTTAGCGAGACGTGATCCGGAGATGACACGATCAGGACAAAGAAGAGTCGGCAGAAGCACGTACAGTCGCCATTGGCTCCCATTGGCATGCAGGTATGTTAGCGTTTTGACGAGTGAAGGAGGTCTGCCTGCCGCGCAGAGGGTGTGGTGTGCCGTTAAGTCGAGATAGGTGCCAGCCAAGACTTTGAACTCGTAGTATATCTGCCTGAGGGCATTTGTTTCGTAACCTATGTTGGCTTGTGATAGATAGGCACTGGAAGTCCTACTGGCCCTACTCACTTTAAAGATCGCCCCGGTCGCACAGTGCCGCATATACAGTTTTTATTATATTCATACTTTATTACCGCGGTTTTCCCGGGATTTCCCGAAAATGCTTCTACAGTATATAAACATAAGAAAGGGACATAGGGATTTTACTAAGAGACGCCTTATTTCTACTACGATTCACTACTAAAACACTATATCCTAATATTTATAGGGACTCGCTAGGTACTATGCTAGTTTAGATATATACTATACTATTATATAAGAAAATTCCTAAGGCTATAAGAAAGTATATTAATATCTAGCCTTACCTAAAACTTAGTATTACTATAGGTACTAAATCATTTTATATATTAATTAAATTTAGGCCCTAAATCCTTTCCCTTTATAATCTTTAACCTATACGCCTATATATCTCTAAGAGCTATTAACGCTTATAATAGCATTAAAAGCCCCTTAAAGAGGCCTTTAACTACATCCGCTTTTTAAGTAGTTATTTGAATTACTCTAGGCTACTAAAAACCGCCCTCTATAAGGTAGCTCGAGCCTCTAGATACGCCCTTAGTACTAGCATAAAGCGCCTTAACGCAATCTCCCTATATCGAAAAGGTATCGATAAGATCCTTAATAACTTTAATAAGCTTACGCTTAAGGCTATAGGCCTATTTTAAGCGTTAAAACGTTATAGTTTAAAAGGCCTAAATTTAATTAATATATAAAGAGATTTAGTACCTATAGTAATACTAAGTTTTAGGTAAGGTAGGATATTAATATACTCTTTTATAGCCTTAAGAGTTTTTTTATATAATAGTATAGTATATATCTAAATTAGTATAGTACCTAGCGAGTCCCTATTTATATTAATCTTAAAAAGTGTCAGGGTATAAAATTAGACAGAGCCTTATAAGGGGGCATCTAGATACGAGGGAGGATAGTAGACCCTAGTCAGGTTAGTGACGGGCTATATACCTATTATAAGGCGTTATAGTAAGGGCATAGGAGGGTTACTATAACCTTATATAGGGGTAGAGTTATAATAGCTCTTACTAGTAGTTAGGAATTATAAAGGCGTATCTCTTTATAAAACTAGCTAGACTTATTAAATATACTACTATACTATACGCCTATATTAAGGCTAAGGTATATCATATACGCGGTGCCTTATTAGAGGATAAGAAAAGTAAGAGAATAAGAATAAGTAGAAAAGGTTTAAAAGGTAGCCATTAGTAAATTAAACTAACTATACCTAATATACTAGTTATTAGCACGCCTTTATATTACTTTTATATAAGGCGTATTACTATACTGTATTGCTTTATATTAGTAGTATCCTACTTGTCGTTTTATAGGCCTAATAAGCTAATCGCTCCTTTTACGCCTATAGACCAGTAGAGGTAGTATAGCCTTAAACGATAGTTTTAAATCTATACCGATAGGTAGCTACTAAGAGAATATTATAGTTATATTAGTTCTTATATTACCTATTAGGCCTATAAAACGATAAATAGAATGCTACTAATCTAAAGTAATAAAGTATAGTAATAAGCCTTATACGAAGGTTATCTAGAGTCGTACTAATAACTAGTATATTAGGTATAGTCGGTTTAATTTACTAATTGCTATCTTCTTCTATTTATTTTCGTTTTCGTTCCTTTTCCCTTTTTATCTTCTAAAGCACTACGTATATAATACGTCTTAACCTAAATATAGGCGCGTAGTATAGTAGTATAACTAATAAGTCTAGCTAGTTTTATAAAGATATATACCTTTATAATTCCTAACTATTTATATAAGCTATCGTAATTTTACCTTTATATAAGATGAAAGTAACCTTTTTATATCTTTACTATAACGTCTATTATATAAGGTTTTAATAACCTTCCTATGCTTTTGCTATAACACCTTGTAATAGGCATATAGCCTATTCTAGGCTATACTAGGGTCTACTTAATCCTCCTTCGTATCGAGATGCCCTCCCCCTATAGGGCTCCATCTAATCTTATACCTTAACATTACCGCTATCGTCGTAAAAGCACCTAGTAAGAGACGATAGGCTAGCTTATTAGTCTTTACCTATATTATAGATATAAGCTAGTTTAGCCTAATTAGATTAACGTAAACTAGCGTAGTTAGCGGCTAACGTTATTAATTATCTATAAAAGTTTTAGTAAGAGTAGCGCTTATAAGAACTATTAAAGATCTTAACCTAAATTAAAGCTAAAAGCTATTACTTGAAAACTTTAATAAGATTATATAATAAGTAGAAAAAGATTACTATAATAATATAATAATCTTTTTATCTACCTAACCTTTTTTAATAAAAAAAACCTTTTACCTAAAGACCTAACTAAATTTAAATTAAAAAACTTTATAATAATTAAAAATATTATCTATACTTATAACCTAATAATCTATATATATAAGGCTAATAGTAAAACGCTAATAGACTTAGAGATTATTATATAAGTATAATAAGGACTATTAATAGACCTTATAGTAGAATAATATATTTATTTTTTAATAAGAATATTAATATAGCTATATAGATAGGTATAAAAAAGTTCTTTATAAGGTTAATAAGTATTGGAAAAAGATAATAATATTATATAATTAGTAAGATTAAATAAATAAAGTAAGATAATAATTTAGATATTATAACCTTTAAAGCTAAATTTAATTACCTTATTTTTAAACTATTAGAGGTTTATTATATATTAGCTATAAGATAAGGACTAAAAAGCGATATAGGTAAGCTATATCCTTAAGACTTAGAAAGAGTTTAGAAAAAAAGCTTTCTAGGTATAAACATAGACTATAGAGCCTTATAGGCTATATAAGTAAAAGTAGAAAAGAAGTAATATTAAGGCGCTAATAGGCGCTAAGTAATAGCGATTTCTAACCTAACTAGATATTATACTTAAAAAGGTTATTATAACTTTTTAAAAAGATATAATAACCTAAGGTAGTCTAAGACTAATAGATAAAAAAGCCTTTAAATTAAAGAAAGCTTATTACTTAGCTTATAAGAAATAATAGACTATTATAGGTATAGCTAACTAAAGTAATATATTTTAAGCTATCTATAAAAAAAGCCTATATACTATAACTATAATATAAAAAAGTATGTTTTATATAGCTATTAAAAAAGCTAAATATTAAATAATAGTAGTACTATATTAGTTTTATCATAGAACCTTAATATTAGCGTTATTTAGGCTAAAAGTTCTTAATAAAAAGGTAATATAGTAAAAGATACTTATATTTATACCTAGATTTAAATATAAATTAGATAGTAATAAAAGAAAAGTATTATACTAATTAATAATAAGAGTATTAAAATATCTCTTTACTTTTATTACCTTTTAGATTATAAAATATAAGCTTTAACTTTTTATTAAAGAAACGATATAGCGCTTATTAGATTAGGCCTATAAATAAAAGTCCTAAGAGTCTTCTAGTTTATTATAAATATCTAAAATAGAATAGGTATTTAAAAGAAATAGTAGATTAACTAGTATTTAATAAACTTTAGCTTAATATATAATACGATCTTAAAGATAAAATAGATTATAAAAGTAAATCTTATTGTCTTCTATTATAAAGCGATAATAGTACTTTAAGTAAGCCTTAGGATAATAATTATAATAGAAAAGAAGAAGTAGGTAAAATAGGTAATAGAAAAAGCGGCTATAGTATATACGCTAGCTCTAGGCGTTATTATAGTCTAGCCTATATTTTTAGCAGAAAGCTAAAAGAATATAAAGCCTAATAGTCTTATAGTCGCTACTATAACTGCCTAAAAAGGATATAATTATATAGCTATTATTAACTAAATAAATAAAGCGCTAATATATTATTAAGATATCTTTTAGCGTATTAATATTAAGAAAAAGGTTTATCTAATAGTACTTTATAAAGTCTATATAATTAAACTTAAAGAAGTATAAGCTTTACTTTTTAGACTAATTTAACTAATAATAGTAAAAAAGCTAATAGCTTTATAAAAATAGTAATAAGATATATTAAAGAAAAAATAGATCTAACTAAATAGCTTATTTATAAAAGCCTTTATTTTTTATATTTAAAAAAAAGCTTTAATTATATATTAATTTTTAAGTGTTTGATTAGGTAATAAAAAGAACTATATACTATTACTACTTATCTAAAAGATTTTAAACTAGCTTCAAAAAGCCTAGTTTATAATTAATATTAACCTAAAAAGCGCTTACTACTTTATTAATATTTAAAAAATGGATAAATAAAAAATAGCTTTTTAGTATTAATATAGATATTTTAGATTTATTATTATACTTATAAGGCTTATTAATATACTAGCGATATTCTAGATCTATATTTATAAGATATTTAAAAAGCTATTAAATATGATCTATATAATATACCTAGATAAAATCGTCCTAGCCTATATTACCTAAAAACCTTTTTACTTTAAAAAAATGATAAATTCTAAATATATAATACCTTTATAATAAGACCTAGTTTAAGAAATAAGAAAGATAAGCTATTTTAAATAATAAGAACCTAAAGATAAAAAATACTATTTTACTTATAATCTTTCTTATTATAAAAGTCTTAAAGACCATAGTAAAAAAGGTAAAGATAATAAAAGTAATAAGGCTATTAAGATAGCTATATAAAGAAAAGACGCCTTATATAGGTTAACGTCTAAAAAGAAGATAAATCTATTTTTTCAAAACGCTAGCTAAAGAGAAGGCGCGTAGTAAAGTCGTAAAAGCTAAAGAAATAGCTAAGCGGTAAAGATAGCGTACTAAGTTATTCTAATTAGTTTTAGAAGCTAAAAAGTATTTTATAAAAAGGTATTAGCTTAGTCTTATTTTATTTAATAATATAGCTTATAGCTATATTAAGGCTAGTAATATAGCCTTAGTAAAACTAAAAACTATTTTAGGTATAAGTTAGTAATTAGCTAAAGAATAGAAGATAATAGAATATTAAAATGCCTACCTTATATTAGAATAATAGCTTTAATACTACCTATACCTTAATACTAATTATTAGGTCGAGGTTAACTAGGCTAATTATACTACGTATAGCGCTTATAGTGTTAGCTACTACTATATAAATAATATTAAAAAAGATGTAGAAAAGGTATAGTAGCTTACTATTAGGTTATTAGGTAAAAAGCGCTATATCTTTAGCGTTAAAAGAAGAGGTATAGGTTAGAAGGTTAATTAAAAGAGGTAGCCTTTTAATAATAAGGTTCTTACTAATATTAGCACTAAAGGCTAAATCTCTTATTATTAGTAAAAGTAGTAATAGTATTAGCGATATTAGGTATTATAGCTAAGGTAACTAAATTAAGCCTTAGCCTAAATACTAATAAAATAAAAAACTCATTATATATATATATATACCTTTTAAAAGTATATATATATATATAGCTTTATTAGCCTAGCCTAAATAGGTAGACTTCTAAGTGATATAAGCTAGAGTAACTTTATATAGAGGTCATAAGTAATAACCTATTAGCTAGGTTAGCTAGAGTTAAATTAAAATTATAAGATTTTTAGTATAATATTATTAGAAGGCTTTAGAAAAGTAAAAAAGATTAAAAATAAATAAAAAGATATAAAAGCTTATAAAGCTAAAACTAGAGATATTAGCTTTATATTAGATAATATAAATTATTATTAAATATAGTATTAATAAAAGCTTATATAGCGTTATAAATATAACTATTATATCTAATAGACTTACTAAAAAGTATAATTAACCTTATATAAAAAGGCAGTAAGAAATATAATATACTAGTACTTAGCTAGTATTACTAAATAATACTTTTAGTAGTCTATTATATATATTAGTAGTAAAAGGTATAGAAATACTCTTTAAGCCTAATCAAGAATAGTGTACTAATATTAGCTAGTATTACTACTATAGTAATACTACTATCGTTATTATCGCTACTATCCTTATCTAAAGAGTTAGAAAGACTAAAGGCGTAAGTTAAAGTATAGTAAAAGGTAAAGGTAATAGGGGCGTAGGCGTAGGTGGAGGCGAGGTAAAAGGTAAAGGTAAGGGTAAGGGTAAGGGGTAGTAGGGTATATTCTATAAAAGAGGCGTTAGTATTAGCGTTATCGTCGTTATTATTATTATCTTTTTCTTTTTTTTTCTTTTTTTCTTTTTCTTTTTTTAGGCTTTAAGGCTAACGCGTTATTATTATTTTAATAGATAAGTTAGCTATATTATAATAAGGTTATTATAAGGTAATAAAAAGTATATACTATTACTTTTATAAAAAGTAAAACATTTTTTTTAAAAAGGCTTAGTAAATATAGGCTTAGTAGCTACTTTAGCGACTATAACTAAGACACGGTTATAAAAGAATAGAAAAAAGGCTTTAGATATTATTACCGAATAATATAAAAAAGATCTAGCGCGAAGGCCTAAGAGATAAAAGAACTAGTCTTATTAAAGACTAAGCGAATAGCCTTTATAAGGCGATAAAAGGTATATTATAAAAACGTAACAGGCTTAAGTTTAGCCTTAGCCGTAAGAGTAGATATAGGCTTAGCTTTAGATATAGAATTAGTAATAAGGCTATACTAGCGTTATAAGGTATAGAAAAAGGTAGTAGCTAAGGCTATAAATTATTTAATAAACTAGGTATTTATCTTATGTATTATAATAAGTTTTAAAAAAAAAGAAAGAAAAAGAAGCTTAAATATAAAAGTATAAGGTTATAATAATAAACTCATATAACTAAAAAGGTACCTTTTTAACTACTAGATTATTATAAAGCTAAATAAAATAACTTTTTTATTTTAAATTATAGATTGATATATTGTTATTAATAATAAGTATAATAGTATAGTTATTATACTAATAAGAGTTGTAAAGAAAGATGTTTATTATTAGGCTCTATTTTAATAAAGTAGATACTAATCTATAATTATAGATATAGTAGAGATATATATAAGGCATATTAAAAGATAAGGTATAAAAAGACGTTTATTATTAGCCTTATTCTAACAAAGTAGATGGTAATCTATAGTTATAGATATAATAGGGATATACTTAAAGCGTATTAATAGATAAGGTGGAAAAAGACGTCTATAACTAGGCTCTATTCAATAATATAAACGCTAATCTATATTTATAGATATAATAGTAATACGCGTAAGGTATATCAATAGATAAGATAAAGAGAGACGTCTACTACTAGGCTTTATTTTAATAAAGTAGACGCTAATCTATACTTATAGATATAGTAAGGTTATACGTAAGGTATATCGATAAGCGAAATAGACTAAAAGATATATAATCTATACTAACGAAATAGGTAGAGGGTACCTTAAAGAGTAAGATACGATACATCCTACTTTAATATTATTAATAGCTTTTCAAGATAAAAGCTATAAAAAAAGGGCGCTATATTAAGGTATAAAACTAGAAGATAAAGCTTTATAAAAAGGTATTTTAATATAAAGGAAAATTAAATAGACCTTAGTTAGGTTAGGGATAGGCTATATGCCTATTATAAGGCATTATAGTAAAAGTATAAAAGGGTTATTACAACCTTATATATTAGGACGTTATAGTAAGGATATAAAAGAATTACTATATCCTTATATAAAGGTAGAGTTATAATAGCTTTTATTAGTAATTAGGAACTACGAAAGTATATTCTTTTTATAAAACTAGTAACACTTATTAGTTATACTACTATACTACGCGCCTATATTTAGCCTAAGGCGTATTATATACGTAGTGCCTTATTAGAAGATAAGAAAAAAGGGAGAATAAAAACGAGTAGAAAAGGTTTTAAAAGTAATAGTTAGTAGATTAAACTAACTATACCTAATATACTAGTTATTAGCACGCCTCTATATTACCTTTATTTAAGGCTTATTACTATGCTCTATTACTTCGTATTTATAATATCCTATCTATCGTTTTATAGGCCTAATAAAAAGGTACCTAATAAGATTCTAGTCCTATACTATTATAAGAAATCGATAATACTATAGTAAAGCATTTCTTATTTTATTAAAAGTTATTATAATAAGGCTATAATTTATAGTTTTTTTGAAAGACTTTTAAACTATTTAAAGTATAGGCATTACTATATATTTAGTATTAGTTTTTATATTTTAATAATTAATTTTTAGTACAGGTTTTATAATATTATTATAAATACTATAATATTTTAGAGATATATTTATATTTTTTTTTTTTACTTTTTAAATCTATTATATAACTATAACTTATTTAATTATTCAATAAATATTCAAAAACTAGATTTTTATAAGGTAATTACTTTTATTTAATAAATATTTTATTATTAAATAATAT